>WWET01001246.1:315740-326331 GCA_011038615.1 Limnodynastes dumerilii
GTATGTGTGATGTGGAATGTAAGGATGTATGTGTGAT
Source organism: Limnodynastes dumerilii (assembly GCA_011038615.1). Lineage (NCBI taxonomy): Eukaryota > Metazoa > Chordata > Amphibia > Anura > Limnodynastidae > Limnodynastes > Limnodynastes dumerilii. The sequence continues at coordinate 315,778 of WWET01001246.1, forward strand.
GTGGAATGTATGGGGGGGTAAGTGTAATGTGGAATGTAAGGGTGGATATCTGTGATGTTGCAAACAGTACTAGTGTTGAGAGGAGATATTTCCCAGCCCACATCTAAATAACTGTGTAATAGTAAAGCTGGTCAGGAAATTCCAAGATGTATTCCTGCATGCAAAGAATACAATTAACTTGACTCCCTCTGCAATCAACATGGTTTAGCCCAGGAGTTAATTTAAGTTCTTATTTTAAGAAGCTTCTTAAGTGTGAATCAGGTCCTTGGTGGTTTGGTGCTAAGCTCCACCCCTCCCAGTCCTGTGATTGGAGGGGTTGTTAATGCAAGAATGCAGGGGTGTTGCTAGGTGATAAGGGGATCAGGGCTGGCAAGAGAAATCCTGGGTCCTGGTCCACTTATATATTTGGGAGCGCCATCCTTCCTTAATAGTGTATTGCAGGGATTATTCTAAACCTTGGGGCCTGTCACAGATGTCCCCCTTGTCCCTGCCCTGTCACCAGGCCTGAAGAGGACTGGGAGTTGTTTTGCTGGGTGTAAGTGATGTGGTGGATAAAGAGGAATAGTAAAAAGTGAGCAGGAGAGGAGAAAAACCTCCATTCAGCAGAATAAGATATCTGACAGGTTGCCAGACTGTTTGGGAGAGATTGAGGCAGTACTGACAGGCAACCCAGAGTCTCCAAGGAAGGGCAGACAGACCTATGGATGTTGCTCTATGTTACAGACACTGACACCTTATAACACGGATAGAAACACTGACAGAAAGTGCTCAGTATAGTTTACAACTGACAATCATTTGTCAATCATTTTTTTTGTGTCATTCTACTGCATAAAAAATTACATTGATTTTGTCTCAATCTCTCTCTCTGTATGCCTTTGTGAGACCGAACCGCAAAAATCCGGATCCTGAAGAAATGGAAACCTGACAATCATCACTATCATACAAAACCCACTGAACATTATAAGCTGTCCGCACCGAGTTAGACAACTTTGCTGTTGACAAAGGTATATTAGTTTGATGGGGTTACTGTGGAAAATTAAAATATTAAACATACATGTTTTTAAAAACATGTATGTTTAACCTGATCCTGACCTCCGCACATTTTCCGTATGCACGAAGGTCATACAGAAACTCCCGTCACTCCCTGTCACGTGCAGAGTAAATGTCCAGAACACTGCCTTAAATTCTTTCCATGGATTTGCATTCAGAATGCAGATCCATGGATCTTCCTTCCACCGCCCACTTTCCTTAATCTGCATGGAAAACCTATTTATGGAACTGAGTTCTGTATGATATGAGTTCTGATGTGGAACATACTGGTGCACACTGCCAGAAAATCACTGGTCTTCCACAAGCAGATATCAGAACTTGTGAACTTCTTACTTCTGCATCCGGCCCAATATTGTGAAAATGTGGCAATGTGGCTTCTTATCTCATTAAATAAGTCCCCTTACAAACCACCTGCAAATAAGCAATACAAGCACAGTGAGGTTCTCATTTTATAAGTGTGAATTACTCATATTCCTGTCAGTCAGATTTGTCACTCAACTCTGAGCAGAAGCCGACAAATAAAACAGGTTTTTGGTTGTAAAACATCAGCATCCAGTTCAGACCCCCCCGTACTGGTCTAACCCCTATTACTTTGTACTTCTACCCATCCTGATCCACACTAGTCATTTTGTGTTAAGTTATCTAAAGGAACACTAGTAATTGGCGGGCCATCTATTAGACCTGTTTCCTTGTGTGAACATCAGCTCTCAGTGTGAATAAGACAGCAACACAGCAGCAAAGCTTTCTTTCTTATTATAGGTTTAAACTTGTTCTTTATATTCTTGTAATTTTTGCGATTACTATTCATTTTCTCATACTGTATGTTTTCAAAAGTTCAGCTCAACACTTTAGACATGTTCTTGCATTTATGTTCACATTTGTAAATAAGTTGTCAAGGATCCAGAAGGTATCTATAGATGAAAGTGCTAAACTGAGACATTCAGTGCAGTCCACCACAGGGGTCTAAGCTTCAGAAGTCGGACACTGCAGGATGCAGTCTTTCCCCTTCCCACAGGCAAATCCTTTATTTCTTGGGGAAAGCTTACTACTTATCACCATACTAATTAATCAATGTTTGCAAATGCCAAATATTGTCTATGGCAAATGGCAAATATATATTTGGTTCCACTGTTTCACATTTAAGGTTTCAACTGCATCAGGATCTTTTAAAAACTATTTGTTATATTAACAGTGAAGCCAAACTGAAAAACCAATGATGACACTCACTCCAATAGCAAACACATTACAATGTAGGACATGTTTCTCTGATTTATTTAATCATTAAAAACTGAAAGCGCTGTTTGCTGCAGCAAATGAAACAGTATGGAATAATAACTCCCCATGTTCAAAGCTCTTTCAAAAGGTTTTCAGTATATTAGTTCCAATAATAAAGACACAAAAATATCTTGCAGGTTTACAGCTGGTTTATTATCAGAAATAATTTAGATTGAGTTAGTAAAAAGTGCTACTTCATTCTCTAATAAAATGCATGGCCCACATCATTCAGCTTCTGTTATTGGGCATAACTCCATTCAGCACTCACATCTGAGACCTGATGTAGCAGCTGCAAAAGGTAAAGTTAAATAATAATAATAATAACAACAACGACCAGGACAAGTTTATATTTTATCACTCTCAATAATTGCTGGATGATATTCATCCCTCACACATCCCAAAGCCTAATGGAGCAATGCTTGGGAACTTTGGGCCAGATCCAGACTTAATAACAACAGCAAATTTATGAATGCTGCATGCAGAAATCTGGCCGTGGGACTGCACGGAGCATGCGCACGGCAGATGTTACTCATCGTAACTCTGATTGTATGTAACTTGTTTGTAACTCCGTATGATACGCATTGTGGGTGGGGGAGGCATTTAAATTGTACAGTATGGGCTGGGTTAGGCATTACGTACGCACAGAGATATGCAAGGAAAAGTTAAGGAAGGGTTCTGAACATGTAAGTTGGCTATGTTACTTAAGTGAGTGAGGAGTGTATTATCCTTTGTAGTGCATAACTTAGTTACGCATGTGTACGTAAAACGCCCTTAAGTCTAGATCTGGCCCCTTGACATTACAAACCATCTTAAGCTATTTGGACAACATCAGTTTATTCACCCCAATGCTGTATGAACCTACTGATGATCAAATATTACTTACTACTACTACTAAAATGATACTGCTACACACAATTACAAACAGGAAGATAAGGACCAGTTCCTGAACATTGATTAATGACTGCATAATAGCAACTGACAGAAACACCAGCCACATATATGCCGGCATGTAGCAACCAGTTAGCACAGCTGCAATAGTTCAACAACAAATATGCAACAGGTGTGCACTACAAAACTTTATTCTGGGCTACAAGTCTACACATCTATCAAGACCAGGTCAGGCTATCTTCAATTTTAGAAGTGAAAAAGATAACTAGTTAATTCTGGTTACTTCTCAAACTACAGGACCAAAAAGCTGTATCCTAGCAACTGAAGTTAACAATGATTAGAAATATGCCGTCAAAAAAAATAATGAGCAAATACAGCTACTATCTGCTATAAACAAATATGTATTATGTAAAATATGTAACAAATCCATCACCGTTTTGCAACAGAAGATATCTTAAAAGGTTACTATTATTGAAACAAAAGAAACATAAGAAACAAAAGAAACATGATGTGCTGGATCCTCAACAACATCCGTCTTTGTCGATAGGTAGCTACTACTCATGCGTAGTAACTCTTGTACGTAATCTACGTATCGTTTTGTTATGTAGACTGCGTATATGCAGTCTTTAAGACCGCATATAAGCAGTCTACATAACAAAATGATACATAGATTACGTACAAGAGTTACGACGCATGAGTAGTAGCTACCTATCGACAAATTACGGCCCTGTGGAAGACGGACGTTGTTGAAGATCTGGTTTGATGATATTAGAGTTACAGTATAGACAAGCTGATAACACACATCCTGAATCAAACTTATTTAAACCTATTAATTAAGTGATGCAGCTTAAAAAAAAAGGTAAACCCAATTTCTTGACTGACTAGAGACCTATAAAATCTAAAGTTGTATATGAAACGTATGTTGCCACATATGTTGCCTCCTTGAGAGGTGCTGCAAAGAGGAATGGGTAACACTGCCCAAAGATAGGTGTGCCAAGCTTGTGGCATCATATTCAAAAAGACTTGACGCTGTAATTCTGCCAAAGGTGCATCAACAAAGTATTGAGCAAAGGCTGTGAATACTTATGTAAATGTGATTTCTTGATTCTTTGATTTTTAATAAATTAGCAAAAATCTCCCAAAAACTTTTTCACGTTGTCATTATGGGGTATTGTGTGTAGAATTTTGAGAGTAAAAATGAATTTATTCCATTTTGGAGTAAGGCTGTATTATAACAAAATGTGAAAAAAGTGAAGCACTGTGATAGACAGACAGCGGTGCTGCAGTGAACGATAGCCTATACAGCTCAGTGTAGCAGTGGCGTAACTAGAGTTCATGGAACCAAGGGCAAAATTTTTAAATGGTGCTCACAGTCATTATACTAAATAATAATAAATTAATAAAAATAACTTTTTAACTTAAGAATGCATAATTTAGCACTTGGACCACTGTACAATATAGTGATTACACTTTTGAAAACCTAACAATACAGAGAGCATACAATAGAGGGCACAACAAATTTTATAGATCTAGGAGAAAGATAAAAAACTGAACCTGTTGTATGTATGTGTTTGTTGTATGTATGTTGTATGTATCTGTATGTATGTATTTATTAAGAATGTATGTATGTATGTATGTATATATTTATGAATGAATGTATGTATGTATGTATGTATGTATATATTTATGAATGAATGTATGTATGTATGTATTTATGTATGGATGTATGTATGGATGTATGTATGTATGAATGTATGTATATATTTATGAATGTATGTATGTATGTATGTATGTATGTATGTATGTATGTATGTATGTATGTATGTATGTATGTATGTATGAATGTATGTATGTATGTATGTATGTATGTATGACTGTATGTATGTATGTATGTATGTATGTATGTATGTATGTATTTATTTATTTTAAAATACTGTATATAATTTACAAAAAGGTAGAATCAGAACATTTCCCCTCAGTCGTGGTTGGACACAAGTCGAACTGGCATTCCACCACTCCATTTTCATAAACATGTATATGTTTGTAGCTTGTTGCTGGGTTTACAGAATTTAATAAAATTGTATTATACTTTATAAAGGCCAAAAGGTTTATTAGATAAAAATAATGATAATTATTAAGAGCAGATATAACCTGTCCCTTGCCCCTGTTAAACATAAGATATTGTAGAAGTATATGTGTCTCTGCTGCAATGAGGCATTAAGTTACTTACCTTGTTGCAGTCTTCTGATTCTCATTCTCTTCTCAATGTTGTGAAAAATCATATTAAAAAAAAGGGTAACAATGATGTTGGTGACCTCCAGGGACACTCCACAATAACCAATAAAGGATTTCTCTCCCTTCCCCCAAACACTACAACTTTTCAATGGAATCCTAGGTGCCAGTAACTTCTAATGGGACATGATCTGCAACAGTCAATCTCGGGTCTGGGGGTAAGGAAACTTAAAACCTCATCAGCTGAACTGTGTGGCCTGTGTGCAGAGCAGGGGGAGCATTATCAAGGTGGGTCCTGTGGGTGCCTTAGTGCACCCACTTGTCTCACCCTAGTTGTGTCTCTACATTAAATGGCACAATATCTTAAATTGGGGGAAGGTGCAGAGGAGCGGGGAGGAAGCCTCTCTGCCTTTGTGCCTCCCTGCAGCGCACACCCATTTACTGTATAGTATTCTTTCTTAATCCCTTTTTAGACAACTCTCAGGACATCTCATCTGACTTTAAACACATCTGTCACAATTTCTACAGTTTCCATCATGATCCCTGCACGTTATGTATTTTGTTTACCTTTGCTGATCAAATTACTTTTTTGAGTCTCTGCACTTCCTGGTATTCCTTCTCAGCTGCAGGCATTATTCCTTTTAGATGTTGCTCATGGTTCTGCTGGTCTCACTCCTCACAGTCCTCATTTATACCCCTACTGACTGCATACTCTTGTCACAGCAAGAGGTTAACATAGCCTGCTGACTTGTGTCCTTGAGTATGCTTGTGTGTTCTGGCTCTCTGGTTCATGTTATACTCCTCAGTTCCAGTGTCTTCTCATGAATCCAGTTGGTATTCGTTGGCATAATCTGTTCCTGTATCTCTTGGTATCCAACTCCAGTGTTCCAGATTCTCCGTTTATTGTACCACGTGCCCCCAGTTCCAGCTTCTATTATATCTTTGCCTCCTGGTGGCAGCGCCTCCACTACCTATACCCACTACTCCTACTTGTATCAGATCCTGTATCAGAGTATTTGCGCTTGTTTAAAAGGCCACAACCTGTCACTTGACTGCAGCCAAATCCATCTCCATAATCAAAGGCTCTGGTGAATACCTGACATGTGGTTAGACTCTGCCACCTCTGGTCCGGCGTGGTCTGATTTTGGACTAGTGCTGAGCTCTGACAGAGGGAAGGCAATTTTAACCAATGAAAACAGAATTAGAGTTCACAGTTAGGATTCCTAATTCAACTGTAATTTCCAGATTACTCATTAAACTTTACAGTATTTGAGTTCTAAGTGCAAAGGCAAAGTATTTTCCCTGTGTACAAAATTAGAATTCTTAATATTGCAAAATGGTTTTGCTCAATTATACACTTGTACAATTTTTGACCTTAAAAAAAAGGTATAAGTGCAGGGGATGTATTCTGATAAGATGACTGTGGTTCACGACTGAAAAATATCTGACATGATGACAGAATCAGGTGACTATAATTTGTAAGGGCATTACCAAAATAACTGGGTCTGTACATGACTTTTTGCGATAGTCAAAGATCCTCAGGAAGACTTTAGCTGCGTACAAGGACGTCCACACACAGGTTATTTCGAAAGTATGTAGCTTGTCAGTTGTGAACAATTTGGTACAATTGTGTCAGTTGTGGACAAAATTCAATTTGCAAATCTTAACTCCCTTTTTGCAGGTGAAATGACACAGTACTCACTAAACAAACAGCTGTAGAACATACTATACATTGACTTTCACAGCCTATTTATATATATATATCTGTATACAGTTATATAGTAAGTCATATAAAGCAGAAAAACTATTAGACTGAAAACATTTAAAATGAATGGTATGAATAATAATCATGTCAGTGTATAACGCCAAACTGAATTCCTGAAATCTGATAAAGTTGCAAAATTGCCCATTAGCAGTTTTCAATTGAGAATATTGACTAATATTACCCAGACATTACAAAAATCACCTTACTTACATAATATTTTAACGTCTGCCTACTTTCTTGTTATGGTAGTAACTTTGTAAAATTCCAATTTTAACATTTGAATTACTAATATTACATAAAACTTCAAATTATATATTATTTTACCCCAAAAGATTTTTTGTTAAGTCTAAAAGTCATTGTAAACTTGTTTTCTGTGAAATTACTACTGTTTCTCTAAGGACAATGCAAGTTGATTAAGCATTATGAATTTCCATGGAACATCTGCTTGAAAAACTTTTCTATTTCTTATATTAGGCTTCAAGGGATTTTTAATGTAAGAACTGAACAATGCATTTGTACATGATGATTGTGCTTTTCTGATTAATTCAGGCCTGAATGCAATCTAACAATGCTAAATATATAATACACATTTGTGTCACAAATACTCGTAGTGATCAACATAAGAACTAAAATGGATCACCCATTGCTTTATTATGTATATTGTGTCACCATTTTTAGCATGACTTAACCATAAAGTGAACATTCAAGGATTATTTTGCATTGCTTGCATACTTTCATTGTTGTGAAACACAAATAGTATTACATTGCTATAAAAAAACATATTATACATTACAATGTACACTATCTTAAAAACTGGATTACTCAAGTGAGTTTATATGTGGCAAAAAATATACATAACGTGCCTGATCCAGACCTACACTGGTGTGTGTAGCGTATTAACGCCGGCATACCTTCGATGCATGGCAATAGGAACTCCCCTTGCTCGTACTAAGTTTTGCTTTCATACGCTCGGCAAACCCTACCCTAACTTTTCTGTTCATAACCGCGTGCGTCCGTATGGTCATTGCATCGTTATAACGCTTAGCACACCCATACGGAACGATTTAAATGCCTCACCCCGCCCTCAGCGCGTAGTTATGGATTTTGAAAGGCAGGTACGCCCCCTCCACCGTTAATATGAAGCTAATACACCCACAGCTCATACGCTCAAAATTTCTCAGCGTAAAATGTGTCCCGCGCATGCGCAGTTAGTACAAAAAGCCGTTTTTACGCTTACGATCGGCATAAAACCGCACACCAGCGTAGGTCTGGATCAGGCCCAATATACATAAACACATGTACACCTAGTTGATTAAAGGGCATATATCACTAGGAGATGGTGACAAATGTACAGCTAACTAATGGAGTGCGGTTTTTTTTAATCAGAAAGGTTGTTGGTCAATCCTTAGAAACAGTCTCATCTCTGAACAATCACATTTGATGAGTACTCCTTCAATTTACCTCTCACTTTGGAGACTTTCTTGGATTAATTGTACAATTTATTATTTTTATTTTCATTATTTCTTGTTGTTTGGAACAATTGCTCAGTCGGTATATTACTGTTGTTGATATTTGATATTTGGTGGATTATCAAGTCACTGAATCCTGGTTATACATTTGTATTATTTATTTGTAGACTGGTGGGCCTTGATGTTTTGGTGGTGCGAGGGGGTTGAATCATTTTTTATAGTGTTTTAAAGGGTACACATTGTTTTCCAAAGTTATATTTACATTTTCCACTTTTTTAACCTCACTGCACCACGTTTTTTGGCAAAACAGGTGCAAGTGTACACTTGAACAAAACCAATGTGAGGAGTTTAAATTAACATGAATTATTTTGCATGCAGGGGAAATATTTTAGCTTTGCACATAGAATTAATATACTGCAAAGCTTGTAAAAGTTTGTAAAAAAAAATGTAATTATGTTTTCACAGTTTTCAATTGCCCTACCCTGCATTTTATCATAGTTTTTGCTTAGGTTTATACTTGCTCCTATTTTGACCTTGGGCCAGTTCCAGAACTACGCATTTCCGCGAATTTACGTGTGGCGGAGACGTAAATTCGCAGATTTGAATGCACTGCACATGCGCACCACAGAAAATACGCACATTCACGTAGCGTATTTTAGAACGTATGGGTGATTCATGTATGTCACACGTAAATACTTACGTGTGGGCGTGACAAATTTACGTTAGTCAACAATACGTGCGTTTTAAGTGAAGTAGGCGGGGGGAGGTATTTAAAGTGTACAGTATGGGCGTGCTAAGCTGCGTACGTTCGCGTAGTCTGTACGCCCGTTAGCGGACGTATGCTGTTACGTTAGGAAAAGTTAAGGTAGGGTTTGGGTCGCGTAATTTGAGAAAATACGTCCGTGCAAGGGGTGTGCCGTGGGGAGTGTAGCGAACTTACGTGTATGAAAATACGCACCGCGAATATACGTACGCACACACGTAGTTCTGGATCTACCCCCTTATTCTTAAACTCTGAATCAACCCCTTTATATGTTATAAAGGTAAACTAATTTATACAGTGAGTGTCACAGGGATTTTAACACAATTTTGTTCATATATAAAATTTGGGAACTTTTCAATTTGGTTTGGAAGTTAATTTGAAGTCCTAGGACCATACTCACACCTAAGAAGCTGATGCTTCTTAGGTGCGTATTACTCCATACGGAGCAACTGTGCATGCGATATGCGATATGCGATATGCGTAGGTGTTCCGTCTAGATATTAACTAACTATGTGTGGTCTTTAAAGACAGCGCCTAGTTTTTAAGGTAAGAGGGGGCGTGCCAGGTGTTAGTTCCTTAAAGTGGGTGGGGGGGATGTAAATTATGCTGGGAGGAAGGGCTGGGAATGTACTGCATATTTTCCCTCCTTAAGAGTTAAGGGTGCCCTATGGCACTCATAAATGCTGTTAGGCACTTAAAAACGGGGGGTTGGGGAGGGTAGCGGGGAATTAGATGTGGAAACATTTTGTATCCTCACCTACGGATCACGCAATTATGTGTGAATCCTGTCCCTAGTGACTACACACTCATAGGATGCAGGAATAATCACTTTCTCCACCGACGCATACAAATACATATCAGTCAAGCACAATGCAAATATATTCTCTTCAAATTAAATGAAAGTTCAATGCTACTGCTGATTAGCTGCCAGTAGCTTCTGGACTTGAACATGCCCTATGGCTGATGCAATTGTTTAGACATAAGTTATTTATACACATTAAATTTGAGGTCTAAATTTTACTCAGATGTGCGAACATAACCAGGGGCGTAACTAGACCTCTGTGGGTCCCACAGCAGAATTTTGAAGAAGCCCTCAGTCCCGCTATACTATA
>WWET01001246.1:327060-352222 GCA_011038615.1 Limnodynastes dumerilii
CCTGTAGTGTCCTCTTCTGCCGCCTGCTGCTTCTCCTCTGCGGTCTTGCGGTCTTCCCTGACGCTGATGTAACCTCAGGTCACTCCAGCGTCAGGGGGAGGAGCTTCTGCACTGCTCTGCCTGTCACACAGTACAGGCAGAGCAGAGAGAACAGTAAGGGACGCCGCTATAAAGAGGTGTCCATTACCATTGTTTCTGCTCTGCCTGCCCTGTGTGACAGGCAGAGCAGAAATAACGGTAATGGACGCTGCTATGAAGCAGTGTAAGACGCTCTCATCAGAGTGATGAGAGTACCTTACATTGCTGTCACAATAGCGTTCATTGCTGACAGCCAGGGAGCGGGGGGATGAGTGCCTGGATGCACCGCATCCCCCCGCGGAGCGGGTCCCGACGGACCTGCTCATACGCGAAGGTGAGTATTCGGACCATAAGACGCACACACTTTCCCCCCCACTTTTTTGGGGGGGAAAAGTGCGTCTTATGGTCCGAAAAATACGGTATATCCTATAGAGCAGTGGTTCCCAAACTTTCTCAGTTCGAGACACCCTTAGGGTCTCTATATTTTTTTTCAAGGCACCCCTAAGACAAAAATACAATAGAATACAATAGGAAATAGAAACATTCCGAGGCACCCCAGTGAGAGCGTCGCGGCACCCCTGGGAATCACTGCTATAGAGTATTTTTTTTTGTTTATTAGAAGAATAGGAAAGTAAAAAAAATAAAAACAACATGCATTGGTTTTCTCTCTAGGTTTATCTTCTTGCTTATTTAACTATTCTGAGAGCCCTAAACATTAGTCACCTCAGCAGTCAGTCCGCTCCTGGCTCAGGACAGAGTAAGGGTCTGCAGGGGCGCCTCCTCCACACAGGAATCCTCTGCTGGTCTCTCAGGATGAGCCCAAGGGGCAGCTCCTCCCTCTCAGCTATGCAAATTTCAGTCACAAGAGGGCCCATAGACTCTCTAGTGACTGAGGCATCGGCAAGCATGAGAGGAAGGGGCCGTCCCCTCTGCTCATCAGTGATAACGAAAACTGCTTTAGTGCCTGTCATTTTCAGAGATGAGAAAAGGGGGTGGCTCTTCTTCTAATCTGTGCATTCACAGAAAGGTATTTCACAGGACAGGTGGGGGTGCAGTGGGTAATTACTGGGCTGGCGGGCCCCTTAAGCCGCCAGGCCCCGCAGCAACTGAACCCATTGCACCCCCTATAGTTACGCCCTTGAACATAACCTTACGGTCCATTGCCAACATTGATCCAATTCCTTATTGTCCCTCAGTAAGCAGGCTGATGCATTTAGATGTGATCTACTGTCATTTTGTACATTTATATTCTGGGTATACACAGTACATGCAGATATTTTATGCCATCAGACAGGCGTTCCAGCCTTTATCAGGCATTGTATGGCATAATACAAATAAGACGTTAATAATAAAACACCATGATAGATTTCTAAATTCCACTATACAAAACAAACTGCAAAGGCAATGCTCATAATACAAAACATAGAAAAGAGAATTATTTTTTGTAATCATAATATATAAATAAAGCACTCAAGGTAAGACAAAAAGTGTAAATCCTTTTTAAAAACTATTTAAAAAAATAAAAAATGTTTGCCAGTAAATCAGATTCCAAAACAACATGGCCTGTGACATCGTTCCATAAAAAACGCTATCATAATTTCAACTAACAATTAGCTTTTAGAGACTATGCTTGTGCAAATTCTGTTTATATGGGATATATAGCTTTTAGTCTCTGAATCATTCTCTGAAGGTTGAATTTAACCTCCTCTCTATCATGCTTTTGCTTTGCTGTGAAGTCTATAATATTTGTTCTAACCAACTATTAGTCTCATTTCCTTTCTAGCTTCTATACAAGAGATTCGTAACTCTTGTAAAGACCAATGTGTCTCTAGCCCAGATAATGGCTGAGCATTGTTACATACACTAATTTTGCCAGCTCTGTATCAGTTTGTTTATAAGTATTTCCTGTATACATTTGTATCCACTTGCAAATCAATATGTTTCCAGGTCTCTTATACCACTTTCACATATCACACACAAAAACTCAGGTTTTTGCCATTGGACCCGGGTCAAATCTCTGATGAATCGGGTAGAGGAGTGATGTGAAAGGTCCCAGGAGCCTCTACCTGGGTCTAATGACCCGGGAATTGGACCTGGAATAAAAGAAGGGTTATTACCGTGTCCGACCCAGGTAAGGGGTCAGTGTGATAGGTGTGATCTGAGTTTTTCAATCCAGGTTGCACACAAAGAAACCTAATTGGAGGATTCACTTACTTTTGCTATGACAATATAAAACAAATCTCCCAGCCAGAGCCACGTGCCACCTGTCACGCTGTCAGGTCAGACTCGGGTCCTGGAATTTCCTGGGTCAGCCCTATAGTATAAAAGGGATTATCCCAGGGTCACAGACCTGGGATATTGCCAGAGCCGAAGATGTAAAAGGATTATTATTGTATGGCTTTGCTAACTGCATTCAGCTTTTACCTTGCCCAATTTTCATTCTTTGAAGTGCATAATTGAAGCAGTAATACATGTTTTTCTGCAATAACAGTTTAGATTTTATCTTTTATGAAGTGTCTTTTGATCTCCATTTTATCCTAGTATTGGCGGAACCACCATTATGTTATGAATTATTATACTGGGACCAGTCCTTCTTTGAAACAATCACCTCTTGAGGGAAGTTGAGGAAAGAGGTTTTGACTTTGCATGACAGATAATACTATAATATCCCTATTTATCCTTCTGACCTATTGTCAGTTTTCTGTGATGGTATTGTATTTTTTCTTGGTTATAATAATTATCATTTTCATGTACAATATTGTCATATCAGCAACTTTGGTACAAAAATGTCTTGTTAATTGATTTTCAAACTATGTGCTACTATTTTATTAAACTCCAACATTGACTAAACCTGTTTTCTTTTTAAAGTTTAACAAGAGAAATCAGAAGATGACAAACTATTTAAGTTCTTTCAGTTTTCTAACCCACTGCCTGCAGAATGAAATCTACTTGGGGAACATCTGATATGCCAATCTCATCTCTGTTTAAAGGGGCCTGCATGTTTCCAATCTGGGTACCTTATGGAGGGAATTGAAAATATAAAGAGTGATGACTGGACTTCATAACACACACTAAGAAATAAAAGTGTGTCTGGCATGTCTAAAAATATCACTAGCATCCCTGCCAAACATAATTTAAAAACGGTTGAATGAAATTTTAAGGTCATGATCTCTTGATTCCTTCAATACATTCTTGACCTCCTCCTCAATAGGCCTCTCATTCTTAATGACTGTCTTGAGATATGGCATAGAGGCTAATAATTGTACAGAACATCTGGCAAATAAATGAATACTTGTACTGATTTTAATGATAGAGACCTTAAAGAGGGGTTAATGTCCAATAATAATGGAACTAAAAAATGAGCAGTTATTAACTCAAAATGAGGCCTCCAGAATACCAAATGTAGCAAACCAAAAGTAAAGGATAATTTTCAAAGCAAACTTTCTGGCAATTCAAAACTTTTTGAAACTTTTGATAAACTTTTGTGAAGTTATATTTCACGCTAAGATTATTTCTTTTGGCTAGGAACAATAAATGAAATCCTACCAAAAAACCCTCAAATTTGGCATTTTAATCAAACAATCATATATATTCCATAATTGGGTGAGTCCCATCAACACTACAAATCATTTGAGGAGTATATAATTGGTGATTAGCAGACTATAATTACAGTGATATGGCTATTAAGAATTAATATGTTGGGTTACTTGAGTGGGTATTTCATCAGTGTAGACGCTGGCCGAAGGGTAAAGATTTATTGTTGCTGTATACACTTATCACAAAAAATGTATTCCCTGAACACTAGAGACCACTCTGATGTGTTTTGCTTCTTATTCTGATACTTCTCTCATCTCATTCCTGTTCCTCATTCCCATCACATAAGACAGTTTCTTATCAGATGGCAGCCTGCTCTGCCTAAATGTGTGCTGGCTATCAGTTTACCTTAAACAGCTACCCAATTGTTGCCTGAAACATTGATAACCAGATCATCTAAACTAAGTGCATCAGTACAGAGTAAAATTCGCTACCAGAGTGTTTTTATAATTCTCACACGGTATTCTTTCCATGTATATACTCTGTGTTGTCACTGATTCAGTATAACTCACAGCGGAATGTCCAGGAGATTTCCAAAATTCAGCCAAACCTCCTGGATCTAGGCTTAGAGGTAGTGATTTAGTGAAAATAGTGACCTCATGCCCTTAACATTACTAAGAATTGGGCTTTTGTGGCATTAAGCACCATTCCATTCTTAGTAACACTATGAATGTCAACTTTGATTAGGTAGGGTCATTCCAGCCTATGATTTGCAAGACTCTGTCCTGGGCCTGCTCCTCTTTTCAGTCTATACCTTCTTTAGGGCAGCCTCTTAAGTTCCTTTGGCTTCAACTACCACTTCTATGCTGAAGATAATTTATCTATCCTCCTCTTACCTCAACCCTGCTCTCCTGTCTAATATATATAACTGCTTGGCACCCATTTCTTTTTGGATGGCCCAATGATTTTTAATGCTGAACATGGAGATTAATGTTTTCCCTTCCCTTGGAATCTGCTCTTCCCCTCCATCTCCATCAACATTGGTGATACTACCTTCTCCTCCACCCCTCCAACTGCCTGGATGCCATCCTTGACAATCCCATCTACTTCACCCCTCCAATCCATGCTCTCTCACATTCTTGTCACTTTCACTTATGCAATATTGCAAGCATCAGACCGTTCCTATCCACTGAAGCTACCAAAATCTTTATCCATGCTCTTTTCAGTTCTCGCCTTGACTACTGCAACCTCCTCCTCATTTGTCTTCCACTCTCCCATCTTGTCCCTCTCCAATCCATCCTCAATGCTGCCTCTAGATTCATCCACCTCTCACATCACTCTACTTCAGTCTCTTCTCTATGTCATGCCCTGCACTGGCTTCCTGAACATTTCAGAGCTCTTTTTAAACTCCTCACCTTCACTTTTAAGAGCAGTTCCTCCCCCAACCGCACTCTACTTCTCCTCCCTCATCTATATGTACACACCATCCCACCCCCTCCAATCAGCTAATCACAACTGTCTTTCCTCCCAATTTATTCCTCTCGCGCCCATGTTAAAGTTTTTTTCCCAGACTGCACCTCTATACTAGAAGGACCTCCCTCTTTTGGTCAGTATTGCCCCCACCTTACAGGTTTTCAAACACTCCCTTGACTCTTGACTCCACCACATTAAGTTATATTCTTTTTTTTTTTTCTTTACCATGTTAGTCAGTTTCATTCTACCTTGCTACTATACTTATTTTACCATGCTGTTTTATGTACCTTGTACTGTATATTCTATATTGTACAGAGCTACAGAAACCTTGTGGTGCCCTATAAATAAATGTTAATAAGAATAAATAATGAAATTATGCCCAAGCACTGCCCTATGTTGCCATTTTTTATCCTGAAAGAGAGAAACAAAAAGTCGTCGACAACGGTATAACTTGACTGGATATTTAAAATGATTCTGGTATTTACATGATTAATACTTATTGGGACAGAAACAGTTTGGTTTGTCAAGGACTTTATATATTTCTCAGGTTTCTGTCATATTTATGCTGCTGCTATTAAGGCCATTTCAGGTCTACCAGTTATCACAGAGGCAAATTAGCAAGCACATCTGCAGGACCTTAATAAAAGGTGGTATTGGATGAGGGCCAGGCTTTCTCACTCCTTCATACACAAGAGCATTTCTTGCCTGTTTTCCTTTTTTATGTTTAAATCTTGGAAACTGAAATAAATGATAACATTTAACAGCTAAATCCATGCAACAGATACAATTAAACTGGAATACATTTCATTTATTGATGTAATAATTATTGCATTTGAAATTTGTGACCTACATGCATTTATTTTGTAAAGTATTACCTAATATTAAGCAGAAAAGGCTTCAATGGGAGTAAGACCTCTCCTCCACTGGAGGACCACAGTAACACATAGTAACCAAGGTTCTGATTCACAACTAAGAACATGCAGAAGATCTGTGCATATTTTTACGAGCGTATATACTGCACATGCCCAAACTCACGCACAGAAACATACACACGACTGACTTAGTCGAGCTTTGGCACAAAATTAGTTTCTAGAGGGGCAAGACTCATAATGCAACTGAGCAGCACACAAGCTACTAATGTACAGTATGGGCGTTCCTCAAGATTTACATAGGGTTCACTGCTAACCTATGCATCTTACCTCTATGATTTTAATGCCTTAAGACCTGCACTATAGAAATATTTCCAATAATTTAAATATTTTTATTTTAACATTTTTTATTGTATCATAAAAATAAAGCATAATATACCAAGTTTAATATACTGAAATCTTATAATTATTATTAGAAAAGCAATAAAAACACCTAAAAATTTATATATTTTACATAAAAAGAAAAGCGTATATAGACAGCTACTAGCAAATGTTATATAGGTAGTTCATTGCTGCAAGGCACATTAAGGGTTAAACTTACAATATGTCAATTTGAAAAAAAAAAAAAAAAACTATTGCATTATTCATTTAATAGTTAGATATTAGATGAGATATTAATACAATGATGTTTTGTGTTTTTAATCAGGGTTTAGTTGCGGTTAAGTGAATGCTGATTAACTTTAAGAGCTTAACGGCCTCCGTTAAGGAAACACGTCCGCACTTAAATCTACGCACTTAGAGAACCATCCGTATGTGGCAATCCTGAGACTGGAGGTGTCGTTTAACTTGATTTTGTAGCACCCCTGAATCACTCTTACAGATCTCGTCTATGCGTATATTTAGGTACATCCGCACTTCCATGTGGACCTTCTCTTAAGTGTGAATCAGGTCCCAATAGTCTTTGTGTCGGTGAGTGAGTAAATGTATAGAGGGAAGAGCATGGAGCAATAATGGGTTGTTTGATCAGAGGTCATGCACCCACAAAATGTATAAAACGTCTGCTCAAACCACATACACAGCCCATCTAACCAACCAGCAATATATTGGTTAGCAATGTGAAATATATTTAAATGCTTGCAATATGTCTGAAGGTTTTGGCTTACTGTTCTTAAAAACAACCTCTTAAAACATTACATCTAATTTAAATGGATTGATGATTGTTTGAATGGCAGCTTGGCAAAATGGTAGCTTAGTATATTCCAGCCATGACAGCCTAATTTAAGAAGATTATACAACATTGTTCTAGGTATGGCAGATTAACAGTTCAATGTCTTTTTTGGCACAGCAAAAATTAAATATATTAATGAGTGAAAGGAATATAGATCAAATGTTAGAGGACAGCTTAAAATATCCCGAAAAGCAATTATCCCTACAAGCTTCAGTCTTCTAAATGCCGTAGAGTCTTTGAATGTGTTGAAACACCTGGCAAAAGAGTATTTTTTTCTGCCAACGCAGGAACATCAGAAAAGGTGTTGATTTTAGGATAACGGCATGAGCTCTATGCTTGGGGCAATGCCAGGAGAATGTGACACAGCTGTGTATGTGCACTTTTCCTAATTTTGTCAGCTGTTTCTCTAAGGATTTAGAGTGGGTATTCCAGCAAGCTGCATGAAGCAAGAGCAAGTTTTACAGATGCACCTGCAGTATGTAGGACAAAAGAAAAACATAGTTAAAGATTTTATAATGCTTTGTTTAAATTGTTAATTAATGTCCCCTAATTATTTAATTATAGCAAATAACAAAACTGAATACATAATTATGAACCACACTTTGGGGGATATTTAATAAGTGGTGACATAGCAATTTTTATATTTTATCAAGCATTTAACCAGCAGTATGTAAAATGGTATTTATTTTAAAGACAAAGGGGCTGATCCTGGGTAACGGGCGACAAGGGAATTACATACAGCTCGATGCCGGCAGTAATGACCTCGGGCGTGCCCGCAAGGCGTCCGTAGGTCTGGATACGGCCCAAAGCCTTTATTAAATAATCCCCTTACAGTTTTAATTATAGGAGATTTGGGTGGTTAAAGTTGATGCTCTATCAATATTTGTCAGCTGGATCCAGACTAGAGATCTGATCCATTCTGTAAGTCTGCACAGAAGAGGGGAGTGAATCCCCCTCTCTCATGCGGACTTGAGTAACTTATGCTGCCATTAGGCAGCCTTAAGTCACTCATGCAGATCAGCCATCCATATGATCTTTGATCTGCACATAACCACTAAAACCCACCAACACTGTACAATTTAAATGCTTCCCCGCAACCTTACAGAGTTTAGGCGGGTGGAGGGGATGTGCCACAATGTCGACGATCTCCAGGAATACGGGACTAATTTCCAGCTGGAGATCCGTTGTGGAAACATTTGCCATGCGCATTGGCAGAAAAATCAAGCCAATTCTGCATTTAAGCATGCAGAATTCGGTTGTCCTGCAGCAGTCTGCATGCAGTCCTAAGTTTTCTGCACTCAGAGTTTGAAAGTGATCCAGTCATTACAAAAAAAATCTCTAGAGACTGACCTAATACTATTATCCCTCACACTGGTGAGAGTGGAGATATAAATGTCTTTTCTCTTCCCATTCATATCTCTCAAACCTACCATACTGAGTAAAAGTGTACCTAAAGAGTTGAACAGTTAAAATATTCAGTAAAAAAAGGGAAAACTTCATTGACAAAAATGCAGTATTAAAAATGTAAATAAGAGGGATCCATTCTCAGGCCTGAGAACGTTTTATCTGAGAGACAATCCAAAAGACAAGACAAGCACATCCATTAAGGTTGGTAAGTCACTATTCTCACTATTTTCTAAACAGATGGAATTTGGAGAGAACAGTTCTTGACTTTTTATCTCACAACTGAAACTTTATGCAGCTGACCCCTTGAGATTATATCTAATTTAATGTTGGATTCTCCCAGTCAATGATTCGGTCCACACAGAAAATAAGGAGAAGGCAATCAGTATGGTCTGAGATCAAGGATTGTTTTTACTCTTTCATAGACACAGTGTACAATGTTTTCGAAAAGCAATTCTCCTTCATAAAGCTAATAGGCAGCATTACTTCACTTTAAAAGTATAATAAAAGCAGAATCCTAAGCTGTATTCTCTAAGTATTGCCTGTGAGCTGAAACCCAGGAATAAAAGAGGCTCATTATACCAGAATGTTAGGAAACTTCACAATAACTGAATTCATTTGTGTACACTTTTCACTATAACCAACATTATCTGTTAGGAGTAAGGGATAAGATGAGGTCAGTTTATTTCTGAGATGGTAGACTGCTATTTCCAAGCAATTTTCATCACTGCTTAGTGTGGCATTTTAGAAATCAACCTTTGTACTATTTCCATATTTTATAAATAATTGTGACAGAACATTACTGTAATAATTTCCAAATAAAGTTTTGCTTGTTTCAGGGAATTTGGTGGCAGTAATTTTAGTACAGTGATTGTGACAGTTCTTTGTGGTAGGAGGGATATTTTATATATCATAGTATATTTAAAAGATAGGGAATATATATCTGTCTGTTACTGGATTATGGCACTGTTGCTGAGGAAATTTTTTTCCTTTGTTTCTGTGGCTGGCAGATTACCCCGACCTTTCATGCACCTGTTTGCATTTACCTATAAATTGATTAAGAAACTTATATATATATTTTTTTTTTTTTTTTTTCAGATAAAAAAAATTGTTAAACATGTCCTTAATTTCACTATTATTATGTTTTGTGATAGTGAATAGATGTATTTAATGGATCATTAAATAAATATATGTATTTAATATATAATTAAGTAAATGAGGCTTCATTTATTAAACCCTTTTTGCTAGTTTATACTCATACCATTTTACTTGTGTATTTTTTTATTTATTTATCTACTTATTTATTTGATTTTAGGCACCTCTTATCACGTTTTCTGACAACTTCTTCCAATGTGCTGAGGATTGTTTGTTTTCCCTAGTGTTATTGTTCTGGAAAAAAACAGACTTATCTTTGTTATTGGTGCTAAACAATGCAGAACTTCATTGATATTTAATAGACAGCATACTTGAAACTAAACCATGAAAGTACATATTTTCGTTATCAGCAGATGTTCAGCTAAAAAAGAAAGGAATACAAAACTGTATAGAGGGCCTGAATTGAACATTTAGTGTAAAACAGAACAATCCCAGCAGCAGATGGTTAGCAGGCTGTTTTACAAAGAAAATAAAGGAGGTAAACACTGTATCTCATGAAATATTGCCAGAATATACTATGGTGAAATGTAAACTTTCTATCAACTCTATAAACAATTAACAACATGTCGTAAGAGACACCAGCTCTGTCTGTCTGCCTGCTGCCTGCCTGCCTGCCTGCCTGCCTGCCTGTCTGTCTGTCTGTCTGTCTGCCTGTCTGTCTGTCTATCTATCTATCTATCTATCTATCTATCTATCTATCTATCTATCTATTATCTATCTATCTATCTATCTATCTATCTATCTATCTATCTATCTATCTATCTCTCTAATATCTGACTGTTGTAGAATGTTTGTGGTATATTATCCTAAATGTTGTAGATCTAATAATGATTAAAATATATGTTTTGAAAAGTCATAGGTCCGGATTCACACTTACGTAGTTTTCGTCTTACATACGTTGTTTTAAGAACTTAGCTACTACACATGAGTAGTAGCTTATTTACGCTATCTATGTACCATTTCTGTACGTAGATTACCACAGAAATGGTACGTAGATAAGCTACGCATGCGTGGTAGGTCAATTCTTAGAACATCATATGTAAGACGAAAACTACGTAACTGTGAATCCGGACCATTGCGTCTAATATGTGAGGACAAGGTCCAGACTTAGTAAATGTTTTGTGTCTTGCTTTTTGCATGGAGGGGGTGTGCATCACACTCATAAGGCTTTCAGCACTGATCTGAATCCTCCGGATTCCAGACTACCATGTTAGAAAGCTTGCCACTGGTGGGGTGGAAAGGGGCCGGTTACGTAGTGGGAGTATGAAAGATGGGAGGGGGAGGGATTTAAATTGAACTGTAAGGGCTGGTTTTATGTGCAATCCTGATTTCTGTGCTGTCCATTTTAGTGGGGATGATACAGTAAACTTAAGGCAGGGTCCTGCAATTGAAGGTGAAGGGAAAATCCCCTCACCCACATAAGTGTTATAATGCAGCTGGGATCGCTGCACATTGTGTATTCAATGATAGTTGAGTGCCTATCATCATTGAAAACATAATCTGCTGTAGTAGCTCCATCATTTTTATTATTATTATTTTTTTTGTTTTGTTTTGTTGTTTTTTTTTGTTGTGTTAAAAGAACCATTAAACTGTGTGCCATTGGCAGTCCTCTTGTGATCCACTTTGCAATCACATTATTATCTTAAATTAGCAGTTAATATTTTTTTTTCTTACCACAGTACAAGGCATGCATCCTGTACACATTCCTCCCAAATAATCCCCATTTTGTCTGCAAACAGTGTTTATGGAAAAGTGGGTGGAGTTTTGCCCACATAAGGTCATTTTTGGTTGGAACTGGGTGGTCTTATTTTGTCCTGCTTTCAGGATGATAAATCATGGAAGCTATGTGTACATAGAGTATTTAAAAGGTGTGCTGGCAATTAACCTTTAAGCTTTTGTTCTATGGATATGTTAACTACTTCATGTTAAAGTGTGTCATGATAGTATTTTGTACTTGACAAAGGTTTGTTTCCTTGACTTTAAGGTTATTAGTTTTAAACTGTGTGTTTGAAGTGTCGTAAATCCTGTTTCGTTGGATCATTAGTTCAAATGTTTTTGGTGTTTGTATTTCTCACTATAGCAAGCAGTTAGTCTGCTATGCTTATTAAAATTGTTTCATGGGTACTACACTAAGTGCTTCCTGCAAGTTTTATTTGAGCTGCTTAAATATAATTAAGCACCATTCGGTGTTATTTTCATGCTATTGTATGCACGTAATTTAACATTAATATTTTAAATGTCTTATTACACATTACTTTAAATAAGAACTGGAAAATGTAAGTAAAATGTATCCAATTCAAGGAAGTTTTCTGACAAATTCGACCACTGTGCATAATTAATTTAATACACATCGATGTTTGCATGTATATTACCACAACTCTTCTCATAAAACCTGATGCATTTCATTTCCTCAGATTCTATGAAAGAAATTAACAGCAGCAAGAGATATTAATCTATAATTAGACCGAGCCATATCATTTGTTACATACATTTGTAATACTGCACTTCATCTATTTCAGCATTTTAAGCAAATAAGAGTTATTAGAAATATGCAAATTTACCTACATCAGTTCCTAGATTTCTAACATTCCTGAAATAATGAGCAAATAGCCTTAAATGAAAGCAACAGAAAATAAAAATG
This sequence comes from Limnodynastes dumerilii, assembly GCA_011038615.1. NCBI lineage: Eukaryota > Metazoa > Chordata > Amphibia > Anura > Limnodynastidae > Limnodynastes > Limnodynastes dumerilii. Next base: position 339,443 of record WWET01001246.1, read on the forward strand.
TCATAAAGAACTTTTGTTATTTCCAGCTAATTAAGAAAAATATTAGATATTATTTTATTTTATATTATATAATATATGCCCACATTACATATTACACATTTCTCCTCTTTAGTTCTATCTCACACCCCCTGCTCTGATCTTATTTTCAAAACTGTGGTACTGCTACCTTAAGTTCTGGCAGGAAGCAGCACCCCCTATGTTGGTGTATGAAGAGTCATATTGGGATCTGCTGAGGTTGCCTGCTTAACGAGTAGATGCCAGGAAAAAGCGTTTCACAGATTTAAGCCTGGACATACCTAGCCCCTTGGTGCCCCTGTGAGTACACTGACATCACACTATCAGCAAAGGGATTAAGTTTTCGAGCAAGTTTATTGCTGTTCTGCTCACCGGCAATACTTACAGGGTACCCCTTGTTTCCTCAGACTATATTTGTCAAGCTGCTACAGATGGACGCTCTCACAGATCCAATGTCCTTGGCTATTACAGACCTTTATATAAATTGTAGCGAATGGTGGAATCACCTTAGGTCAGAGGCGTAGAAGCAGTACAGGGTGTTTGACCCAAGGCAGTTCCACCAATCACTACACTCATATTAGTATCATATTAGTATCATTGCACATCATTTCCAGCCCAGGAAATTACGGCTGGCTCTGTAAAGGCGGAGATAGGCATGCAAATGAGGGGACGGGGCGGGGGAAGCCCGATGCGATCAGCTATGCGGCTATAAGGTTGCATAGCTGATCGTAAAGTTTAGGGTAAGAATCTGGACATGTAAGTGTCCAGATTTACGCACACCAGGGTACAATGGCGGTCGTATAGACCTCGGGCATCCGTAAGGCGCCCGTAAGGTCTGTATCAGGCCCAATACCTCCATGTATGCTGTTCTGTTGCTAAATCACATTAGCTGTTGTATTCAGAGCAGCATACATAGAGGTATTCATTTTAAAAAGATGTGCAATGATACTAATATCAGTTTAGTTTATTAAAAATAATACCATGTCAGGATAAAATGTTAGCTGTGCTCCTTCAAATAAGACTTACAAGACAGGGTGCTTAAAATATATATGGTGGTGTGGTAATGTAGAAAACATATGGATAATGAAACTTTTTCAATCAAATTATGGAACAAATCTAAATTTTTGACTAGTAAACTAATGAAGCCCCCTATTTCATTTAGTCAGACTTCTCTAATTTGGTCCTATGTCAGACACAAGGAAAATAGATAAATGGGATATACAGTAAGTGCACAACTAGCAGAAAATATGATGCTGTAATCTCTACCTACACAAAAATCCCAGCTCATGTTTCCAGCAAACACACACCACCCCTTTACATGTTTTTATGTGAAAAATTATGCAGGGTCATTCCTAAGAATTAGGGGATCCCTGACCAACTTTGATCCTGGAACCCCAACTAATTTTTTCAATTGTACTGTGATCCTACCCCCATGGTTTTTGTTGTTCTACAATGGCTACTTGGATAGTCTTTTTGGACCTGATTCAGAGATTGAAAATAGGAGAGGAAAGTTACTCCTGGGCAAAACCATGTTGATTTCAGGGGGAGTCAAGTTAATTGTATTCTTTGTATGCTTTGTATGTATCTTTGCATTTGCTTATTACACACAGATACTGACCAGCTTTACTTTTACACTGCTATTTAGAATTGAGCAGGGAAACGCCACCTCTCAACTCTAATACTGTTTGTAACACTGTTTTATTTTCAGTCTCTGAATCAGATCCTTTATGTATTAGTGTCAACTGCACCGCCCAGAGGTGTCTGCCCCTAATTATTTGTCCAGCCATCCATAGGTCTGGACATTTTTATATGTCCAGTCTTTATGTCTGACCCTTTTTATATGTCCAGTCTCCATATGTGTGCCCCTTTTTATGTCCAGTCTCCATATTGTCTGCCCCTTATTATATGTACAGCCTCCATATATCTGCCCCTGCTTCTATGTCTGGCTTCCATATTCTCTGCCCCTGTTACTATGTCCAGCCTGCATAATGTATGCCCCTTGTTACTTGTCCAGCCTCCATATATCTGCCCCTGTTTATTTTCCAGCTTCCATATTCATGCCCTATATTACTTGTCCAGCCTCCATATTTCTGCCTTGTTTTTGTCCAACCTCTATATATCTGACCCTGTTTTTGCCCAGCCTCTATATATTTGCCCCTGTTATTGCCCAATCTCTATATATTTTCCCATTATTGCCCAGTATCTATCTATATATTTGCCTGTTATTGCCCTGCCTCTATATATTTACCTGTTTTTGCCCAGCCTCTATATATTTGACCCTGTTATTGCCCAGCCTCTATATATTTGCCCCTGTTTTTGCCCAGCCTTTATATATCTGCCCCTGTTTTTGCCCAGCCTTTATATATCTGCCCCTGTTTTTGCCCAACCTTTATATATCTGCCCCTGTAATATTATTCTCTATCTCTTTCCTGTGACAGTGTGCTGCTCCCTTCCTCCGCGGGCTCCCACTCTCTCTCTCTCCCGGCGGTACCGTGTCCAATAAACAGTGCAGGTTATACAGGGCTGCTACGGAAGACTTGCATGACCAAATTACCATCATTATCATTGACAGAAACAGATTTGGTCATACAGGGCTTCCGTAGGAGCCCTGTATTACCAATACTGCTTGTAGGGGGAGGGGGAAAAACCCAGCCACATATACGGCACCACGGCTACAGTAACGGGGAAAAAAAACAACTTTGTCCTGAGAGTCTCTTCTCTCGGGACAAGTTGTAATGTGGGCGGGACAGCGGGACACTCTCCTGAAAGCAGGACTGTTGGGACATATGCAACTGTATTTCAAATTGTTTTAATGGTATTATGCATAGGCACCAATGAGAAAGTGTCTCACTGTCATCAATGTATATGATGGTACAACTGAATGATGTCCGATAACGGGTGTAGGTCGGTGGTATGAACTTGCTTTTTTCAAAAGGACTGTTTCTAAATAGCTAATTTCAAATTGGCTCCCAAATCAATTGCTTCTGAGTAGAAGCAACCAATCATCCCTGGAATTAAGTCTCCACACCAAATGAGGAGTGTTTACCTACCCTAACCATCCCCTTCCATTACCCTAACCCTCTTCTTCCCGCAGAATGACCCTAAGGGCCAGATGTACTAAACTGCGTGAAACGAAAAGTAGAGCTGTTGCCCAAATCAACCAAGCAGATTCTAGCTGACATTTTCTAGTATGTAATAGCAAATTGAGAGCTAGAATCTGATTGGTTGCTAAGGGCAATCTCTCAGCTTGACCCTAGGACTCCCATCCCCACAGTGTGTTTCCAAAATAGCTCTATTTTCTAAATAGAGATAGCTGAAAATTTGTTTTTAGCTGTCTCTGTTTTGTAAACAGCATTTTCACAGCGGCAACTGCATCCCCTGATAACCTAAGGAATACCAGGAAATTTCCACCTAAATTATAAAGAGAATTCTGAACTACAGATGTCTTTATAAGCTGTAACAGAGAATGGATGTACTTATTGACTAATAGGGATTAGTTTGAGCATTTATGCAAATAAAATACCAAAAAAACCCAAAATGCAGCAAGTACTTTCCATAGTGCAAATCCCAAAAGTAATAGTCATTCTTACAAATGTAATCTACATAAACTGTAAACAATGTAACAATGTATAATGGACACAGTTGAAAAATTACTACCACATATCAGCATTTTTCTGAATGTGAATAATTAATCTTTTTTATGTGGTACTATTTACATTTAATTTTATAGTTTTATTGGAATTAATTAAAATAATATTCTGGGGAAACTAGTTGTCACAATGATTTATATTTTCATAAAACATACCTTCAAGCATGAATTTACTATTGTAAAAAATATGTATATTAAAACTGAAATTCCCTTCAATTTTTTTCAAAGTTCACTATAATGGGAGTTTCCCTTGGAAAAAAACCCACAAAACATTTACATACATACAATAAAGATTTATTTTGCTTTAAAAAAAACCTTATATAATATACCTTCAAGTTTTAGAAATATTAACTGCCTTTGAAAGATTCTTGCAAGATATTTGATGGTGGAGAAATAACAAGCTCTGCAAGCACACCATGTTCATTCTCCCATCAAGCTTGAGTCAATGCTTATGTGGCTAGGTTCCCACTTGTTAAGTAATGATTTTCATTTTATTTACAGTTGCCCACTATTGGCTTAGTTACTACGGGCTGCCCTAGGAACAAGAAGTTGACACGGCAGTACACAGATGTACTTGATGCTAAAGCAGGGAATTGTGGGTCCTTTACTCTTCCTACCTTTGCCGTACTATTGGTTTTGTCCCCAAAAAGTTACCATGCAAGTTTTGTTTAATGCACCATCTGCCCATCTAAAGAGATCTCTGGTTAATGATGCCATTGAGCCAACTGTGGTTTATGAATTATTTAAGCTGTAGATAGTGCAAGCTAATGCTGCTGGGGGAAGGGAAGGTAAATATGGTAAATCTGGATATTGCATTGCTTTAATCTACACCTGTTGCACCTTGATTGTTTCTGATTCATGGGTTTTCTTTGCATTACTTGTATACCTGTATTACCTTTGCTTACCCAAGGGTTAAGCTTTCTTCTACATTTTCTTCTAAAATGTCAGCTTCTTCCTTCATTGGTGTGTCCAGAGTCGTACAAAACATGATGCTAGGAAGCATTAATCTATTATTTCAATATTGTCAAGTCAACTTACTCTCGGGTGTGCACTAAGATCTTATTCAGCACTGGCCTAGGAATATACAGAAGTGCTCAACACATGTTGTCCCATTTCAGCTTCAAAATAGTAACAGGATTCATGTAGTCTCCCCTTAGAAAAAGTGAGTAGACTGTATGTGACTGTGGAAGATTTCCAGGGCTGGACGAAGGCCTTTCTAAAGAAGGTGCGGCCCTTTTCAGGATTACTTAACTTCGCATCCAAGGTTATTTAAATGGGGAGTGGTTTCTGCAGACACTTGGAAAGCATACACTTGACTCATTATTTCATAAACTTATCCTGAGGGTTAGGGACGATATAGGGGTCTTGATCATATTCCTCAGGAAATTAAATTGGTGCACATATGGCAATCTCTTGTAACCTCTAACAAATAATTAAAATTGTACATGGATACAGAAGGATCAGTAGGTTTTGGTAATTTTCTTCAAGGGGCACACTGCCAACTTGATGGTTGCAGGCAAAGAACTGCCTTCAATTAAATTGCTGAGATTCCTAGTATTAAAATGCTTGAAGTGTAACATTCAGTTCAGGGAACGGTTTGGGTTGACCAATGTGATATCTGATGATTTATCGTGCTTCAACTGGCTGTGGTTTAGAGAGTAGGCATTGCAGAAATTTGGCTTGTCATGCACTTAAAAACTCTGGCAGATTGTACAGTTGGCTTAGAGTCTCCCACATGTAGTTCCCTGACCCCGGTCACGTTACACACTTACAAACAGGTGTTGTTATTACTGCCTCAAAAGCTTGCATTGTCTTTAATAATAATAAAAAAAAAACAGATAAACTGACTAGGACCTGTTGGGTTTTATTGGCCAATAACTCTAGCCCCTTTGAGTAGGTGAGACTCATGCTTCCGAATAGGAATTCAAAATGACACCATGTCTCACGGCTGGGTCTTGGTGTGCCACCTCCTGGTGTTTAGGAATGCAAATGAGGGTTGTGGTGTCATAGCTTCAGGGATGTGGAAAGGAAAAAGGATGCTTATCCTCTTTCTGCATTACAACATTAGCACAAACCTCATCTGCTTTTAGTAGCTCTGTTATTTTCTCTCACATACCTTACTTCCAGCTCTCCCCTAGACATGTGATCTCCTCATTTTACAAAACCTCATGATTATTAAAACTCAACTTAAAATCCAAACCAGATGGTATAGAGGCCCCTAATTATTACACTCCTTCTTGCTTAAGGTCCCTGCAACATGCTGGGGGTGTTACCAGGCCCAAAAAGTGGTGGGCCCTGACACTCTGAAATTCTGGATTCTCTCACTGCCTCCTGGCTCACCAGCCATTTTCAAGCATACTCTTCTAATGCAGTTGGGAAATTCTGCTAGGGCATTTATCCCAGTGCTTTGGAAGTCCACTATGATCTCCAGTCGTGGTATCCACAATCACGGAATGGTACAATAGAGTGAAATTACAGCTCTATGGAAGAAATCATCTATTGTGTCACTGATAAATAATCTGTCTTGTTTCTAAGCATCACCAAAATCCTTGGTTCTCTTTTCCCATCACCCTCTCTGGACTTCCCCTTTCTTGTCTTCTACGCTCTCTTTTTCTTCTCACTTTTTCTTCTTTTTGCTTACTTAGTTCTTAGTACATTCAACAAATTTATTACTAATGCTACTTAAGTAAATGCTTCTCTCTCTTATTACTGACCAAAATCTTGTATGTAAGCTGATGTCAGTTTTCAATATTTTGCTGCCTCTAAATATATGCTGTCTTATTTAATGAACAAAGTATGTATACTAAACAAAGGCTGCATTACGTTGGAAGTATGTGAATAACATTTTATTTGCATTAAGGACAGACCCTCTGTCATTGTCTTGAGGATCGTCTTGAGTCAATGTTTTAAATATTATAGTAAAGGATAACCGAAGACCTCCTTAGTGGTGCCAGCTTATTGGTAATAAGTCATATTTGAGGAGAAGAAGGGGCTTTAGTCAGTGCAGAACAGGTGGTTGTTTTGATTAACTCCTTGTCTCACATTAAGTCACGAAGGCTTCAAGTTAGGTCAGGGTTGTGACAGACATTGTTAAGAACTTTTGTCCATCTGTCACTGGCATTTTATAAATTAGGGAGCTCTATTTGAAAATGCACTGACAGTTATTACTATACTATAAAAAAAAAATCTAGCTTATTACTTAGTATGTTACCTGTTATTCAAAGAGAGATACTAACTTATTAACCTCTGGATTTTATCCATGTGGGACATGCAAGGTATGGAAACATGTTCACATGGATAGAGAGAATGGACCGGATTCACACATAAGTGTGTGATCCGTAGGTCAGGATACGAATGTATCTGCACCTAATTCCATGCTCCCCTCCCCCGCACCGCTCCCGTTTTTTAAGTGCCTGACGGCAGATTTCCTAGTCCTCCCTCCCAGCTTAATTTACATCCCTCCCCCCACCCACTTTACAGAACTAACCCCCAGCACGCCCTTTCTTACCTTAAAAACTACGTGCAATCTTTAAATACCACACATAGTTAATATCCAGACGGAACCCCCTACGCAAAGTCTATATGACTTTGCATGTGCAGTGATGAGATTCTTAGGTGTGAATACGGTCAAATGTTTCAAACTCTAATCACACCAAGGGCCAGATTTACAATGTTGCGGGTTTGGAAAAGTGGAGATGCTGCCCATAGCAACCAATCAGATTCTGAGTCTCACTATCTTATTACATACTAGAGAATGTCAGCTAGAATCTGATTGGTTGCTATGGGCTTTTCCAAACCCGCAGCTTAGTAAATCTGACCCCAAGAGTTTTTCAATGAAACACTTCTTTAATTGTAAAAATACTCATGTGATATTCTTAAATGTGCATGTGGACTAGATTAGCTTCTACATTTGATATTCCATTTGGGCCATTATTTCTGATATCTAAGAAATAAGTACATAGACTAATGTAAAATAAAATAGTAAATATTTAACATGAAATAATGGTTTCATATACGTTTACTTATTCTCTTAGCTTATTTAAGAAAATAATTTAACAATGTAGCTGTATTTTAAAAGGAAAAGCAATCTGTAATAATTAAAGAGGTTGTCTAAATGTCATATTAGATATTGGTGACATATTTATGTTTTCCAACATACACAAAGTGGAAGTTGGTCAGATCAATTTATAGGTAAATGCAAACAGGTGTATGAGAGGCCGGGGGGAGCCACAGAAACAAAGGAAAGAAAATGCCCCAGCAACACTGCCAGTAACAGACTATACCATTTGGTCTATAAAATAAAACACAGAAATATCAGTTACACATATTTTCAAATATATGTTGTGTATTCTGTTTAGAAGCATGTCTGGGAACAGCAGCTGAGAGGGAGTGTTGTTCCACAGCAGCTATTTTGGAGGCTTTAAAGGCTGCCTCCTGAGGTAAGTTAGCTCTCAATTTATAAACATATATATATATGACCCAACATTGAAACTCTCATTTTTAGAGTTAGGACCACCATATGCAGAAAGGCCTTGACGGTGGCTGGTGGATTATCATATATTTGCCAATATGTATAATGGATGTTTCTGTTTTATTTTACAAATAGAATGGTATAGTTTGTTATTGGTTAAGGGCAGTATTGCTGCGGCATTTGTTTTCCAACATAATCATTTTTCTCAAAGAGGACCATTAACTCAGTGGTCCTCTATGTAAATGTATAGAATATGAACACTATCAGAGGAATGTATACATCCAGCAATGTTGAACTACTGAAAGCACAACAAAGGTCAGGCATTTTCATATGCTAGTACATATGCATTTATTGGTACCAGGTTTTTACATTACATCAATTGCTGTTAGCTTGCTCACACAATTTCCTGATAAGAGGAAAGGGTCTAAGAGGTGGAAAAAAAAAGAGTAATTATGCTAAGAACCAGACATCAACTAGAACAAGCCAGAGTGCAGTTATAAGTAATATGGAATTTAAAGCAGACAGCGTTTAATCATAATCATAAATACAGTTTATAATAGGACTGAACGGTATATTTGTGATTGCAATTATATAAATATTCATTTATGAATATAGGCTGCTATTTAAGAAAATACAGCAACATGAAAGCTTTTTTTGATCACATTGCTAAGTAAACATATATTGGCATAATTAACCTTAAAATCATGCTGGAGTTGATCTTAATACTAGCATGGAACCATGAGGGTTATCAAATAATGTACAATATGGGCAAGCAGTGTCATCTTTCCTTAAATTGACTACCTACTAAATGAAGAAAGCGGTGTAACTACGTACACCAAGGTTGATAGGTATAGCAAAGCAAGCAGCTGTTGGTGGGGGGATCTTACCTACTCTCCCATACAAATTACCCAAAAAAACCAAAGCAGAAATCACAGCGCTAAAATGGGTTAGTGATAATGGACTTATTTGAAAATAAATTATCGAGCAGCTGATATATAATAATGAAATTTATTAACTAACTAAAAAAGCATAAAATGCAAGGCTAGAGACCACATAACATGCAAACAATTAAAATTGTGTGTACAGCTGTGCTAAATAGTGGTATGCAACATCAAGACCACGTGAGCTGGGTAATGAGGCACAATGTATAAACTGGAAATTAATAGGGCTATAGGATAATAAGTCCAATGCAAACAACAGGCTCCAGAAAAGTATTACTCCAAGTATATGTAAAATCCAGATCTTGAAATATAAGCTCAGCTTTTCAAACAGAGATAGTTAAAAGTTCCAAGTTCAATTAGGGAAATCGATGTCCTAATATAGGTGTATAATGCAGTGATTAAGGGATAGGAGAAAAGTCTGTATCAGAGACTTAGTAATTTGCTTCCAGAACACACTATTGCGTGTAGTGCCTATATATTCACAGGTTGCAATGTGCCTATGCTTAGTGCAGTCCAGGGACAGAGTAAACTCCTTCCAAAGAGTGGTGATGAAAAACGAACCCCCCGGAGGCCACCCAGGGTTTGCGCTCCTAGGACCGAAGACCATTTACCTACTAAATAAATCCCACAGATTATCGCAAAGTGCATGACATGGATCCATTTGTCGGATAGCAACAATGTTACAACACTGTACCACCCCATTAATCAGATCTGAGGGGTGATAGTACTAAATTTTGGATTGTGTGTGAACACTAAGCAATGTGTTTGTCAACCAGAGCAGTCTATTAACACGGGATCTGAGAAATTTGTTTTATTTTTGTTTTTTTTAATACATCAAAACACCCTGTGAGAGCTGTAATCTTTTCACTGCTATATTGTTGTATTTATTTATTTATTTATTTATTTTTAAAGTACTATCATATAGGCCACATATACTGAAATGCAACATCCTAAATATTCTTTAAGTTTGTGGAATTCCAAAGCATTACTGCTATCATAAAATTTTTTAATACTTATGACATGGCATTACTGAAACATCCAGTGTCACAACCCTGACCTCACCTGAGGCTTTCATGACTTATCTGGGGCTCAAGGAGTTAATCACAACAGCCATCTGGTCTGTTCTACAATGACTAATGCCCCTTCTCCCACCCCAAATATGACTTATTACCAATGAACTGCCACCACCAAGACTATTCACAGGAGGTCTTAGGTTCTCCTTTACCCAAATCAAACACAGTTATGCTTTATCAGAATTATCATCAACCCAGAATGACCTCTTCTGTTACCCTTCAGTAGCATTTAATAACCGAGCTGGTCTGACACGTGAATCCGTAAGAACACAGAGACATGAACTTATTAATTGATATTTAATATGATAATAATCACAATGCTTAGTAACAGAGAATAACAAAATAGACATACAATATGCAAAACAGTTTCTTATAAAATAAAAGGTGAAAAGGCAGAAAGACTTAAGGCCCCCATACACGACCGACCGAAAAAGCACACCATTTTTTCTGAAGAGAGCCGAACAATATCAGTGCCATACACTGTGCTACTTTCAAACGATAATCTCCTAAAAAAAAGTGTGGAAAGGCCGATGTTCCAACCACTTTAATCGTTCAGAAAAAATTGCTTTTCTCCATACACCACCAGTTCTCGTCCGATTTTTATACTGTATTTACATAAGGAGCCCGTCTGGTTTTTTTGAAGAAGTATTCGCTATTAACTTCCTGTACACGTATATTCATATGCATTACAGCCATAACCCAGCGAGATGGTTGACCATGCTTTTGCGTGTGGACTCTACGGTCTGATTGTGGTGACCTTGATGCGGCAGAGGGCTAAGAACCTAAAGCTACGGCAGCGGCGGCGGTGTTGTTGGGTGAAAGAATGGCTTAAAAAGAGAGATTTGTTCTCTCATATGTCCCTTTTAAATGAGATTCGGGAGAATAATCCTGATGACTTCCGAAACTTTCTGCGTATGCATGATGAGACCTTTGTGTATTTGCTGCATATGGTGACTCCATACATTAAAAGACAAGACACAAAAATGCGGACTGCCATCACACCTGAGCAATGTCTCGTGGCAACCCTGTGCTTTCTGGCTACTGGGAGGTCATTTGAGGATCTAAAGTTTAGCTGCGCATTTTCAGCTCAAGCTTTGGGGAGATTGATACCAGAGACGTGTGAGGCATTGTATAAGTGCCTGAAAAGGGTATATTTGAAGGTATGCGATATTGACTACTGCATGCATCTTGTTCTAATCTTCTACATTTGGCCCTATAGCAGGTAATGGCCCTAACTAAAACACATGGTAACAATATAAAAATGTAATGGTTGTAAAGTTTTGGTAAACAAATACAAATACCATACAAATAAAAGCAAAAATTGCAAATGTAAATAATAAACTTTAATAACGCACACAACAGTAACGAATAATATATAAAAACAATAACTAAATAAATAAATAAGTAAATATCTTTTACTACAACTGTTTGTAATGGAAAGAGTTTGCGCTGTAGTCTGCATGGGGTTGTGGGTGGGGTATGGGGGTTGATGAGGCCAATGGTAGATAGTGGGGCCTTTGACCCATTGGGGTAGGTAATGGTGGTGAGGCTCAGGGAGGGCTGTGATGCTGGTGGGCAAACTGCTCACTGGTGGCAAGGTTGGCCAGGTAGGTGCCACTGGTTATCTCCGAACGCTTGGCCCTGTAGAGGACCTCGTTCATGAGCCTCTCTGCCTCGTCAGCACACTTTGTGTCCAAGGCCCTTAATGTGCTGGCGTACACCACCCCCAATGCATCATATCTGTCTGTGGTCTTTTGGGTGAAGAATTTCTCTGCTGTTTCCAACACCTGAGTGGTCACGGCATCATTGGGGTCCACGGACAGACGGGGTGTTTTTCTTCCTCTTTTGGTGCATTGTTGTGGTGTGATGTTCTGGGACCGGCTACTTTCCTCCATGACTTGAGATGTAGAGGCATGTCCTTCGCTGAAAACGGAGGGCTGAAAAAATAACAATAGAATGGAGATCAGTATGTGTACACTAAAAAGCAAATAAGGCAAGTGTAATAATGTGTTATTCTTGGCTTGCAGTTGCCCCAAAACCCTGAGGAGTGGCACAGAGTTGCAGAAGACTTTGAACGGAAATGGAATTTCCTAATTGTGGAGGAGCCATTGACGGAAAGCATGTGGGAATCACGCCACCTGCAAACAGTGGTTCTCAATACTACAATTATAAAGGATTTATTAGCATTGTGTTGATGGCAATCGCGGATGCAAATTAAGAATTTTTGTATGTAGATGTGGGCAAAAATGGAAGAGTCTCAGACGGTGGTGCACTTGAGCAGACAACATTCATGGACCACATGAAGGATGGCAAATTAAATCTGCCATCCAAACGCGAGTGCAAATATGGGCTTAACTTTGTTTTTGCTGCAGATGAGGCGTTTGCCCTCCATCAATACATTCTGCGCCCTTTCCCGCAGAGAGTTTTGACAACGGAAAGAAGGATTTTTAACTATCGGCTATCTCGTGCAAGGCGTTTTGTGGGGAATGCCTTTGGAATCATAAGCAATAAATTTAGGATCTATGGGCCTGATCCAGACCTACGCCGATGCACTGTGCTTACTAAAGCTAAAGCGTTCACTTTCCCCGACACTCCCCCTGTGCGGGCGTATGGCCCCTTCCTTACGCCGGC
>WWET01001246.1:366247-378292 GCA_011038615.1 Limnodynastes dumerilii
GTGTGTGTATATATATATATATGTGTGTGTGTGTGTGTGTGTGTGTGTGTGTGTGTGTGTGTGTGTGTTCACACGTATTTATGTTGTATATTTTTATTATTTTATTGTTATTATTAATTTATAATAGAATTTTATGTAACACAAAGGATATTTATATTAAACCTGATAATGATATTTCAGTGATCTGATAGAGTACTGTTAGGTAGTGTAAGTATGGTGCTCTGCGATAAGATATTTAAGCAGACCCCTAAGCTAGACCGCGTAAAAGTAGCATTGCAGCCAATCAGATTCTAGCTCTCACTTTTCTATTACATACTGGAGAATGTCAACTAGAATCTGATTTATGCGATGGGCAACATCTCCACTTTTCCACAGTTTAGTAAATCTAGCTTAGGAGTCTGTTTAAGTATCTTATTGCAGAGTGGCATACTTACACTACCTAACATTACTTTATAAGACCACTGAAATATCATCATCAGGTTGAATATTAGATTTAAAGGATATTTATTATATCCTTTGTGTTAGGTTCTCTTTGATTTTCATTTGTTCCCTCCAAAAAGCGCATTATTTAATGTCATGCTAAGCCACATCTCAGGGCCGGGGCTAGGGTGTTCGGCGCCTCCCTGCAAAACTTTAAATTTTCGCCTACCTGTTTAACAATTTGTCATTAGAGTTTCTAGAGTATAGTATCCATGTAATCATCATAAAACACAATCTTGTAACCACAATAAAAGAAAGTAAAATGTATACAATACAGGCAGCATTCTCTTCTCCACTATACAAATCCCATTCCTAAAAATGCAATACAATACAGACCATATATCTTAGGGACACATACCTTACAGACATTGGACCGGATCGAGAACTACGTTCGTCTCCCATAGACGGCCGTAATTCAATGAACAATAGCTACTGCGCATGCGTAGTAGCTATTGTACGTAATCTGCGTATCGTTTCGATACGTAGATTGCGTATATGCAATCTTTTAGACCACATATACGCAATCTACGTATCGAAACTATACGCAGATTACGTACAATAGCTACTACGCATGCGCAGTAGCTATTGTTCATTGAAATACGTCAGTCTATGGAAGACAGACATAGTTCTGGATCTACCCCATTGTTCCTTTTTGCTTCTCTGTCTTTTCTTCTCCTTCCTCTATCCTCACCTGGAGCACTAGATCTACTGACATCTTGCATGCCGGAAACAGTATTCAATGTGACCAATTAACTTGTATTATTCTGCATGCAGGGAAAATCATTTGCTTTGCACACAGAGCTCACATACTGTATAACTTTATATTTAGTCTGTAAATTAAAATGAAGAATCTTCACCTCTCAACTCTAATTAAGTTTTCTCACTTTTCATTTGCCTTCCCTTGCAGATCATTGTGATTTTGCTCAGGGCTACTCTTGTACCTGTTTTGCACTTTTTTTTTAAACTCTGGATTATTCCCTAATTGAACATATTCTATCATAATCTATGTTATAGTCTGTAAAGTATGCATTTTTTCTATTTAATATAAATTAGAAAAATAGTATATTTATAGTTCTACTTTATTGTTATATGTATCATGTGCAATAGCTAAAAATAAAATCATCTAAACCTATCCCAGTAATCTGCAAGCAAGAATTGGTTGCAGAATACCAATAAATCCTTTCTAGCCTAATAAATGTCTTCCTGGAAAGAACAGTTGTTAAATATACACAAGGATTTATAGCATCAATTCAATTCGATCAGGTTCACCTATATTAAAAAAGCCCTGTCTGTTTGTTCACAGCAATAAAACTTGTGGGTATAGAGATCATATTGTTTATGCAGCAATGGCCATGGGACCAAGCCAAAAGTCCAGAGATAAACTGCAAAAATGCTCAACTTACACTGCATGGTTCACAACAGACAATCGTAGAAGCTCTGATTAACACTTACGATCATACCTATATATATGCATGCTGCATGCGTATCTTGGTGATTTTATGTGAATTGCGCATGAGCGATCCAGGTGTTACACACAGAAACTCGTAACAACTCCATACCTAATGAAATGCGTACGATGGGGCATGCCACTACTACGTAACTAGGAAGATAAGAAAAGTGGGTTGGTGGAGGCATTTAAATAGGGTAATATGGGCTGGATTTGCAAAGCATGCATGTACTTTAGCAAAATCCACACATAAATACACCCCATGGATGCGGAAGTCAGTAAAGATCTGTAAGAAGGAGGAGAGTGTCATCAGTGTTGCCTTGCCAGTTGGGTATGTGTTTTTCCGAATCCACGTGTACTCTTATCTGCGGATCAAGCTCTCAGATTCTTTTTGTATCAATGATAATTTTATTTGTTACAGTTGGAACAGTTTGGTCTTAAATATATAGCAGGGGCATGATTTAAACCTAAACTTTGCAATTTGTGTATTTTTCTAACAAATGCACACATAATTATTGTCATCCAAATGCATCTCACTGATGTGACTGCATTCAGAAGAAGTGTTCCACAGGAGGGAATGCAGTCAATGTACTCTAAGAACACTGGTGAGCCCCATTCAGCCCCAAACATTAAAATCAACATACAGAGTTTCAAACATCCCAACATACTGTGAGCTCATTCAGTCTGCAAGACAAGAGATGACATCTCCGAGGCCGAACTTCCAAATCCCGCATTGAATCTCATGAATTTTGTAATTTTTTATAGGCGTGCGTCTCCCCGTGCCGTCTTCACTCCGGCATTTGATAGTGCATGTGCCGCACTGTGTTTTTTCTCTTGCCGTGTTTAGTAGTTAATAGAAAAAAACCTACTATTAGCCAGGGGCTGTGTATCGGGGCTGTGTGTACTGTGGGGCTGTGTACACTGTGTCTTTCTTTCCAACGATCACAAATCTGCAGAATTGCAAAGAGCTGCTGTTGAACAAATTGTCAGCTCAAGCAGAAAGTGACAAGCCAACATCTCCTCCTTCATTTTCTCCGTCAACTACTAAACTTTCCAAATAGACCCACTGGCGGTAATAAACATCAGTCAGGAAAGACTTTTGACATTTGGTCCGGACTGAAGGAGCTGCCTACAATCTCTGACATGTTTACTGTCACTGCATATGATGCTGTCACCATTGAAGGAATGGTCGACAACTATTTCAGTGACAGCATCCAAATAGGCATTCCAGAAAGTTTGTTTGAATACTGGCAGGAAAAAAAGGCAGTAATTACCCCTAAAAAGTACAGAGGTACCTGAGATGGTGGTTTCCAGCGGGGACAAATGAATACTCTGTGAAGAAGAGGATGTAGACACTGATGGGGGTGAGGAATCGTATTTTGATGATAACTACGACAACATCGTGCCTGTAGTGTAAACTAAAGCCAGTTTGTGCAGTGCCCATTGCCAGCTTGTTTTGTGGGGGCCCCAATACACCAATCATTTCAGCCACAAGTGATAGTCCCTCACGCTGAAATGATTGCTTTGTTAAACTTTGCATGTCCTGTTTAATATACAACATAAGGGTGAGTGGGAGACACAAGGACAATTCCATCTTGCACCTTATTTCTTTGCGTTATGCGCTCTTTGGGGCATTTTTTAGGCGTAGTTTATAAAACTGCCATCCTGTCTGCCACTGCAGTGCCACTCCTAGATGTGCCAAGTGTTTGTGCCGCCCACTTCGGTCGCTTAGCTTAGTCATCCAGCCAACCTTTTGGCCTAAACTGGATAAAAAATAATATTGTGAGCTGTAAGGTGTTCAAAATAGACTGGCAATGAGTGGAAATTAATGCTATTGAGGTTAATAATACTGTAGGAACAAAAACACCCCCAAATTCTTTGCTTTTAGCTATTTTTATGTTCGTTTGTTTTTTTTATTTGAACCAAAACCAAAACCAAAACACACAAGGGAGGTTTTGGCAAAACCTAAACACGAAAAAAAATACAAAACCAAAACCAAAACATGAAAAATAGCCTGGTGCACATCTCTATGCAAGACAAACCTACTTTCATAGAACTCACCTCATTAATGCGCAAAGAAGCAAACATAACAGCAGTTATGGTTCATTTAAAAGTTTTTATCCAAATTTATTTCAAGTTTGTTATTTATTTTAATTCATTTATTGGCTTTCTTAAAGTTTTATTACTGAAGAATGCTAAAAGGATGTGGGTAGCAAGTAAAACATTAAGCTTAACCCTTAACTCAGCACTGCTTTCTCATCACTAAGACTAGAAAGAAAACAGCTAAAAAAAACAAAAAAGCAACACCAAAGAACCACAAGAACAAGAAGCACAAATAATGGGTAGGTGGGCAGGGAAGGTCTTCAATAAAATACAATGTTATATATTATGCTGGAGACTATAAAGCCTTAGCCAACTGTGATGGACTTCTCCTAAAGTAATTTAACTCCTTCAGACCTAGGGGCTGATTCAGAGTTGCACGTCCACCTTTTTTTAGGTGCAAGTGTAGACCTGAGCAATACCATGTTGAATTGCAACAGATTTAAATTGTGAAACAAGAATTCAAATTAAGTGGTAAAGTTTCTTAGCTCAACACTATTTTATAGAATAAACATAAAGCTATGCAGTGTTTTAGTTCTATGTGTAAAAGTAATGTATTTTCCCTGTATGTAAAAGATTTCAAATTAATTAACACCCCTTACTTAGAAAAATGGATTAGCCGAGGTGTACACTTGCACCTAAAAAAAGGTGTAAATGCATCTCTGAATCAGCCCCCTAAACACACCCTGACAAGCTTAGTGGTCCTTGGCCCTAAATAGGTGATAATTGCATTCATTGCTATATTATTATTATTATTATTATTATTATTATTATTATTATTATTATTATTATTGTTGTTATTCTGGATCCACAAATGGTGAGCCGCCTTGTGTCCAACGTGTATGCAGAGTGGAAGGGGGGAGGAGTTTAAATTGTACAGTAAAGACTTGATTAAGTCCTTATCAACTCACCGGCACTATTTTTCTGGGGCTTAAATATTAAGAAAGAATCCCATACGCGCAAGAAGAGTGGTCGCATACGGAAATTAGCATTCAGCATTTAAGTCTAGTGTTGTTAAGAAGATGGAATAATATGTAACAAATATTTGATTATCACTTTTGGGAATCCACAACCCCCCAATAACAATGGACCTCCACTTCGAGTTGAGGCCATTCCCTTCCCATGTACAGGCTTATGATACCCCTAAACTGGATAAAAAATAATATTGTGAGCTGTAAGGTGTTCAACATAGACTGGTAATGAGTGGAAATTAATGCTATTGAGGTTAATAATACTGTAGGAACAAAAACACCCCTAAATTCTTTGATTTTATCTATTTTTATGTTTGTTTGTTTTTTTAATTTGAACCAAAACACACAAGGGAGGTTTTGGCAAAACCAATCCAAAACCTAAACACGAAAAAAAATACAAAACCAAAACCAAAACATGAAAAATAGCCTGGTGCACATCTCTTTGCAAGACAAACCTACTTTCATAGAACTCACCTCAATAATGCGAAAAGAAGCAAACATAACAGCAGTTATAGTTCATTTAAAAATTTTTATCCAAATTTATTTCAAGTTTGTTATTTATTTTAATTCATTTATTGACTTTCTTAAAGTTTTATTAATGAAGAATGCTAAAAGGATGTGGGTAGCAAGTAAAACATTAAGCTAAACCCTTAACTTAGCACTGCTTTCTCATCACTAAGACTAGAAAGAAAACAGCTAAAAAAACAAAAAAGCAACACCAAAGAATCACAAGAACAAGAAGCACAAATAATGGGTTGGTGGGCAGGAAAGGTCTTCAATAAAAGACAATGTTATATATTATGCTGGAGACTATAAAGCCTTAACCAACTGTGATGGACTTCTCCTAAAGTAATTTAACTCCTTCAGACCTAAACACACCCTGACAAGCTTAGTGGTCCTTGGCCCTAAATAGGTGATAATTGCATTAATTGCTATATTATTATTATTATTATTAGTAGTAGTAGTAGTAGTAGTAGTAGTAGTAGTAGTAGTAGTTAGTAGTAGTAGTAGTAGTTTTAGTAGTAGTAGTTTTAGTAGTAGTAGTACATTTGTCATATAAGTGCTTGCCAAAAGCATAACCACCATTTCCTTTATACATAACAATTAATGTCCAAGCATTAGCATTTGGATCACTGGGGAAGGAACATATTTGGGAACACATCCGGATTATGCTGGACTGTTACATGTGCATTCTAGCTGTATTTGCATACTGATTCAGAGCTGCAGTTCGGTTTGTATCAGGATTGTGCTTTAATCTTTTATTATTTGCATGGGGTTTACCCAAATGTTCCAGTCTAGATCTTTCTTTTATTACAATGTATTGTTAGTACAAGAACACATTTTTCAATATAATGTGCAATCATTCTGCATTATATTTAGCACCAATCAATTGCTGATTAAATTGTATACTACATTTTAAAAAATACTGTTAGTCTGACAATGGGACATTTTAAACACATTAACGTTAGAATAAAGTACATAAAATACTTATTATCAGTCTCATGATCAGCACTGAATGACCAGAGACTTTTATTTATAAAACTTTAATGAAGCTCATAAATATGTGTCTGAAAGCAGAATGTATTTGTTTCTAGATCAACAGTGTCTTTTATATGTAAATTAGTTCCCAACAACATTTATTCTTTTCAACTTTCTGTACTGTGCAATGACTCACAGAGCTAAAGAAAATCCATACATACATTTTTTAAAGGGAAAGGTTTAATAAAAATTAGATAACTTACAAGTTTAAAGCTGGAAAGTTTATTCTTGTCTTGTATAACAAATTGGTCAATTTGTACTGAAACAACTGTATCTTTAATGTAAATCCAGCAATACTGCTAGTCATTGATATTTTAAACAACCTGTTCTGTCTAAATGTACAGCTCCATTGTAAGTTACTGGCCTAACAAAGTACTATATAGCTACAGAAGAAAATAACAGCATTTTTACTTTAAAATCCCCCTATAGGCAATGCAGTCAAAGGGAACAATGATGATAAAAAATGAGTGGAACTCAATAATGACCTTTTCTTAACACAATACAAGTCACTGATAGCAGTATATTTAAGTGTTTCCTCATTTTTAGTGCCATATTTGTGTCAGTGGGGAAAAATGGAAGATAGGTCACTAGAGAACCTTATAATAACATTAAGCCTTGTGTGATCATGTAATAAGATGTACACTCTTCAACAGAGACAGAGTAAAACGGATCCAAGACTTGCACTTCCACTAAGTGACCAAAGGGATTTTAGAAACACAATTGCATTAATTAAAAAAGAAACTAATTGAATTAAAGGGGCTCCTAAATAATTGAGTGATAAATTTCATGTCAAGTATTTTTACCATTGAATTCACTCTCCATTTTGCTTCTCACAAATTCCTACACTCACTGTTTTTCTATGTTGTTAATGGACTAAAAGTCAGATATCAACTTGGTACCTTAAGACTCTGTCTCCACATACGGTATTGGGAATAATAAATGGAGATGCACCTTTGGAGGCATTTGTGATGAAAATATACAGAGATAGTGCTACTGTAGCATAGAGACACAGTGTTAAATAATACTAAATGTATTTAAGAGAATAATTTTATCTCAAATATTTAGTTTGGAGAAGTAATTATTAAATACTCTCCTCTATATTCAAGTGGTGCAAAATTGTCTATTCAAAAATGTCCAGTGAATGTACCCCCAAACAGGTTAATTTTGCATTTAGAAAAGAAATATACACCACATTTTAATTTCCTGTGTGTCTGTTTGTTGTTCTTATGGTGAGATGTGTATTTTTCCTCCGTCACATTCCAATGGAGTGGATGACACCCTTGTTTCAAATTGTTAGTACAAAACAGTCATCTAGTTTAACACCCCCTCATCAAATGTATTCATCAAAGATCAACATGTGGGGAGATAGAAAATATCAACAATAGACTGCTGTAAACATAAATATGAATTTATTTAATACATTTTTTCTTTAAAATATGGATGATCTAAAGAAAGGTTTTAAAATATTCTACCCTAGTAGTGTGTTGGTAGAAAGACAGCAGCAAGATGTAAAAGTGAACTGCTCTGTGTCCACTACTAGGTGCAAGGGATACTCCAACAATCCTTAGTGACCTCCAGACCTATGCTTGGATGCGTTTTTTCGAAGGGCGTGAGCATAAAAACGGCCATTTGTACTTACTGCGCATGCTTGGAGCAGATGCTACGCTCATGTTTTGGTTCGAAATTCTGAGTGTATGGGCCTTGATCGTAACACCTTCGTAAATATGGTCAAATGGGCGTGCCTGCCATACCAAATCCGTAAATACGCACCGAGGGCGTAGTGAGGCATTTAAATCATACAGTATGGGTGTGCTAAGCGTCGTAACTACGCATTGAGCTTACGGACGCCCGTGGTTACCATCAGAAAAGTTAGGGTAGAGTTTGCTGGGCTTAAGAAGACACAACTAAGTACGACCAAGGGGAGTGCCGAGGGTAGTGAATGTTGAGCCTCCAAGAAGTGTTTTGCTCAGCTTGTTCTTTTTGCAAAGCTAATCTAATAGTGGAACGATGAAAGTTACCATTACTGAATTGTCCAGTAAAAGTAAAAAACATTTTAGAGATGCATTATGTGTTTGTGGATCAAATGATGATCTTTCTCTAGACTGTTGGTTTTTTGAACTTTCTACTACTTCTTGCGGTTTGTTTTGGAAAAATTCTAGACATTTAAGCTGGCGGGATAAACGTAAGTGGTCGACTGTATGTTTATTTTGCTTTTGCTGTTCCCTTTGCCCTTAGTTGCTGTGGATATGCTACCTGTTATTAATACCTGGCCACATTACACTTCTTAGGTAGTGGAGAAGCTTCTTTTGCTATACATTTAATTACTACCCTCTTCTAGTTAATGTTTTATGAAATCAAATCTTTTCTCGTGACACCACTTCTTAAGCCACAGATTGAAGTTACTAATGTGCATCATTCTACCTTCTTTTAATTTGTATACTGGCACTCTGGCAGTACTTCAGAAAAAGTCACAATGTTTGGCACCTGATTAAGTGCAGTTCCTAACTTTTTAAATGTATCTACAACTTTGCTTTTGCTTTTTGAACTCCACAGGATCCACATCTCAAAAAATGAGAGAGAACCCAGCTTCACTAAGATGAACAGCACGGAATGGTGTCCTATTGGACACTTGATGATACGACCCTTTGAAAGTGCAGGTTAACACCCACAACATATCCTTACCGGTAAGGAAATCATTATCCCTTAGGTACATGGCCGCCTGAGACAAGAAAAGGCTTATTTTATATAGACGATTTCCTTTTTGGCTCCCAGGATTTTTTTACTATTTTATCACTAGCCATATATATAAAGCTATATAGGATGGCACAGATCACTTACGGACTTGTTCTTGAACTTTCAATTCAATCTTTAGTGTACTCCTTATCTATATCATTAGCTGATTAGCTAAAAACACTAAGCATTACAGCTCTTTATTAAGAAAAACATTATACCATTTGTTGCCATTTGTCGCATGCACAAGCATGAAGAGGATGAAGAACAACAATACAGAATGTCGCCTGTCAACATAGATGACTTATATATGTGCTTATGAAAAAATTATTTATTCACAAAATTTATACACATAGGACATTTACATTATTATAACATGCTTGGAGGATAATTGAACATATCTAATTTAAACATGGGGGTCACATTAATTATTATTCTAGGAACAGGGGCCATATTAATTATCATTCTAGTAACAGATGCCATGTTTAATATTTATTCTGGGAATGGGGTCATGTCTAATATTTATTCTAGGAATGGGACCATGTTTAATATTTATTCTAGGAATGGGGGCCATGTTTAATATTTATTCTAGGAATGGGGGCCATGTTTAATATTTATTCTAGTAATGGGGGTAATATTATATATTATTCTAGGAATGGGGGCCATATTTAATATTTATTATAGGAATGGGGGCCATGTTTATTATTTATTCTAGGAACGGGGGCCATATTAATTATTATTCTAGGAACGGGGGCCATGTTTAATATTTATTCTAGGAATGGGGGCCATATTAATTATTATTCTAGGAACGGGGGCCATATTAATTATTATTCTAGGAATGGGGGCCATGTTTAATATTTATTCTAGGAATGGGGCCATGTTTAATATTTATTCTAGGAATGGGGGCCATATTGATTATTTTTCTAGAAAACGGAGGCATGTTTAATATTTATTTTAGGAATGGGGGCCATGTTTAATATTTATTCTAGGAATGGGGGCCATATTAATTATTATTCTAGGAATGGGGGCCATGTTTAATATTTATTTTAGGAATGGGGGCCATGTTTAATATTTATTCTAGGAATGGGGGCCATATTAATTATTATTCTAGGAATGGGGGCCATGTTTAATATTTATTTTAGGAATGGGGGCCATGTTTAATATTTATTCTAGGAATGGGGCCATGTTTAATATTTATTCTAGGAATGGGGGCCATATTAATTATTATTCTAGGAATGGGGGCCATGTTTAATATTTATTCTAGGAATGGGGCCATGTTTAATATTTATTCTAGGAATGGGGGCCATATTAATTATTATTCTAGGAATGGGGGCCATGTTTAATATTTATTCTAGGAATGGGGCCATGTTTAATATTTATTCTAGGAATGGGGGCCATATTAATTATTATTCTAGGAATGGGGGCCATGTTTAATATTTATTCTAGGAATGGGGCCATGTTTAATATTTATTCTAGGAATGGGGGCCATATTGATTATTTTTCTAGAAAACGGAGGCCATGTTTAATATTTATTCTGGGAATGGAGGCCATATTAATTATTATTCTAGGAATGGGGGCCATATTTAATATTTATTCTAGTAATGGGGGTGTCATGATTCTGCTATATCCTCTCTGCACTTTATAGTTCCTTTGTTTACCTTTTTCTAGTCACATGACTCCTTTTAGTTCTAACACTGCTGGTATGCACTTCTGCTGCAGGCATGTCACAGGTGCGATTGATTGCCTTGCTAAACTCCTCCCTCACCTGCACTATTTACGGGCCTGCCTGACATCACTTCCCTGTCAGAACAACAGATTGCCTTACTCTGCTGATTCGTGTCCTCAAGCTCGCTCGTGTTTTCTGGCTCCCTGGTTCCTGGTTCCAGTATCTTATTGTGCCTCCAGTTTCCTGTCGCTGGTTCCTGTCTCTCTCTCTTTTTGGCAACTTTTAAGAAATTGTACAAAATCAATGTATAGTAAATATAGCGATTTGTGTGTTTTTGTTTTTTCTAAATCACCATGGCGATTGTAAAAATGGCAATTTAGAAGGGGCAGCTTTTTGGGTGATTTTTTGGAGATTTTCCTTTGGTAAATACAGTTATTTAAAAATTGCTGGAAAATCGCCAAATAAACAGCAATTTTAACAAATCACTGCTTAGTAAATCTGGCCCCAAAGATGCAATAAACTTGAAATTCAGGCATCACATACCATGGAATTGAATGAAAGTTGTGTGTCGCATTACCTATTTATTTATTTAAAGTTTTATACATCTGTATCATTATAATTACTTGCATAGTTTATATAAAATCTTTAGGAACGCACCAGAGCTATTGACCAGTGCTGAACCATTGTGTTTAGCTGACTATTCCTTTCTAATCTCTAAAAATGAATTTACCACTTACATAATTTTTCAAAAAGACAACTGAAAAACTCTGTTGTGCAGCGATACTAAAGCTTAAAAACACATTCTTTGAAAAATTGCTGGTAGTAAGCAAGTGATTTGTGAATCATTTCCAAGTATTAATCCAAGCTTTAATATTTTTAATTAATTAACCTTGGCTGTAGCAATTGTAAGCAGCAAAGCAAGGGATTATTGTGAGATTTATCTGAGAATAGAACAAATCCATTTTACATAAAAATATATCCTACAATAACTTCCCAATATCCACAGAAGCTGTTTTTAAATGCATTTAAATATATTTCCACTATGAAAGTAATTTAAATCTTTGTTGAAAATACAAAGGTAATAATTGAAAAACAACTGCAAAGAGATTACT
>WWET01001246.1:406969-420535 GCA_011038615.1 Limnodynastes dumerilii
TAATAATAATAATAATAATAATAATATTATTATTAATAATAATAATAATAATAATAATAATAATATGTGCATTTGTTTACAACATGAGACTGTGAGGTGTACTCGCAGCAGCCTTTACTTGTTACAAACGTGTATTTTTTTTATTTATTTTTTTACTTTCTAAACACATTAAAGCCCTAAAAAAATGAGACTGTTACATATTGCCTGTCTAAATAAAAAAAATGTAAAAAATTAATTGATAGTTCAAATCACCTTTCTGATTTTAATATGTGTGGGGATGTTTTTATAACAATAAAGTCATTTATTGATTGAAATACAACAGTAATTATACCCTATTAAAATATATATATATTTTAAAATAAACAATATTTTCAAACATGCAAACTTACAGAAAATGAGTATATCTATGATATATGCAAACGGATAATGCAGCAGCCTATTCAAGTTTGCCTATATAAAAATATTGTTTAAAAATATCATCGCAGTTCTGGATAGGAAACACACAGTAAGTACAGCGGATTTGCGCATTTGCTGCCCAAGAATTCTGGATGAGGTCCTAAGTGTATTTGAGCACCTGAGTTTCCAAACACATTCATTATCCCAGTACAAGTTATTGATTTATTATTGTGTGTTAAAGCAGAAAAATGTATGGGGTTTTCAACATTTTCTGTTTTATATAAAAAATATTGTTTTCAATATATCAGCAAATGTCAGGAGCCATCTGCATAATGCGAGAATTAAAAGTATATTGTGTAAGCAGTGTTGTCTGATGCATTACTGAATTCCTGGCTGTTAAATGTCTTGTACACTAACAAAATTCTCCTTTTCAGCACATTGGCTTTTAATGTGATTCTGGATGTAGGATTTACTCTTGCAGATGTTTACACTGAACAGGAACTATTTATACAATGAGTCTATTGAGCTTCAGATATGACTTCAAAGGTAGTTGATGTTTTCGATGCTACTTAATTTACCTGGCTTCAAACATTTAATCAAAACATGTATTAATATTATAAAACACTTTGGATGGGTATGGAAATTTTGATAATTTGCTGCATTGAGCATAGATCAAACAGTTTAAATATGCTGAGGTTAAAAGATTTAATGTTTACAACTGGACTGTGAAGGTAATAACTTTCCAAATCAATTTATTGTATATTGTCTACATTTTTTTTTTATTCTTAAGCAGACCCATTAGAGACAGAGATATGAATACTGGCTGCTTAGTACTGGACTAAGTGATAAGGCACAGATGGAGCAATGTTTAAAGCAGTGAATAGTGCAGCACAGAAAACAATTTACAAGGTCCTAAAAAATCCTAAATCAAGCAAACACAAATAGCAATGGTTCTTGACTGTAACCATGGCTGTTTAATACTCTTTAGCAACTAAAATTCTTGTGCAATGTTATCAGCACCACAATTTTAGTTATTAGAATATTTATTGATTTATTACACTACATATAAAGTTAAAATGCTCTTTTAGGATATTACTGCCTTAGTATTTCATTATGCATGTAATTCACAGATGTGTCTGCCACATCCCTTGCACTTACAGTAGTTATGCCACTTCAGGTAGTAAAGGGAAGTGAAAGGGAATTTTACCCTGCACAGATGTACAGTACATAAATCATTGAGCCTGTTGTAAAGTGTCTCTGAAAGCAATGTGTTTAGATAGAAAAGGTGAGCTCAGTAAATACTGATGAAGGGCATTTTGTCATTTTATCTGAGGGGTCACTGTCCTATTTTCTTATTGGTAAAATGGAGGAACAGGAAAGAGAGGGGAGAGAAAGCAGGCTGGAAAGTAGAACACTGAAAAGCAGCACACAAAATACTCTGAGAGCAATATTGCTAATCTGTACTAGGAGTTGAGGAGGATTTCCATATACTTGTTAACTGCCCTTGACTTGACCTTAAACTAGACCTTTATAATGTTATGTTTGCTTTCCATATGTGTGATTGTTATGATTTAATGTTTAATCAGACCCTCCAACATGACCCCTTCCATTAGGTACAATAAATTCCGCTCCTGAGCTTCCAACTGTCATTCACCTGGTTTAAATGGCTTAACCAGGGTTGACAACTTTTGACAGCTTCCCTCTGGGAGATCCCAGAGGGAAGCTAGCGACGCATCCAGGGGGCAGGGCTTAATGACGTGGTTTATGCAAATCGCGTCATTAAGCCCTGCCCCCTGCATCATACTTATACAGTTTTAGCTCAAATAGGCATCGGGACGGGGCTTGATGGCGCAAATTGCATCATGAAGTTGCTCCCTGGCCCTAGCAACACTAGTATACTAGTGTTGCTAGGCAGGAGGGCAGGAAACCACAGGCCTCAAGTCCCTTGCGGTAGATGTGCTGGCTTTCCCGGGATACCGGGAGAACTGTCCGAATTTCAGGAGTCTCCCGGACATTCCGGGAGAGTCGGCAACCCTGGGCTTAACTGACATTTAGAAAGCTAGTTGTTTCTTAAACACGGGTGGTTACCATAGTAACTGAGAGCTGGAAACTGAGGAGCAGAGTATTTTGTACCTAATGGAATGGGTCATGTTCAAGGGTATGTTTAACATTTGTTTATATACCTCCTGGAGTAATGCAAAAAAGTAAATTTTTTGCAATATAAAGTATTTTTTTTAGCATTAATAGAGTTAGTATGACATTTTTATTCAGAATAAATGTGCTTGTAGATATGTTATAAATATCTACTCAAATATACCATTATCATGATAAATGTCTTTCACATTGCCTTAAAATGTCTTGGTCTTAATAACACCCTAATAAATTACAACAGAGATAACATATGTTATCTCATAATTTTTATTTTATTGTAAATAAAAAAATGACCCTACAATTAACATTTTGGTAATGGATTACTTTTTATTACATATACATATCTTTTTTATATGTATAAAATAGCTGAATAAGATATGTCTGAGTAACACTATTCTGTCTAATGCTACAATCTGTTCTCAGACAACTTGAGATATCAGAATCCTATATATTCATCACTATTTTCTTGCTAATGCTTCTGACTTTTTATTGCACTTCTATTTCCATCCATTATAACTGAAAACTTTGTACTTTGCTGCGCACATCAATGTCATTTGCAAATGAATTTCACAATCTGTTGTAATTACATTAGTTAGCAATCCATTTATATTTCTTTCTAATCCTCTACAAATATATATTTAGTGTTTTTTAAATAATGTAAAAAAAAAAGTTTTTTTCTAATTTTTGATGGACTATTAGTAAATAGTAGTTTGTGGTCAACTTGAGCAAACATAGAAATAGAAATATTTTTTGCAACTGCATCCAAAAATGCCAGTGAACACTTAAGACCTGGTCCAGAGTTTTACATATAACATATGTACACATCAAATTGCAAATGGCATATTCCAGGTTCAGAGTCTCCATGCATGGGTAGCACAGCAAAAGAATCCACCTTAGTTACTCAAGTGCTTAGCATTTCTGTGTCACAGTGCTGCGCTCATTAGTTTCATTCTCAGACTAGACCTTATCTGTGTGTGAAGTTTGTATGTTCCCTGCGTGGGTTTCCTCTTGATGCTCTGGTTTCATCCCGCACTGCAAAAACATGCTCATAGGTTATTTGGCTATTGTCAAAATGAGATTGTGTCTGCACGCTTGCTCCTTTGTACAGCACTGTTAGGAAAATATAGACAATTCTTTTTGATATCTTTTTGGTTTTGAGTGGTATTATAGAGACACTCTTTCAGGACTGTTAAACGATCAACAACTGAAACCTCAACACACAGCCGCCAACATTCATACTAAACAATGACACTGACAATTGAGATGCATTTAAAAAAGGGGACATAGGTTTATTAATAAATTAAGCTAAATGAATTTTGATTGAATTTAGAACGACTATAAAATTTAGGGTTGAGCAAGGTGGCATGTAGCAGGTAGTTGTCACCCCTGAAAACATAAAGCAATAACACTTGAGTCATGATCAACCGAGCGAACCTCAACAACCGCAGAGATTGCGGCCCCGATCCGGAAAAAATGTGAACTGTACCACAAGGAGTCCAAACCAATTCCCTTCATGCACCGTCTCAACACAGAAACAAACTGAAATCTGGTCAGCGGAGACCCATCGACATGCGCAAAACAATTAAATAATAAATAATAAATTGGCCGTAACACCAGACTCAACCCAAAATAAAGGCCAAGGTGCGGTGCCATGTCCCTTGCAAATAAGCCCCGAAACCTGTGGAACCCGCGGCATCCGTAAAGAGCTTCAACTCAGCATTTGACGTTGCCGCCTCACTCCAAATACAAATGCCATTAAAATAATTTAAGAACTGAATCCAAACACCCATGTCATCCCGGAGTTCTTTGGACAGATGCACAAAATGATTAGGCAATTTAACACCTGCCGTCGCCCTCTCTAGATGCCTACAGAAAATGTTTCCATTGGGATTACCAGGCAAGCAAAATTAAGAAGGCCCAACAAAGATTGAACCTTCTTCAAAATAGCACGCTGCCGCTCACGCAACTCCAACAACAAAGAGATCTTAACCTTATCCGCCGGCAAATGACAAAACCCCACCATGGTATCTATTTCAATGCCCAAATAAGAAAGGCAAGTAGTGGGACCCTCTGTTTTACCCTCAGCCACGGGCACGCCGAAATGCCAATGAGTCTGATATTTTGCCCCCTCTCTGTATACACCAATGCAAAAATATACTACATTTTTCGAACAGTGCGCACGGGATGGAACAACCCATAGGCAAACATTTATCAATTAAAAAACCTTAAGGCAAACGTAAACTCCTAAACATAAAAGAGTCAGGATGTAAAGGTAACAAACGAAAATCTGACTCAATATCTAATTTTGCCATAAGAGCTCCCTTGCCACAAGATAGCACCAAATCAAGCGCCTGTTCGTAAAGCTGGTAAACGACAGAACAAGCCGCAGGGTCATTCACCGAAGAACCCTCAGGATAAGACAGGTGGTGAATCAACCTAAACTTGCCAATCTCCTTTTTCGGATCCACCCCCATCGGAGTAATAACAAGACGACCCAGAATTGGTGGATACGAAAAAGGACCCGACATTCTGCCCAACTTAGCTTGTTGCATAACCTTCTGCTAAACAACATTATTCAATTGCCTAGTGGACTTAAGGATCCGCTGACAACCAGTATTTACCGAACCTGTAATAGGTAAACGGAAACCAACTTGAAAACCTTAAAAAAAACTGTCTAGCATCATCCAGATAAACATAAACTTGTAACCAATTTAACATAGCTGACAATTTAATTGGGGAGTATGCTTTGACCAAGGGCCGTAGCTGCTGAAGCACTCCTAAATTCTGGGTTGAACTGCATCCTGCAACCCTTTGAAGCATGAGCACTTCCGCATTTAGTGCATAAATGCTTGAATTGGCATGCAGCTCCCCTGGTGCACCTGGAATTATTAAAAGCAAATAATTTACTCTTCACCTGACTGAAATTTGCAACACAAGACTGCTGATTTACCTTTCGTGCTGAATAAGGATCTAAATTCTGCTTTGCATTTGTCATCCTCATCCAAATCCTCATATCACTATCATAGAAATCAATATTTTTTTGCTCCATCCTGATTCTTTCTAAACCTATTGTCATTGTTTCTCCACATACCAACCCGAGAAGTTGCATACATCTAATGTATGAGATGCATATAGCGCAAAATGCTCATATATTGAATAAACCTTGTGTTATGACACTCCGGGTTTACCTGGTCAGTACCGGAGTGGTCAGAAAGGGAGTTAGTGTAGTACCCCGGGTTTACCTGGTGAGTACCGAGGTGACCACCAAAGAGACAGGCAGAGTAAACGAGTAGGTTTCCGGAGACCGGAGACTTTACTATCCAGGGGTCTTCACCAGTACCCCTGATGGTGGAGATGAAATTGGCAGGGGCCTGATAGCCTGGACGGTCCCCGGTGAACCAGACTCGTGGAAAAGAGAGAAACATCAGGAGTGCACACCAGACAGGAGGGATGGGAGTAGTTGATAGATAGTGGGAGTAGTAGTCCGGAAGCGACCAGACTGTAACAGACAACACTGAACACTTAACGCAGAACGTGGGACAGAAGAATGTTCACGAGATGGTACACGACGTACAAGGGCTACCACACACTCAAGTACATGGCTGTGCCTCCGATGAGGTAACATAAACATTCACTCAAGGTAAGGATAGGAACTGCAGGGAAGGTAAGTACAAGGTAGGGGTGAGAACCTGGGAAGGAAACACAAGGGAGCTAGGGCAGGATTCAAGACAGGTAAGTAGGTCAGGCAACGGTCAGATCACTAGGCTGGAAACACTAGGCACACAGTAAGTAGCAGGTCACAGAACTGAGGAACAGACTCTATAACCGGCACCTGGGAGAAGTGAGAGGGAGACTAAATAGTGACTGCTGCACAGTGATTGGCCAGCAACCCCAGCCCCCAACCAGGAAGTGACACAAGCAGCAGAAGGCATAAGAACCCTACAGGCAGAGCGTGCGGCTAACAGAGAAGCTACACGAGGTAACTATAGACACTGCTGCTAAGGAGCCTGTCGGCAAGGTAAGAGAGTAACGGGGTGGGAGCAGCGCGTGCAGCTTGCCGTTAGACGGCAGCTGTAACAGTACCCTCCCCTAAACGAGGGGTTTTGATACCCCTAGGCCTGGGTTTCTCAGGAAATCTCTCATGAATTTTTTTCTTTGTCTGCGTGAAGGTCTTCAACAGGTATCCAAGATCTTTCCTCCGAACCATATCCCTTCCAGTGGACCAGATAATGGATGTGATTCCTAATCCTCTTGGAATCGAGAATTTCTTCCACCTCAAATTCTTCTTGATTGTTTACAAGTACTGGAGGGGTTTTGACTGGCAGTTTATTATAAAACCTTCTAGAAGTCTTGACTGGTTTCAGAAGAGATACGTGGAATGTGGATGGAATCTTGAGGTTGCGGGGTAGGTCTAGCCTAAAAGCAACTTGATTGATTTTTTTGGAGATACGGAATGGTCCAATGTAGCGAGGACCCAATTTATTACAGGGTTGTCTTAATCTGATATTTTTTGTGGAAAGCCAGACCCTTTCCCTGACTTTGAAGCAACCTCTGGATTGATGTTGGTCGACTATAGTTTTGGTCCTAAAAGCTGTGTCTTGAAGACTTTGGTTGACTTTCTTCCAGATGGTCTTCATGTTCTTAATTATCCCCCATACTCCCGAATGAGGGGTGGTGGTGACAGGAATAATGGAGTTAGCTTTAGGATGGATCCCCTGGACACAAAAGAAGGGTGACACTGCAGTAGAGGAATGATGACCATTATTATATGCAAATTCCGCCCAGGGAATATTCTCTGACCAATTGTTTTGGAGTCTGGAAGTGTAACATCGTAGATATTGCTCTAAGGACTGGTTTACCCTCTCGGTCTGTCCGTTGGATTGGGGATGATATCCTGATGATAAATTAACCTGTATTCCTAGACTCCTGCAGAACGCTCTCCAAAAAGAAGCTACAAATTGTGACCCTCGGCCTGACACAATTTCCAGTGGTAATCCATGCAGTCTAAAGATGTGCTTGACAAAGAGGTTAACTAGCACTTGAGCACTGGGTAGACCAGATAATGGAATGAAATGTGTCATTTTGCTGAATCTGTCAACCACCACCCAGATTTTAGTATGACCCTGGGAGTTAGGAAGATCCGTAATAAAATCCATAGATAAATGAGTCCACAGGCGCTTGGGAATGGACAGAGGAAGGAGTGGTCCATACTGAGGATATCGTGGTGTCTTGTTCTTGGCACAAATAGGGCATGAAAGCACAAATTACCAAGCATGGAAGGCCACCACACAGATCTGGACAACAGTTCCAGCGTCTTTTGGATCCCCAAATGTCCCGCTGTTTTACTAGCATGGTTCTCCTGGAGAACTTGACTTCTAAACTTTTCAGGAACAAACAGTCATCCAGTGGGTGTTTGAGGAGGAACTTGATCTTGAGCCCTCAGAATTCTGGAACGGAGACCCTGTGTTAATCCAGCGATGATACAGGTAGGAGGGATCATGGGTAGGGGAGGGAGGGAGGGACCATGTTGTGGCAAGAAATCCCGAGAAAGAGCATCAGCTCGATGGTTCTGTGATCCAGGTCTATAAGTGATAACGAAATTGAAGCGAGTAAAGAACAAAGCCCATCTGGCTTGTCGAGGATTGAGACGTTTGGCAGATTCAATGTATGCAAGATTTTTATGGTCAGTCAGAACTGTGATGACATGCGCAGATCCTTCCAGCCAGTGCCTCCACTCTTCAAATGCCATTTTGATGGCCAACAGTTCCCGGTTTCCCACATCGTAATTCTTCTCTGCTGGTGAGAATTGTTTGGAGAAATAAGCACAAGGAAAATATTTAGCTTCTTGTGGGTCTTGTTGTGACAAAACTGCCCCTGCCCCGACATCTGACGCATCAACCTCGATGAGGAAAGGAAGTTCAGGATTAGGATGTCTCAGAATAGGTGCCGACACAAAAGCTTGTTTCAAAGTTTCAAAAGCCCTTACCGCAGTTGCCGACCAGTTTGTAGGATCTGCCTTTTTCTTGGTCAAGGCTGATATGGGAGCCATCAAGATGGAGAAGGATTTAATGAATCCCCGGTAGTAGTTAGAGAATCCCATGAACCGCTGGATGGCCTTGAGATCTGTAGGTTGCTTCCATTCCAGAATGGCCTTTACTTTCTCTGGGTCCATGGCGAATCCTAATGGGGAAATAACATACCCCAAAAAGGTTATTCTGTCAACCTCAAACTCACACTTCTCCAACTTGGCATACAACCTGAACTCACGGAGACGGGCAAGGACCAGCTTGACGTGTTTACGGTGTTCTTCAAGGGAGGGAGAGAAGATAAGGATATCATCCAGATAGACCACCACAAACTTCCTCAAGAAATCTCTGAAGACATCATTGATGAAATCTTGAAATACCGCTGGAGCGTTGCATAACCCGAAGGGCATTACCAGATATTCATAGTGGCCTGTATGCGTATTGAATGCAGTTTTCCATTCATCTCCCTCCCTGATCCGTACCAGGTTGTATGCCCCGCGAAGATCGATTTTAGAGTAAATAACGGCTCCCTTGACTTGATTAAACAAATCCGAAATCAAAGGCAGTGGATAGGTGTTCTTGACTGTAATGCGGTTAAGGTGCACCTACTGGCGACTTGGAAGGCCTAATGAATCCTCTCTCCAGGTTTTCTTTGATATACTGTCCATAGCGAGTGACTCTGGTCGAGAAAGGGAAAACAATCTACCTTTAGGTAACTTAGCTCCGGGGATGAGCTCGATAGCACAATCATAGTGCCGGTGTGGAGGTAGTACCTCTGCTGCCTTTTTAGAAAAAACGTCAGAGAATTCAGCATATTGCTGCGGAATCTTTTCTACTGTGATGAGACCTACACGGACTGGATAGGAAATGCAACTCTCTTCACAGTGATCACTCCACCGAGTAATTTCTCCCAATGACCAGTCAATGCATGGGTTGTGGAGTTTAAGCCAAGGATGGCCCAGCACCAGTCGCACAGCAGCGCAGTTCGTTACCAGGAACTCAATGACTTCTGAGTGGCACATTCCAATGGACAATTGAATAGGTTCAGTCTTTAGAAAAATAGGACCCTCAGACAGTGGTAATCCATCCAATCCCACTGCAGAGACGGGAACCTTCAGATTTCTGACTTGAATCTTCATAGAACGGACCAGTTCCATATCCATGAAATTTCCCGGTGCACCGCTGTCCACAAATGCAGATAGTTGTTCTTCATGGTCCCTAAGGACTAGTCGGGTGGGGACCAGTAATGAGTTCTTTGAGGAGACTAGGTGTATACCCAACCGGAGCTCCTCATAAGCCGGTTGGGTTACTCTTTTCCCGACTGGATGGGTTGTTTCTTCTGGCACGAATCCGCTCTGTGAGCATTCCCTCCACAGTAAAGACACAAACCAAGGCTTCTTCTGCGGGCTCTCTCCTCCTTAGATAGACGATAAGAGCCGATCTGCATTGGTTCGTCCATAACCTGGAGTTCTTGAGTACTGGTGAATCTCTCTCCATACGCCGCTCCTTGATCCGTCGGTCCACCTTAATAGCAATGCGCATGAGGTCCTCCAACGTTTCAGGAGACGAAAACTGGACAAGGGTATCTTTGACTTGATCCGATAGACCGATGCGAAATTGGCTGCGAAGGGCTGGATCATTCCATCCACAGTCGTTAGCCCAGCGACGGAATTCTGCACAATACTCCTCCGCTGTTCTCCTGTTCTGGCGGAGATTTCGAAGTTTAGATTCTGCAGTAGCTGCACGATCCGGATCCTCGTAATGCAGCCCCAGGGCTTCAAAGAAGGAATCGACAGACTGCAATGCCGGATCTCCTGATGATAAACTGAAGGCCCACGCCTTGGGATCGCCCTGGAGGAGAGACATGATCAGGCCCACTCTCTGATGTTCGGAACCGGATGCATTAGGACGAAGCCTGAAGTACAGTTTGCAATTTTCTTTAAACAGATGGAACTGACTTCGATCTCCCGAGAACTTATCCGGCAGGTTCATCTTGACGTCTGTGACGGCTGCCTGAACAACATGAACTGAGACCGGAGGAGTGGGGGCAGGGGCAAGAACAGCTGACCGTAATGCAGTAAGTGCTACCTCTTGTGAGTTAACTTTATTAGTGAGGACTTGCATCATCTGGCCTAAATTAGACACCTGAGCAATTAGGGCGTTGATTGCTTCTAAGGCTGAGGCCTCCATCTTGATCAGTAAAGGGTCGGTTATAATGTTATGACACTCCGGGTTTACCTGGTCAGTACCAGAGTGGTCAGAAAGGGAGTTAGTGTAGTACCCTGGGTTTACCTGGTGAGTACCGAGGTTACCACCAAAGAGACAGGCAGAGTGAACGAGTAGGTTTCCGGAGACCAGAGACTTTACTATCCAGGGGGTCTTCACCAGTACCCCTGATGGTGGGGATGGAATTGGCAGCGGCCTGATAGCCTGGACGGTTCCCGGTGAACCAGACTCGTGGAAAAGAGAGAAACACCAGGAGTGCACACCAGACAGGAGGGACGGGAGTAGTTGATAGATAGTGGGAGTAGTAGTCCGGAAGCGATCGGACTGTAACAGACAACACTGAACACTTAACGCAGCACGTGGGACAGAAGAATGTTCACGAGATGGTACACGACGTACAAGGGCTACCACACACTCAAGCAGATGGCGGTGCCTCCGAAGAGGTAACATAAACATTCACTCAAGGTAAGGATAGGAACTGCAGGGAAGGTAAGTACAAGGTAGGGGTGAGAACCTGGGAAGGAAACACAAGGGGAGGATTCAAGGCAGGTAAGTAGGTCAGGCAACGGTCAAATCACTAGGCTGGAAGCACTAGGTACTAAGTAAGTAGCAGGTCACAGAACTGAGGAACAGACTATAACCGGCACCTGGGAGAAGTGAGAGGGAGACTAAATAGTGACTGCTGCACAGTGATTGGCCAGCAACCCCAGCCCCCAACCATGAAGTGACACAAGCAGCAGAAGGCATAAGAACCCTACAGGCAGAGCGTGCGGCTAACAGAGAAGCTGCACACGAGGTAACTATAGACGCTGCTGCTAAGGAGCCTGTCGGCAAGGTAAGAGAGTAACGTGGTAGGAGCAGCGCGTGCAGCTTGCCATTAGACGGCAGCTGTAACACCTTGTTTCCAAATAACAAGCAGCAAAAGTTAGAAAAACTTATGAATGCATCCTCTCCAATCCCCTGTTTAGCTTTGGCTGCAGCCAACCTCTCCTTGCCTGCCTGAGTGACCACAAACATATCCACAAATTACCCATGTAATAGCAGAATTATCACATAAAATTGGGGGAAGCCCAAAGTTCTCTTAAGGAGCTTCATTACCTTAGCTAGCTGAATTTGGGACTCTGAAGAATCCACACTGGAGCTAACACTAGCGTCTGATAACCCCTCTACATCAGATTGAATAGCATCTGCCTGCTCACCTGGGTCAATGACACTCCCAGGCCGAGAAGCTGACTGACTATAGGACAGGTCTGTCACCTGCAATATACCCTGCATGGGATCCAACGCTGCCGAAGATACATCTTGACCACACTGATTCATAGCCGATGAAGCCCCATGTACCGAACCCAATGCTGCCCATGCTGAACGGAACCAACGGCGTCATCTGAAACATGCAAGGCATCAGAACCAGCAGGCACAATACTAGGGCTAACCCAACCACTCTTCCTCCCAAAATCCCCCACCCCCATAGTTTGCTGACCCTGTGAGGACGAAGCCATGGGATAGAACACAGGAATATAAGGGCTCACATTGGAAACATTCTGAGAGTCAGAAGGGCCAGCTAATACTGGTAAAAATTGATACTGGATGGGCTAAGGAGGGTATTGAACACCAGGATTGGAGAGCGTAGAACCCATGTCCCCAGAATTAAAATAAGGCCATAGACCTGTCTGGAAAATAGGATGGGGAAAAGGCCCCTGACCACTTGTACCTGTGTTAACTGAGGAAGAAGATGGCTAAATAAATTGTGTAACGCTATCAGCCAGAAACTGAAAATAAGTGTGACGTACAGAGAATGAACCAGAAACCACAGAAGGGGATTATGTGATGCTGCAATATAGGAGCAGGGGTATCAGGGATAAAGTCCACACTCCCTGCAGATGAACCACCCCCTTCTTGCTGATAATCAAATTACTCCTCGCCTCCAAGAACGCCAACTGCCCCACCCCCAAATGACCCTCCCTCCTCATCATCCCCCACCAACACATTGCCACCAGCATATAGCCCAGAACTATTACTTGTTCTACTGCCCCTTGCACGACCTAAAATCCTGGACCCTCTGCCACTTTTTGCCCTCACCCCAGAAGTGGTCCCCAAAAGCCCATCTCCCTGCTGTCCAGACCTAACATCCTCCACTGATACCACACTACCGTCCCTTGCCCTCCGCTTACCTCCTGTTCCAGCTGAAAAGTGCTCCAGCTGTCTGCCCCTCTGATGCACGGGGGCCGCCATATTGTGGTCTGCAACTTGCGGCAGACACTGACAGACGTCAGCGTCACTGGAAGCAGCCGCAGACTCACGCGAGATCGCTAGAGCAGCAGCAGGGCGCACCCACGCCTGCCCAGACACCAGCCCTCCCTGACATGCGCCAACAACGCGCTCTCCAGCAGGCCCACCAACGCCTCCATCCACCGCATCCATAAAACGGAGAACAGCTGCGTGACGATGGACAGGCCTATCCATCAGGTAAGTGTTAAAAGAGCAAGGGGAACAAAAGGAGGAAATAGTAGATAGAAATACCAAAACCACAGCAATTAATAAACAGCAAGGAAAACTGCACAGCTGTGGAAACAGAAAAATATTAAAGCATATTTGCGAATATTCGCATATTAATTGCTATATAGTTAGATTAATTAGAGACAAAGAACCGCAAAAGTGCGGGAATTCGGGCACGCGTACGCACGTGCGCGTGCATTCCCATGCTCGTACACACTTTCGCGGGCTTTGTTAAATTCGAATAAACACACAGGGTTTGTTAATATAAAAT
>WWET01001247.1:0-12491 GCA_011038615.1 Limnodynastes dumerilii
CTTTCTTCTTTTATTTTCAAGGTCCTTCTTAAAGTCTGGATCCAGCCCTTCAACAATTATTACTTACTCGCAACAAAGGAAATTTGTTGTTATTTCCTTTTAAAAAACATATCATTACATGATCATACATGATATTATATCAGTGATTATAAAACAATTTTGTTATAAATATATGATAAGTATTCCACCTGCTCTATAATAGATGAAAAGCTAATTACAGATTTTTTTGTGTCCTATCACACCACAAACCCATTAAACAATAGAAAAAAAATAGAAAAAATAATAATTTTTATGATTTTTCTTTTATCTTTTTGTTTTTTAATGTAGATTTTATTCATACAATTTTTAGCAATACCATCTCTCAGCTCTGGCACACTGTCTTTGTATGAATAAAGCTGGTTAT
This sequence comes from Limnodynastes dumerilii, assembly GCA_011038615.1. Taxonomy (NCBI): domain Eukaryota; kingdom Metazoa; phylum Chordata; class Amphibia; order Anura; family Limnodynastidae; genus Limnodynastes; species Limnodynastes dumerilii. The sequence continues at coordinate 404 of WWET01001247.1, forward strand.
AAAAAAAAAAAAAAACCCGCTGGTTAAAAAAAAAAAAAAAAAAACCCAGGGATTGAGCAGAGGGGAGTGGTGGAGCTGATGCTAGCAGCTCCTAGAGACCGGGACTCTCACACACACAACACAGTGGAGCTGTCACTGGAGGAGACAATACACTACACTACTGCTTTCTGAGCCTGCAATAGCCAGAGCTGCAACAGGACACTCAGTGGGATTGTGCATTCACAGCATCCAGGGAGCAGACAAGTGCCAGCAGCCAGCGGGGTGAGTGCTTGCATCCTTCCTCTTGTCTCCTGTATCCTGGAGATCAGCAATCAGTGCAAATGTCAGATGTCTCTGTGCAATGGGACATGACTGATTATCACCATTTTGGGAGAGCTGAATTGATTGCAAATTGGAATGCATTTGCTTTTTTCTTGCATTGTTATGTATTGTTATCCTTTTTTTTATATTCCCCCACAACCATCAGCCGGTCTCCATGAGCACAGCTATCAACAATGGTCCTCTAGCTTTGGTGTGATATCATTGCAGTCAGCTCTGCTAGAAGGATGCTGATGTACTGGGGAGGAGAATCTGCTAATGATCGCTGTCTAGGGCTTATTCCCTTTCCCCCCCATGCTCCTTTGTGAAGGGGATAATATAATAGCAGGCATCTGCAGGTCTTTCCTTCTTTTTTTGTTGTCTCCCCATCCTTGGCTCCTTTCTGCAGAACCCTGCTCTGTGCTGGCCAGCTGTCACCGGTGGTCTTTGTATGTGCATGTGCATTCAGCATCCCCCTGCTTTAAAACGACGGCCTGTTTCCCCTTTGATTTATTTTCTATTTCTGGAGAGATTCAAACTACCCGCTTAAGATTTTTTTAATTTGGATGGTACCCAGAGAGACCTGCCCTGGACTCCGGAGACAGCTGGGCAGAGAGAGACAAAAGGCTTTGCAATGATGGCAGGAGACCCTAACCCATGTTGAACTTACTTGCATTCTATCCCCTCTCTCTCTCTCTCTATCTCGGTGGACCTCTGCTTGGTGCTGAACAGCCACCGTCTTGGGAGAATCTATTTGCTCATAGCATTCCTTCTCTACTTTCATTTCTGATTTATGGTTAATTACCCAGTAATCCCTCCGTGTGCTTTATATTCACACTTTATGCATCACCCTAAATAACGTTTTGATATCCACAATCCTCCATTCTCACATCTATCACTGTTTTAAACGCTTCCTCAGCAGTTCTAAGACTTTTGCTTCGGTGCCTTATAGAATGTGAAGAACATTGGCAAAGTATCCTGAATCACTCCTGATTCTAATGAATTCCTAACCGTGATTGTTGAATATTGAATATTTTTTTTCTTTAATTCCATAGACATTTTCTAGCAATATCACATTTCTGCGCTTGACTTTGAATTAAAAAATATTGAACCCTAACCGAGTGTCAATATTTTTTTATTAAAACATAACTTAGAGAATCCTATGTTTCACGACTCGGTAGATGTTGGAATTTCAGTGCTCTGGGCAAGTAAAGCAGTTAACCTACTGCAACAGATGACCGGAACCCAGGTCAGAAAGGCATCAGGCAAATTTCATGTGTTGAGAGGTGGTTCGGAAAGGAGCTGGACAGTTGTTACCATTGTGTCTTATATGGTCATGTTATTATTCTATACAGCATACTGGAAGCCAGTAAATCATTACTTAATCTAATCACCAACCCCTCTCTCTCTCTCTCTCTCTCTCTGTGTCTGTGGTACTGTAGGTCTCTAGGGAGACTGTTATATAGATGTGATCGCTGGTCAATCTACTTTTACCTGCAGGTGTTGATGTCTGCGTTCCTTCTCAATAATGCATTGTGTCAAACATGTGGGTTTATGATATGGTGCAAAGCTGAACAGCTCACAGGGAATGATTCAGAGTTTGTAGCAAAAGTAAAGAAAAGAAGTGTGTTTGCTGCAGGTGTCACAGCATGGTCTCATTTTGTATGTTGATGTCAAATATTTGGGCAGCTCGATTTTTAGAGGCTGATTCAGAGTCTGGGAGTAAGGGCACAACAGGTGCAAGCGTACAGCTCAGCTAAACCATTTTGCAAAGTAAGGGGCGCTCATTAAGTTTAAGGGCCATATTCACAGATCCGTTAGTTCTAGGTACGCAATTATACGCACGAACGTTGCAAGCCACCATCCATGACTCTCCCCTCACACGGACGGGTTTATAGCGACTTCCGCCACCATAGAGCACCCTTATCTTTATGTTTGCATTCACATGCGTATAATACTTACGTACGTGCGTATGTAACTTTGTCCGTACGGATTTCAACAACGCCCCTGCGCATGTATGTCCACAAGTGCGATTCACAAGTAGGCGCCTAATGGACTTCCGTGCGTACATTCGACTTAAATAGCGTAAAGTTGCTACGAATGCGCAGTTACTGCGATCCTAAAAATACGCACGGAACTCCACGCAAAAACGCATACAACGCAAAATCTTTTGCATGCAGGGGAAATACTTTCCATTTGCACATAGAACTCAAATACTGCATAGCTTTAGGTTTAATCTATAAAATAGAATTCAGCTAAGAAACTTTACCTCTCAATTTTATTTCTGCTTTCACGAATTAAATTTGCCTCCCCTTGCAGTTCAGCATGGTGTTACTCAGGTCTACACTTGCACCTAAAAAAAAGTGTAAGTGCAGCTCTGAATCAGCCCCTTACAGAGCAGTTTAGAGTTGAGCTAAGGCACGTACCATCTAAGCTCTAATTTTATCAAGATGTATACCACTTGCTTCCCCTGTTTACTGTGGTGCCCTTTATTGACTTTGAATCCTGTCTCATAATCAGCCTCATTGACTATAATACAAACTCTTCTTTCTGCAGATTTAAGTTTTCTGGGCTGGATCCAGACTTAAGTAAGTGCTTGAAATTAAGGGCTGGATCCAGACCTAGTTCAGTGCTTGAACTTAGTTACTCCTGGGCTAAACCATGTTGATTGCAGGGAAGTCATATTTCATCTGTTGGAAACAGCATTAGAGATGAGAGGTGATGTTTCCTATCCCAAGTCTAAATAATAGTGTGATAGTAACGCTGGTCAGTATCTGTGTACAGTAAAGGAAAAAGAAAAAAACACCAGTGCTGTCTAACAGCAACCTCTCATCAAATATACTAGAAACTCCTAGATTAATAAACAAAAGTATACCCTTATTAAGGAGATGATCCTGTTAAGGAGGTAGCAATAATAAAAATGGGCTTAGATATATTTGGTAACTATTAAAGACAACCTTTCTGCAATTAAAATTAGAAAACAATTTATTGATTCATTAATAATACCTTAAAAAACAATTAATGAATAAAACAATGATAGATAACAATCAACTGCCGCTAATACATAATGAATATCTGATATTTATAATTAGCCAATAACTTAGCACAAACTCAGTGCTATATATTTGAATTCTTGGGTGTCACTAGTAGGTGCACTGTTCATAGCAATTAGTATTAGAGTAGAACAATAATTATTAGCACAGTACTTAGCTTGATGGTGAAAAGTGCTCCAAAGTAGCAGGTGCCGTCTAGCGGAAGGAGCGGGCGTCCACCGTTACCAACCGCACAGGCGCTGAAGAGCACAATGGTGCCGGAGTGAATTGATGTAGTTCCTCCTGTTAGAGTGTTGCACCGCAAATGGAATCGAGGACTAGTGACCGGTTCACCTCTCTATAGAGGGATTGTTCCAATGGATATATATGCCTCGATGGATCTGCTGATATCACAATCTCCACAGTCACTCCAATCTCTCCTCACTGCGGTCACTCCGCTCCACCCGGATCACTTGAATCCCCACAAATGGTGGGATGAAATTCCACTAATCCCCCTGGTCTCACACTGTGATGTTGGTTGGTCAGCGCTTTAGGTCTGATATGTTCAGAGGAGACCGAAGGGGCACAGATTCGCTCCGTTAATAGCAATAGCGAGAGGTAATATAAAATAGTTCAGTAAGGACTGAACTAGTTCATTAACTTTTATATTCCGTCTGTAAAACATATGGGACTGGATTCACATTTCAGTGTGAAATTCGTAGGTGGGGGATACACGTGTATCGGCGCCTATCAGTCCGGTTCCCGACCCGCCACCACTTTTAGAAATGTCCGGGAGACTACCGAAATTCGGGCAGGTATCCCGGTAGAGCGGGCAAATCTCCAACAAGGGTCTGGAAGCCACGGCCTCAAGTCCTGCCCCCAAATTGTGTCATCAAGCCCCGCCCCCATCCCTATTAAACCTAAAAAGGGGGCAATGAATAGTATAGGGCAGGGCTTAATGATGCGATTTGCATCACATAGAGAATACTTAACACTGCAGAAAGACGTTCCTCTTCTACCTTTATCATACGCACATCGGTGATTAAACACCACCTTCCAGTGTGCAATCTCTCCTTGTGTTTACATGCCTACAGGGATATTTGCCTTTCTTTTGTTGCTTACAAATTCATTCATACCTGGATCTGTTTGATGTGCTGAGTGCTTGTGTTGGTTGTCAGGTGTAGTACATGGCATAAGGTGACCTGAGTATTGTGTACAGGCTGGTAATCGGTCAGCCCGCTGAGGAGATTAATACAGTTGTTGTAAATAACGTGATTAAGACGTTAAGTGTTGGGTTTAATGTGATAGAGGCAGAGATCTGGATGAGATTAGTCTGGCTGTATTGGGATTTTACTTTTAAAACCAAGATAAGTTGTGGCTTCTTGTTTTGTGAACGTTGAGTCATTTGGGGATGCTGAAGTGAGCAGGGTTACACTAAACAAAGAAGTCTGAATAAAGTCTTTGATCATATTCAGAGATCCGTTTCCATGAGGGAACGCAATTATAGGCACGGCCGGTGCAGGCCACACCCCCTCACACCCAGGACACGCCCCTATCTCAGCCGTGCTATCGGTGACTTCCGCCTCCATAGACCACTTGTAACTTTCCGTGAGCAGTTGCGTGCGTATGTGTCATCCATACGTGCGATTCATGTTAGCCACGCCCACATACTTTCAGTTAAATGCCTTCCCCGGTCCATGTTTATTAAAATTTTCACGTGCGTATTTTTGCGTCGCATATCAGGACGTATGTATCCAAGTGCGATTCGCAAGTCTGTCCGTGTGGCACTTACACGGGTCTATGTTAACTACGTAAAATAAGTTACAACACATGCGCAGCTGAAACGTACCTACAAATACGCACGCAACTGGCCGTGAAAACGGTTCTCTGAATACAGCCCGGTCTCTCTAAAATGCTTTATTAGAAAAGTCACTGCAAGTGCCATCACGTACCATCCAGATAGCAGCTATGCCTGGGATGCTGGAGCATGCTGGGAAGTGTAGTTTTACAACACAACTGTAGGTTTCCTTTGTCTGTGTTAGATCATAATTGCCAACTCCCTCTGATTATCAAGGAGACTCCCTAAAGAGTGGGTGATCTCCCTGACTACCTGAAGAGTGGGTGATCTCCCTGACTACCTGAAGTGTTGGCAATCTCCCTGATGCTGATTCAGTTTAAGAAGTCATTACAGTTTGATGACAACATTTTGAAATTGTGTCCTATTACCCTGCACTGGGGTCTATGGAGATGGCCAGTTTCATGGAGGCCAAGATGTAATAAAAGACTGTCCGTTATCTTAAACAACATGACTTCAAAAATGGAGACAGAAATGAGAAGTACACTTTTGTCTCTTGTTAATTAGCTGCAGTGTCACCTACTTTTATTTATAAAGATGAAGAAGCCAGCGGATCCTAGTCACAGTCTCTACAATAATACTAAAAGTATTTATTCACTGGTAATTTAACAATCAGTAAATACTGATGCCGCCATTTTTATTGAGAAATAGTTTTCCTGGTCGTGCCAGACACACCCATGGGTGGAGCTATTCATAGGACACTCCCCTTTTTTGTACAGGACACCCCTTTGGTGCAATGTCTTGATAGTGCCATCAAAATCTCCCTCTTATTCATTTTAAAAGTTGGCAACCATGGATTAGCAGACCCTCCAACATGACCCATTCCATTAGGTACAAAATACTCTGCTCCTGAGCTTCCAACTGTCAATCACCTGGTTCAACTAATTGCCTCTTCAACAAAGGTGGTTACCATAGCAACTGACAGTTGGAAGCTCAAGAGCAGAGTATTTTGTACCTTATGGAATGGGTCATTTTGGAGAGTATAGATTAGACCAGGGGTTCTCAACTGGTGGTACTAGTATCATTTGTGGTACTTGGACTAGTGTCTGGTGGTACTCAGGGCAACTGGGCAAGCTTGTCAGGGGGTAGCAGCTGTACTTTAACCAGGTGCGATACCATAATCCATTCTGCCCTTTAGATACTTAATACAGTATCCAGATGATTAAATGGATTATGTAGAAAATTGACTTCAAAATCACTGCAAAATATGCAAGAAAAAAAACTGTAAAGTGCTACTTGGCCTGATTCCATAGTGGGTAACTGGTACTGACCCAAAGCCCAAGCCTAAATCAGAGTTTAAGGGCTAGATTTATTAAACTGTGGGAAAGTGGAGATGTTGCCCATAGCAACCAATCAGATTCTAGCTGACTAGTATGTAACAGGAAAGTGAGAGCTAGAATCTGATTGGTTGCTATGGGCAACATCTCCACTTTCCCACAGTTTACCAAAGCAAGCCCCTATCCCCCTCCATCCAGCACGTTCCCAGCACTGGGAACCTGGCACCAGCCAGGGGCTGTCAGCTAAACAGCGCTCAGCACTCAGGTTATGGGCTAGATTTACTAAGCTGTGGGAAAGATGTTGCCCATAGCAACCAATCAGATTCTAGCTCTCACTTTCCTATTACATACTAGAAAATGTCAGCTAGAATCTGATTGGTTGCTATAGGCAACATCTCCACTTTTCCATTCCTGCAGTTTAGTAAATCTGGCCCTAAGCATTAAAACTAAACAGGTGCAAGCGTATACCATGTTGGAATGTGAGGGTTGCTGCTTAATTGGGTTTTATGGGTTGATGCAGCAATGTTTATAAACCATGTCCTGAGAGGTTCTTGTGTCGAAATATAAATGATGTAGTAATAATAATAATAATAATAATAATAATAATAATAATAATAATAATAATAATAATAATAATAATAATAATAATAATAATAATAATAATAATAATAATAATAATAATAATAATAATAATAATAATAATAATAATAATAATAATAATAATAATAATAATAATAATAATAATAATAATAATAATAATAATAATAATAATAATAATAATAATAATAATAATAATAATAATAATAATAATAATAATAATAATAATAATAATAAAAATAATTAATAATAATAATATCCGGATTGGAGCAGAGAGGGGGAATGTCTTTACTGTACATTGTACTAAGCAGTCCAGTCCACTTGTGTATGATTCCTCGTCTCTCTGACATAAAGTGAGTGTCAAAAGTTTCTTTCCTCTAAAGTCAGGATTGGTTGCAATACATTCCGATTGGATAGTACGTATGTGTGCACATGCGTTGAACGCAAGACCAGCACAATCCGAATGCACGTACATTGGTGGGAAATCGTATCTCTGAATCTAAACCAATGGCATAAATAAAATTTTAAAACAATTACACAAAAACCCCCCAGATTTACATAAAGATTAAAGCACTTCAGTTAGAGATATTGGGCTGGATCCAGACCTTGTTAAGTGCATGAACTTAGTTACACCTGGGCTAAACCATGTTGATTTAAGGGGGAGTCATATTTCATCTGCTGCAAACAGTTTTAGAGTTGAGAGGTGATGTTTCCTATCCCAAGTCTAAATAACAGTGTGATAGTAACGCTGGTCAGTATCTGTGTGCAGTAAGCAATTTAAAGATATATCCCTGCATGCAAAGTATACCATTAACTTGACTCCCCCTGAATTCTACATGGTTTAGCCCAGGTGTAACTAAGTTAATGCACTTAACAAGGTCTGGATCCAGCCCATTGGACTGAATTTAGAGTTTATTGAGAAGAGGAAAACAGGTGGAAATTTACACCTGGCAAACCCTTGTTGAATTGCAGGGGAGGCAAAATTCATCTGTAGCAAACAGTATTAGAGTTGAGGTGGCGTTTCTCAGCCCAAGTCTATATAAGAGTGTAATAGTAAAGCTGGTCAGTATCTGTATACAATAAACAAAAGCAAAGTATTCTCTTTGCATGCAAAGAATAAAATTAATTTGTTGCCCCCCTTGAAATTCAACATGGTTTTGCAGAAGTGTAAATTTCCTCCTATTTTCCTCTTATTTTGAAACTCTGAAGCCAATCCCTTGCGACTTTTGTTATCTTTCAAATATAATTGCACTCAGATCGTTTTGGTGCGTTAGGACGATCAAATATCCGTCACGTGAGGTTAACCAACAGTTTACATGTTTCGTTCATTGGTGATATCTGGTGGTAAATTGGAGTTTAGAATATACTTTGTATGTCGCCTTTTGTTTGATAAACAAGTTATTGTCAGCTTGTGTACAGGGAAACATTTCTTTTTTTACAGTTAAAAAGTGACATCGAAGTTTTGTTATAGTGAATTTGGGGAGGGGGGGAGTTGTTGCCCAGTATTATGTTGGCATTGCTTTAAGAAATCGTTTTGCAGCTTACGATGACTTTGGTTTGACATCGGCAGCTTTATTAATGCATGGTAAATCTGGCAATCGCTGACAGGTTAGTCAATTCCAAAGCCGTGCAAAGTGTCACATGTTGAATTTGATGATGCCAGCAAAATGTTAGAATACATTTGTTTAGTAAATGTCTCCACGGAAACACCTTGAATACATATACTTTATTTATCTATATACTACTAGATTACAGTTACACATTATCAAAATATTTAAAGCTCTGTAGAGGCTATCGCCCATTATAAAGGTAATTCAGTGTAGAGCAAATGAATTTGAACTTAATCCACATTCTTAAATATGTTCAATTATCATTAGAATTATATCTGTATCAAGGTCAAAATTTTCTTTGTACTATACACTGGTTGCTAGAATGATTTCTGTGTTGGATACTAGTCATAAAAATGACCCCTTTTTCATGGAGTGCTTAGCAAAATTATCTCTGCCTTGTATGTCAGTCTCTAGAAAGTCATTCATAAGAACATTCTTTGTGTTTTATATACAGTACTCACAAGAATAATGACTGCATTGTATATTGATCACTAGAATGTCACCCTTAAGAAAGTTTTCTATATTTAATGTACTCACAAGAATACTGTCTAAATTCTATATTGGTCACTAGAATGTTATCCATAAAAATGTTCTTGATATTTTGTATGCTCACAAGAATAATGCCTGCATTGTATATTTATCACTAGAATGCTCTCTGTGTTGTGTACTGATTGCTAGAAGGCTCTAAATATTGTATACTGATCGCTAGAATTCTCTCTGTATTGTATATTGATCACTAGAATGCTCTTTATATTGTATATGGATCATTAGAATGTTCTCTTTATTGTTTATTGATCACTATTGTTCTCTGTTTTATATATTCAGCAGCAGACTTTTCTCTGTATGCACAACAATGCTCTCTGTTTCATGTACTGATTGCTAGAAGGCTCTCGATATTGTATACTGATCACTAGAATTCTCTCTGTATTGTATATCGATCACTAGAATGCACTTTATATTGTATATGGATCATTAGAATGTTCTTTTTATTTTTTATTGTACACTAGAAGGTCCCCTATATTGTACATGAAGCATTAGAATGCTCTCTGCATTGTATATTGATCACTAGAAGGTCCCCTATATTGTACATGAAGCATTAGAATGCTCTCTGCATTGTATATTGATCACTAGAATACTCTTTACATTGTATATGGATCATTAAAATGCCCTCTGCATTGTATATTGATCACTAGAATACCCTTTACATTGTATATGGATCATTAGAATGCTCTCTGCATTGTATATTGATCACTAGAATGCTCTTTACATTGTATATGGTTCATTAGAATGCTCTCTGCATTGTTTATTGATCACTATTGTTCTCTGTTTGATATATTCAGCAGCAGATTTATACCTCTGCAGAGCCCTGATGGCATTTTATTTCTCTTTCTTTGTGCACTAATTAAGTGCTGACGAATACATGTTGATGCATTCATGTGTATAACACACACCTGGTAGTAAATGAGAGTGACATCATAATAGAAGAGGCATAACAAAAAGGAATATTGTGTGTTAGTTATTATTTATCATTCATTTTCATTGCGATCTCTACTGCCTCTCTCTGCAAATCCCATAAACCGGTATTATTATGTAAACACAACTGCAATGCTGTTATGAAGGCAATCTCCTGTTTAATAGTTATTGCACCTTTAGAATATGTAATCTCTTATTTGTGTAATAATGGAGGGAGAGGAACGCTGTAATAACACAGTGTAAATTTCACAGGGGATAATGTGTCCTGGATTGTGCTTTATGCGGATATTCAGTCACTGAGGATGACTTTAGAAGTCCCCGGAGTGACTCCTTTTTTCATCATCTGAACCGTTATATAAATAGTAGTTTTAGAAAACCTTTAAAAAAAAATATTGTTGTAGAGAAAAACAAGGGTATAGTCATTTAAATGTGACAAAATTAGAGCACTATAAAGGAGGGGGATTTTTTTTATAAACCATTTATTTCTTTTTAGTTATTTATTGATTGTTTTTATATAGCGCCGTCATATTAAAATAGGCCTTTAAAATGTAAAGAGCAGGTAGTAACAGACAGACTGGGTGGGTAAGAGGGCCCTGCTTGCAAGCTTACACTCTATATGACATTGGGGTGTGATACATACTAGGAAATGGGGCAGCATGGTGGCTCAGTGAGTGGCACTCGTGTCTCACAGAGTGGAGGTCATGAGTTCAAATCCCAGACTAGACCTTATCTATGTGGAGTTTGTATGCTCTCCCTGTGTCTGTGTGGGTTTTCCTCTAAAAACATGCTGATAGGTTAATTGGCTACTGAATAAATGAACCCTAGTCTGTCTGTCTGTGTGTGTGTATGTATGTCTGTGTTAGGGAACTTAGAATGTAGCTCCAATGGGGCAGGGATTGATGTGAATGTTAAATATGCTCTGTGAAAATGTTATGTAATTCACTATATAAAAAACTGTTACTGAATAAATATCACACCACAAAACAGCCAGGTTGTATGGGGAAGTAAGTTGAGGAATTTGCTAAGCTTCTCCTGGGAGGTGAGTGTTCAGAAAGTACAGTCTTAATCAGCAAAAAAGGGTATTCCAGAGAGTGGGTGCAGCCTGAGAGAAGTCTCGTAACTGGAAATCAGTACTTTTTTAAGTGTAGAGGAGTTTTGTAGATGCTGTGAAGTTCTGAGAGAGAGAGTTGGGATATATCTAGAGACAAGTAAGGATTTGGATGTGGGTGTAGTCATGTAGATGGCTTTGTAGGTTATCAAAAAGAATTTGTATTTGTAAAATAGAAGCAACCAATATAGGGACTGGCAGAGTGGAACGGCTCTAGAAGAGCTTTTTGCAGGGGAATCAGACTAGCTGCTGCATGCAATATAGACTGCAGGAAGGGATATTTTATATTGTGTGAGTCCAATAAGGAGAGTATTGCAATAATCAATGTGGGAGATGATTAATGTGTGAATGAGAGTTCTTGTAGTGTTTTGTGGGATATATATGTGTATTCTTGAAATGTTTGTGACAGGATTAAGATACAGGGCCTGATTCAATTAGGCAAAAATCATTCGCCAGCGTATTTTTAACGCTTTTTTTTTTTAATTTACGGGCGATATTTTTTTTCTTATTCAATTATTTTTCAGCGTTAAAAATACGCCGGTTTTTTAACGATAAAAATCCGCACCTATCAGAGGTGCGGATTTTTAACGCTGCCCTATGTTGTGCCTCAACAGGGCATGCTGATGCTTGTAGAACTACAAGCATCAGCATGCCCATGGATGGCAGGGCATTAGGCACCATGCCCTGCCATCCAGGGACCGCTGAGCAGCTGCTAGAAGGGGGGAAAAAAAATCTCTCTCTTAACGCTGCAAATCACTTCCTGCTAGCAGCGCTACTGAGGCTATTACCCAGTGCCTGAAGTATCGTGACAACGTGATTTCAGGCACTGGGTAATAGCC
>WWET01001247.1:37407-47493 GCA_011038615.1 Limnodynastes dumerilii
ATTGTAAACCAAATTGAGGGTAAATAGGGTCTAGGGTCAGTATAGTTTTGAATAAACAAATGGGCAGACTAGATGGGCCATGTGGCTCTTATCTGCCGTCACTTTCTATGTTTCTATGCATATTTTTACTGTATGTCCATTGCATTAAAAGTGTAACAAATTCTGCTAATAGCTATTTCTTGGAATTACAATGTATAGTATAGACATGCCCTCATCTCCACAGTGCCACCATTTTGCATTCACACCAGTCCTAAAACATAGATACAATCGGCTAAATAGCCTGCAATTTATTCAGAAACTTCACAAAATAGGGTAAAATCGAAATTTAGGATCCTGCCTACAGTTCATTGTCTCCGAATGAGCGTGTGTAGGTCACCAAACTGGCTGGGAAATCAATTGCTTCTGCCTCGCCGAGGAGAAGAATGAAGATGCAGCGGGGAATGGTGAGTATTTATGTATCCTCCACCTTTATAATACTCCTTACTCTAACCCTCCCCTTCTAATTACCCAAACTCTCCCTTTCCATTACTCTAACCCTCCCCTTCTATTACCCAAACCCTTCCCTTTCATTACCCTAACCCTTCCCTTCCATTACCCTAACCCTTCTCTTCCATTACCCCAACCCTCCCCTTCTATTACCCAAACCCTTCCCTTCCATTACCCTAACCCTTCCCTTCCATTACCCCAACCCTTCCCTTCCATTACCCTAACCCTCCCCTTCTATTACCCAAACTCTCCCCTTCCATTACCCTAACCCTTCCCTTCCTCACAGCCTGAGATTCCCTTCCCTGCAGCCTGAACCTAAGTGTCCCCTCCCCTAAGTAATTATGCCTTCCGATTGGCATACTTACCCATACATTAATAAAACGAATCCATCCGAGATTTGTTCACCTAAAGGATGCATCCTTCTAGAAATACTATAAGACTCTTTATGACTCACCAGTAGTAACCTACCCTCAATGTCATACTACAAAATTGTGTTCCCTGTAATTTTTACATCTGTTCCCTATGTGTGGGAGTTTTTACACATCTAAATTTTGAAAGTAAATATTAAGTATTCATATGCTAAATTTTCCCAAACAGAGATTTCAGTCACATTGACCCCACATATGTAAATTGTCTGAGAATTTTAAAGACTACAAGTTGCACATCTGTTACCTATTCATTTGTTAATGTCACTGAAACGTAAAATATTCCCCACACAGACATGTGACGGATCTTTCACTTCACAAAGGCAAAATTAGAATTCTGCAACTCAAATTGTAAAAAGAACTTAAAATATCAAATCTCCTGGAAATTGTGCTGAAAAGGAATTAAAAACTGTGAATTAAAACTATCAATATTATTACCATCCACCATGATGATACTAATTGTTCTTGAGGAGTGGTACAACTGCTTTAATCACTGTAAGATTATAGTAAAAAAAAAAAAAAATTTGCAAATGATTTATATATTTATCTCCATTGCATTAAAAGTGTATAAAACTCAGCAAGAAATCCTTTTTCAGTGTGATTTTAAGATATTTACAAATATATGCCCACCATTTTTTTTCCAATTGGACCTGGGTTGGTTAGTTAGTTTAAACACTGCAACATTAAAAAAAATAAAATAAAAGTAAAAAATATTATAAGGGAATACCCCTTGTATTGTGATATTGTTCCTCATTCATGTTGCTTGTAGTCTTCAGGCCAGATTTACTAAGCTGCAGGTTTAGAAAAGTGGAGATGTTGCCCATAGCAACCAATCAGATTTTAGCTGACATTCTCTAGTATGTAATAGGAAAATGAGAGCTAGAATCTGATTGGTTGCTATAGACACACACACACACCCACACACTCCAGAGCTATAGGGAGAGTGGGAGGGCAAACTAGACTAAATCTACCTAGCATCAGCTAAGACTACACAAACCCCTTTACTAACATTTTGTTTGATTTAAAGTAATAAGGACTAATGCTTAACATTTACTTATTCTTATTTTCATTGTCATCTATCTGTAGGTGTAATATGTATGCTTTCATATATTTGGTCTATGTACATATGTTCAGATGTAGGAATAATAAGCAGTAAAAAGTTGGTTTTATTGAAAGGTGTCAAATAAATCATAACAGATCCTAACAACTTTGGATTGTTAATGGTATAACATTAAAACATGGTTGATCAAGAATTTATAATGCATAGCAATCTTTTACAGTGTTAATATAAAAAACAGGAATATTTTTTTTTCTTCATTTAAAAATGAATGCAAGAAAAATGTAAATAAATAAATAAATAAATTAAAGTAAATAAACAAAACTAGTTTTTTTTCCCCCTAACCCTGTTTAGAACCAAAAAAACTCCAATTTCAGAACAAAGCATGTCAGTACGTTTGCTGTTGCAATACTGTTAGTAGTTTGTATTTGAAGTTAAACAAAAATAGTTAAAAGCAAAAAAGTTGAAAAGTATAAATAAAGTAACACTGTAGAGAAGTTGGAATTAAAAATAAACCAAGAAATATTAAAATCTGGACCAAAAAGATAAATAAATGCACATTATCCCTTAAATGGAGCCAAACTAGTTTATTAGTGAAGGTAAGAGGGGAGAAGAAGCAGATTTTACACAGATAATAGAATGTCCAAACCTAGATATAAGTAATTGGAGTTCTGTCATGGAGACTGTTGACCAGATTTACTAAGCTGTGGGCTTGTAAAAGTGGAAATGTTGCTCATAGCAACCAATCAGATTCTGGCTTTCCCTTTCTTTTTATATAATAGAGAATGTCAGCTAAAATCTGATTGGTTGCTATGGGCAACATCTCCACTTTTCCAAATCTGCTGCTTAGTAAATCTGGCCCTTTGAATTGTAAGTTCAAGAAAAGGGAGAGTAAATTGCTGAGAGCATACATAACATAAATCAGAGTTGCCAAGGGCATGATTTATGCAAATCACACCTGAAGCCCCGCCCCTGCTTAATCCAAGCTGTCATTCATTGGGTTACTAAGCATGGGGTAAGAGTTGATGTCATTAGGCCACGCCCATCCTTGGTAACACTCAGGGCTTGATGCAGTGATTTGAGTTAAATGAGTTGTCTCAAGCTCAAGATCAAAAGATTTGCTGACTCTCGTGGGATTCCAGGAGAAATGCCCTAAATTTGTGAGTCTTTGGGAAAATTTAAGAAAGCATTCTGAATGCAGTCCAGTCATGTGGACATGATAAATGGTAAAGGATTGGTTATAATTTGACCATTCTTCTATGTTGTACTAACATCAGTTTTAGAGGTAACATCTGTTAATGCTTAATTTAGGACTCAGGAATATATTGACCTTGAGTTCTGTAAGTTGCTTTAATTGCTGAGGGCCTGATCCAGATATGTACGACAATGGGAAAAGGTAGGGTTCAAAAGCACTACGTAGATGGCGTAAAATATTGACTGTGCATTAGCGCAGCACTTAGAAATCGGCATGCGACTTGGAAAACACGTTGTTGAGAATCCGGTCCACGGTCCTTAGTTCCACATAATAATTATTCCATGGAAAGGGGCGATGCCTTCCCTCCGTCTGCCAAGGTGGGGTGGTATTGGTTATAATATGCGCACAAGAGAGGGGAGTGACAGGCGGAGGTCACGACCTTCTTTGGGGAGGACTGACTGCCTCCCGCATGTTTGGAAAGCGTGTCTAGGTTGTGTTTTCGCACGTTAAAGACTTTATAATATAAGATCCTTTTAAGAAACTCCATTTACTTCTAATAAAAAAATTACTTTCCAGCAAGAATCATTACGTCTGGATTCTTGTAGGCATTTCATGCTTTTTTCTTTGGTTACTGTTGATGGCTGAGATGATAGAAAAGCCATAGTCTGCAGTGAATTGGCTGATGTTATTGATGTCCTCGGGGAGACAGAGTGCTTTGTCTTTTTTTTTTTTTTACCCTTTTTCTTATTTGCATTTAGTGGAAAATAAAATAAATTTAGTTTTGGTCCATTAGAAGTCATTGCTTTCAGAGAGACGCTGGTGCTGTCAGACACTACAAGGATGATTTGACAAAGGCTGCGTTGGGTGGCTGAGCGTCTGAAGGTCACGGTGTCAGTCACCGACATCAAATCCATTAAACACACTGCTGCTGCCGCGACCAATAATCTGCTCTCCTCTGGGAGACGACGCTGCTCAGTTTTGGCATAAACGGAGGACAGAATATCTAACAGCTACAGTGGGGAAGACTCGCTGCTCTCACAAGCTGAAGTACAACTGAAACAAGACAATTAATACATCCCGCCAATACCGAATAGTAGGAATCCTGTGCTCTTATGTGTGATCTCAGGGGGGCCCACTCACTGCAAAGCAGTTCCAATGCTGTGGGTCAGATCCTGATTGTGCTCTGGATGATCAGTCACACAGCAGTGTTACTACCAGGACTGAGGGGATATTACTATGGAGAGAGACAGGGTGTATGGTAACAGTGCTCAGTGCTCTCTATGATCAGTCACACAGCAGTGTTACTACCAGCACTGAGGGGACTCCCTATGGGAGAAATTATTTGTGCCTTCTGTGAAGTGCCAATTTTATTTTATACATGGAGATTAATGTTTAAGTTTACTTTCGTTTGTTTAAGATGTTATGTTATGTTGCAATTTTTTTCAAATAAAAAACATAACCAGCACTGAGGGGATATTACTATGGAGAGAGACAGGGTGTATGGTAACAGTACTCAGTGCTCTCTATGATCAGTCACACAGCAGTGTTACTACCAGGATTAAGGGAATATTACTATGGAGAGAGACAGGGTATATGGTAACAGTGCTCAGTGGTCTATATGATCAGTCACACAGCAGTGTTACTACCAGGAATAAGGGGAATAATAGTAGTTATCCACTGGGATTTTTTTTTGTGGTTAAGGACTGGATTCACACTTGCGAGTGTAATCTCTAGGTGCGGATACACATCATTACTCATTTGTGTTTTCAATTTCATCTATTTCCAAGTGTACTTTGTCAGTTTTAATAAGTTTAGTCTATCTACAAATATTCAGATGTAATAGGAATAATGAGCAGTACAAATTTGGTCTTATTGAAAGATTTAAAATAAATCATATCAAAGCCTAAAGCTTTGGATTGTTAATGTTGGAAAAGGATTAAAACATAGTCGACCAAGATAGCAATGTTTAAAAATAATAAGCAGGGTTCAATATTTTTTATTTATTTAAACATTAATGTAAAAAGAAACAGCTTTAAACAAACAAAAAACCGAAACATTATTTTTAACATTTTTCTTTCCAACCGTGAATATTTCTGACATTGATTCCTTTCTTGTTTACCGCATATGTTACATTAAAACACAATAAATGTGCTGAATGGAATGGCGTCTCAAATTATGACACCAAAATGACAGTATAATATAAAAGTAACTATCACTTTAAAAGCGCCTTAAAACTGCTGCAGACCTCTCCCAAAGAGGCCCCCCCCCTTTAGTAACTAGAAAAATAGGAATAAATGGTATGGGGGAGGTACAGCGCTGTTTCAGTGTGTTTTAGTGGGAGAAATTAAATATATATAGAATGATATAACACCCTATAGCGGCATACAGATGTCGGAAGTAAACTGTCAATGTGTGTGAAGTTCAATCAATGGTCTTTGAGGTGATCAGAAGTGTTCCATGGATGTTCATAAATAAAAGAAATCCTCCTCACAGGTATCCATATGTAAAAAGCATAAGAATGAGAATGGGAGAAAACGTGATCAAAAAACTGTAAACAATAGTGATGAAAATATGACTTCAAATGCAGTAAATGTGGGGTGAACAAATTTACTGGGTTAAAAACATAAATAAATAAATACATCAGGATCAAAACTCCAAGATATGAACACAGTACTCGTACCCCTAAGTCCCAGGAGGAATGAAGAGATGGTAAGTGTGCACCAGCAGCCGCCGGGACGTCCTGACAGGCGGCGGAGAGGTAGGCAACGCGATCGTCCAAGTGGGAAGCAGGAGACGGTAACCGGAGATCAGAGATCTCCCAGTAAATTTGTTCACCCCACATTTACTGCATTTGGAGTCATATTTTCATCACTATTGTTTACAGTGTTTTGATTACGTTTTCTCCCATTCTCATTCTTATGCTTTTCACATATGGATACCTGTGAGGAGGATTTCTTTTATTTATGAACATCCATTGAACACTTCTGATCACCTCAAAGACCATTGATTGAACTTCACACACATTGACAGTTTACTTCCGACATCTGTATGCCGCTATAGGGTGTTATATCATTCTATATATATTTAATTTCTCCCACTAAAACACACTGAAACAGCGCTGTACCTCCCCCCATACCATTTATACCAAAATGACAGAACTTAACCCCCTTAGTTTTAACGGTTATTTAACTGATAGATGCTAAAAATGAGACGCAGCTATTTTTTGTGGTTCGTGCATGAATCATTTAAAAATGCTCATTTAATCTAGTGAATGAACATTACCCCCACTGAGCTACATCATTGTTGACCAATACAGTGCACATCGTAGAAAAGAAGTACTGGGTGTGTCTAGCAAATAAAAAGCATGCAATTCCTTGTAATGACCCTCCGTCCAGCAAAACGGTGTTTGATAATAGAATAACTGAAAATAAAGGAGCTCAAGTGTGCATGTCCCAACTGGAGAGTTTAGGCTGGGGATTGAGGATTTTTTTATATTATGTGCATTACAGAGGGAGAATTCTGATAAGTCTGTGATCCCATAATTCAATTAAATATTGCAGTACATCGCTCACAATATTGCCAACATGTGATTATTATGAAAGATAACCTATACAAGAGCATAGCACACGTCGCTGTGAAAATGGCATTTTTGAAATTTCATTGCCAAAAGCTTATTTTTAACTGTGTCTGTTTCGAAAATGTCCGCAAACTAGAAGTTTACACCGCAGACCAACTCTGGACGCGGCGTTTCCCGGTGCTTTGACAGGTTAGTGCAGAGGAGGGGATGTAGTGGAGGAGGATAGTCTTATTGTTAGGCTTTGGGAAGGGGATAGAGCTTAGAAGGGGGGTCTTAGGGTTAGGCTGTGGAGAGGGGATGGATTGGAGAAGGGGAGATTTAGGATTAGGCTGCGGAGAGGGATGGAAACCTAGAAAGGGAGACTTAGGGTTAGCCTGTGGGGAGGGGATGGATGGGAGAAGGGGAGACTTAGGGTTAGGCTGCGGTGAGGAGATAGAGCTTAGAAGAGTAATCTTAGGGTTAGCCAGCAGGAAGGGGATAGAGCTTAGAAGGACAGATTTAGGGTTAGGCTGCAGGGACAGGAAAGATTGGATAAATGGAAGGTTATGGTCAGACTGCGTGGAAGGAAAATATTATTATTATCGTTTAGTTATAAGGCACAACAAGGTGCCCGCAGAACCATACAAAATACAACAACAAAATACAGTACAGATATACAGAGTAGACAGCATAGTACATAATAAAATCAAATATAAATATAAAAAAATCACAAAAATACAATAAAGTATTTATTGTAGTGAGTATTAAAGAAAGGTTAGGCTAGGATAACTAGAGGATTGGCATAAGGGTTGGGGAATTATGGATTGGCATTTTCCTGTCTGCGGCGGCGCAGGAACATTCGTCGCTTCCACTCCCATCTCGGAAACAGGGTGCCGAAAACAGCTTTTTCGAAAAAGGGCCGTTCTTAGTAGCCTACCACATCCAGCATCGGTAGGTCAACACAAGGAAGACCCACGGCCTCTGTATGCAGCATAACCAAAATTATGGCCAGAATACATAGAAGCTCCTATCAAGAGGCAAAAATAGACTAATCTTGTTTTCCACAAATTTCTAAAAAGAAACTTAAAAGCTATATAACAAAAACTAAAAATAGAGTAAGAATAAAGGGCCGCATTCACATCAACATCAACATCAACATCGGAATGTTCCGATTCTAGCTACTACGCATGTGTAGTAACTATTTTACGCTATCTACGTAGCGTTTCGTTACGTAGACTGCGTACATGTGGTCTAAAGAATCTTTGGGACCGGAATCTAAAGACTACATGTGGGTCTTAGGGTTAGGCTCTGGGGAGGGGATGGATGGGAGAAGGGGAGACTTAGGGTTAGGCTGCGGAGAGGGATGGAACCTAGAAGGGGAGACTTAGGGTTAGGCTGTGGGGAGGGGATGGATGGGAGAAGGGGAGACATAGGGTTAGGCTGCGGGGATGGGATGGATGGGAGAAAGGGAGACTTAGGGTTAGGCTGTGGTGAGGGGATAGAGCTTAGAAGAGTAATCTTAGGGTTAGGCAGCAGGAAGGGGATAGAGCTTAGAAGGATTTAGTGAGTATTAAAGAAAGGTTGGGCTAGGATAATTAGAGGATTGGCATAAGGGTTGGGGAATTAGGGATTGGCATTTTCCTGTCTGCGGCGGCGCAGGAACATTTGTCGCTTCCACTCCCATCTCGGAAATAGAGTGCCGAAAACGGCTTTTTCGAAAAAGGGCCGTTCTTAGTAGCCTACCACATCCAGCATCGATAGGTCAACACAAGGAAGACCCACGGCCTCTGTATGCAGCATAACCAAAATTATGGCCAGAATACATAGAAGCTCCTATCAAGAGGCAAAAATAGACTAATCTTGTTTTCCACAAATTTCTAAAAAGAAACTAAAAAGCTATATAACAAAAACTAAAAATAGAGTAAGAATAAAGGGCCGCATTCACATCAACATCAACATCGGAATGTTCCGATTCTAGCTACTACGCATGTGTAGTAACTATTTTACGCTATCTACGTAGCGTTTCGTTACGTAGACTGCGTACATGTGGTCTAAAGAATCTTTGGGACCGGAATCTAAAGACTACATGTACGCAATCTACGTAACATAACGCTATGTAGGTAGCCAAATATAGTTACGACACATGCGTGGTAGCTAGAATCGGAAAATTAGGCACGTATATTAAAAATTACGGGGTTCTGAATCTGGACCAAAGTGTAGAACTTTGGATGTTACAGTTATGTTCAACTCTTTGCCTCCCACCCCCGTTGATTACCTGCCGGTGGTTACGGTTCCGTTATATTGTTTCCCGGTGAAGAAAAGGAACACAGCAGATTCTTCATTTATCATACAGACAGTTGAAAGCATTGTCATACATTTACTAACGCTAT
This sequence comes from Limnodynastes dumerilii, assembly GCA_011038615.1. Taxonomy (NCBI): domain Eukaryota; kingdom Metazoa; phylum Chordata; class Amphibia; order Anura; family Limnodynastidae; genus Limnodynastes; species Limnodynastes dumerilii. The sequence continues at coordinate 46,517 of WWET01001247.1, forward strand.
AAATGACATCTTTTCATGCTATTTCACTAAAACCATCGCGACTTGCTCATTATTCCAAGAGCATCGTGTGAGCCGTCAGGTTATCCGCAGAGCCAGTATAATTCTTCTCCAGTTTCGGCGCTCATCTTTACACTTGTGTCGTGCGTGACCTCCCGTTTACCTATTTATCTTTTTATAGTGATTCCACCCCGCTGCTGTTTTTCTTTAGGCTGAGCGCTCGATGGTCATCGCTTGCCATTTTTTAAAGCCTAACTGTAGCTTTGGCGCCGTAACAGAAGAGCTGCAGTGTAAATTATTTATATGCGTTCCGCTAATACACTTAGATTCAACGACTCGCCAGGGTATATATATCTCCTTTATAATCTATTACCCCTATCTCTACAGAACAGAGCCCTTTTGTCTTACATTATCTTTTATTTACAGAGTTTAAATGTATTGGCTGCATTAATACAACACCTTTCGAGCTTATCTATTATAGGCACACTGTCTGATGCTCCGGAAAGCTGTGAGAGCCTTACAAATCAACATTAATAATGATAAAAATGTCTTTATGCTAACACTGTATAAGGGCCAACATAAGATAGTGATTATTACTGGTTATTAACCATTAAAATGTCATCCTGTGTCACTTTAAAGAGTCTACGTGTATATAAGCCACCACCTTTTTTTTTTTTTTAAAAGAGGCTTGTGTATTTCCGCGAGTCGTAAAAACGCGGTTTTGCACGTTTTACGCATGTAATAACCAGAAACTCTGAACGTACTTACGAGCCTACGATCAAGAGCGTCACTACGGACGAAGGGGGCGTGCCAGGCATACGACACCCGTAAATATGCTTCGGAGGCGGGGTGAGGCATGTAAACCATACAGTATGGGCAGGGGTATTTTAAGAAGTGAGGGGGCCCGTGGGCAGGATTTGCACATGGCCCTCCCTTCCCTTACCTGAGATATGATTGTCTAGATTCGCGGGCCTAAAGGT
>WWET01001247.1:83809-101206 GCA_011038615.1 Limnodynastes dumerilii
TTTCCTGAACAATCACGTCATCCTCATGCTTTCCTGAACACTCGTGTTACCCTGAACACTGGCTTAACCATCATGCTTTCCTGAACACTGGCGTCACCATCATGCTTTCCTGAACACTGGCGTCACCATCATGCTTTCCTGAACACTGGCGTCACCATCATGCTTTCCTGAACACTAATCTGCAAATATGTTCCATATTCCATAACATTCAATGGACATTACTTATAGTACAGCAGGGGCAGAACGTGACAGCAGGAAGGCGGGGCCGGAACATGGATGGGCGAAACTGGGTGGAGCCATACTGTATTGGGTGTGGGACTGAGCAAGCTCATGAAAGAAGCTGTCAGAGGCTGATCACTTCCATAAGTATATGTATGTATAGTGCTGGAGCGCCAAGCACTGTTTTAAGCTGTCAGACGCTGACAGCTTTCTTACAGTGCAGAATGACCAGCTGCCACTGGCCACCCTCTGCTCCGTGTCCTGTGGCAGCCACCTCCTAATGTTTGTCCCAGAATTGCAGCTTAATATGACACAAAATTGTCTCCAGTGGCCAGCTTTACTAAGATGTGGGTTTGAAAGAGTGGAGACGTTGCCCATAGCAACCAATCAGATTCTAGCTCTCACTTTCCTGTTAGAAATCTAACTGGTTACTATGGGCAGCATCTCCATTTTTCCAAACCCGCAGCTTAGTAAATCTGGCCCCCCATGTATCACTCTCCCGGTTCCACTATTTGTCTAGTGCATCGTTTGCATTAGTCATGGATGCTTTGAGCAAAATATGAACAGCCAGCAAAGGGGAACTTGCTGGTGATGTTCAGAGAGAACAGGCTTACCGAGCGTGTTCAGAGACTTGAAATCTAATCGTTTCCATGACGCAGAGTCGTATCAATTAGTTCCAGTAACTTTCTATAATTTACTTCTGGCTGTGTTGGTCTCAATAGCGAATAATGATGTAATGAGAAAATCATCTTTAGCTGCGTACAGACCGGAGAGTTTGTGTGGACTTGGAATTCAGTCTGCTTTTTGACACATGCATGAAAGGGCTCTTTAGTACATATTGATAACAAGCAATCAGTTCTGACTCAAGACCCCTTTGAGCGGTGTGGTCAAACTGGGAGCCAGGACTTTGAGGGGGGGGGGGTGACTGCAGTGTTCCAATATCTAGCAGATAGCAGACACGGACACAGACTTTGCCTGGCTCTCAGCTTCTAATAAAGCTCTGCAGCGGTGGACCAGGCATTGCATTCCCTCCAACATGGCCCCTTCCATTAAGTACATTATACTCTGCTCCTGAGCTTCCAACTGTCACTCACCTTAATAAACTGATGTTTGAAAAACATTTTTCACTTTAACAAATGGGGTCACCATAGTAACTGACAGTTGGAAGCTCAGGAGCAGAGTATTTTGTACCTAATGGAATGGGTTATGTTGGAGGGTCTACCATTGTCTGTGTCTGTTTCGATAGGCACTGAGACGGGCTACCTGTAGCATAATATTGACGTCACGTCAGCTTCATTTTGCAGGAGGACTGTGTTTTAGAACCTGCAGAGGACAAGAAGAAAGGGTGTGAAAAAAGGGCAAAAGAATAAAAATAAATGGGGGACTTTATTATGGGCCATATAGCACCTTATTATGGGGGGTTTATTTTTATCCCAATTGAGGAGCAATAAAGGAATTTTTCATTGAACTCAGGGCCAAGCTGAAGATTTGGAAAAGTGGAGATGTTGCCCATAGCAACCAATCAGATTCTAGCTGACATTTTCAAGTATGTAATAAAAAAGTGAGAGCTAGAATCTGATTGGTTGCGATGGGCAACATCTCTACTTTTCCAGACCCACAGCTTAGTAAATCTGGCCCTTAAAGTATATGATACCCAGTAAAGCACTTTTTATTATTGAATTATCCCCTGTAATAGTATTTGTCCCATGATAAAACTTTTTGTTTTGCTCTTTAAATTTGCTTAAATTATCTTCTATAATAGGGCTCAATATTTCCAGCATAATAGGGTTTTATATCATAATATATCATATTTATCATCAGTGGGGAATAAATGCTGGCATTTTGTATCATTTGAACACAATTAAATAGGACTTTATTATGGAAATATAGTATAGCAAATAAAAGGACTCTATATTCAACATTCTAACTTATTTATTCTTCAATAGGTTCATATTATCCCCTATAATAGTTTTGTATTCCCCCATAATAGGGCTTTATATAGAAAATGATTTGAAATGGAGAATAATTGGAGCACAATTAAGGGGATAATAAACGTTATCTTTGATAGGCCGGATTCAGAGTTGCGAATCTGTGCAAAAGTTAGTCTTGCGCACTGCACATGCGCAAGAAGCGTATTGTCGGTTGTAAAGCAGGTGCATGCAATGCCATTTAACCGCCTCCGCCAGCTTACGAATGCGTGTTCATTTGTATGCAAAAAGGGGCATGTTTGAATATGTTAATGTATTTTGGGGCATATACTAACTGATTCGCACACATCCGTATTGACAGTTTGCACACGCTTACTACTTTTCTTTGCAGCAGCCCTGACCATGGCGCAAGCGTATTTAAAGCAGTTTTTTAATTGGAAAATGCCTCAAGGCAGACACGTGACTCGTTTACACAAAAGTAATACAGCTGCTAAAACACTATTTAATAAAGATACAAACAAAGAAGCAGATATCTGCAGGTATATTTGATACGGATCCGGATTCCGACCTAATAACGTTAGGTTACTTACCCATACAAGGGGCGTAATTGACCTAGCTTCACTGGAGGGCGCTTGCCCTATCGTAACCCTAGCGTTTAAAAAATCAGAAAACTTTATTCCGTCCGAGCCCATTTTCCAAGGGGGAGACATACTAAGTGTACAGTGTGGGAGGGGGCTCCCACACTGCTGCGGATCAGCAGTCGCACTGACCGCTGTTCTGCACGACACATTTAATGCAGACTTATGGCAGCATAAGCTGCTATGAAGCCCGCACGAGAAAGGGGAGTGATGGGGGGTGTGCACTCCCCTTTCTCTCGCGGACGTAGAGACCCCCGTATGCACGCAAAAGGTCTGAATCCGGTCCACTGTGAGGAATTTGAAAATAGGGGAGTTTTTTTTAGTTTGTTTCATGCGCACGCCCTTTTTATATCATTTAGAATATTTTTTTTTAAATGTTAAAAATTTTATTTTTCCTAATCATAATCGTTCCCCGCAGCCTGACCCTAAGACTCCCCTTCTTGTAGCCTAACCCTAACCCTCCCCTTTGGTTACCCTAACCCAAACCTTCCCTTTCCCGGGAGCCTAACCCTAAAACTCCCCAGAGAGTGTTACTCACCTCTCCGGACAGTGCGATGTGTCTGTGGCTGCGTTTCCGAATAATGAATGGGTACTTTTGCAGATTGGCGTATTTACCCATTCATAAGAATACATTTAAAATTTAGAGCTATTTTTGAAATAGAGACAGCTGAAAATTCGCTTTTTGTCTGTCTGTACTTCTAAAATAGCCCCCCCCCACCGATTCATTAACCACAAAACAAGTTTTTGAGAAATGGTTGTAGTTTCTTTAACTGGAGCCCAGCAATGAAAGACTGAGATTCTATTTACATGTAAAGCTGAGGCCATGTATTACAGCATTGATCACCCTCTCTATTGTATTCTGGAGATTTCGCTCACTGCGTCATTGATTTTCTATTCTTTACTTGCTAATAACTCCCTGTGGAGCATTTGCTGTTAACTCCTTTCTCCCTCTGTGTTTTCTCAATGCACAAAATGGGTCCTAGGAGGAGATTATGGCGTGTAGTGTCATTTGTGAATCTTGTGCATCCATTGCGTCTGATTCATTGGCAAACATAAATCTGGGAGCAGTGTTTGTGCCATTCATACAGGCTGAACGTGTGGCCATGGTGCATGCAATCTAAGAGCACACCCAACCTTACCTCTGGATGGTAATGCAAATACAGCGCATAGCGTACCGGCAAAGAACAGACGGGTTCCGTTCACCGCTGCAAACACCCATTTTAGATTTACCCACAGCCGACAGCTAATTGACGGCTGCAAGTATTTTAGAATATGACCCTATTTCGAAAATTCTGCCGCAGAACCGCCGCCGGACCCGACTCTTCCTGAATGCTTCCGTAACAACTGGACAGGATAGTGCAGAAGAGGGGTGTATTTTAGCAGGGTGGTCGTAGAGTTAGGCTGTAGGGAGGGGATGGATGGGAGAAGGGGAGACTTAGAGTCAGGCTCCGGTGAAGGGAGTCTTAGGGTTAGCCTGCAAGGAAGGAAGTCTTAGGGTTGGGCTGCAGGGAAGGGAGTCTTAAGGTTAGGCTGCGGGGAAGGGAGTCTTAGGGTTAGGCTGTGGGAAAGGTAGTCTTAGGGTCAGGCTGCGGTGAAGGGAGTTTTAGGGTTAGCCTGCGGGGAAGGGAGTCTTAGGTAGCCTGCAAGGAAGGAAGTCTTAGGGTTAGGCTGCAGGGAAGGGAGTCTTAGGGTTAGGCTGCGGGGAAGGGAGTCTTAGGGTTAGCCTGCAAGGAAGGAAGTCTTAGGGTTAGGCTGCAGGGAAGGGAGTCTTAGGGTTAGGCTGTGGGAAAGGTAGTCTTAGGGTCAGGCTGCGGTGAAGGGAGTTTTAGGGTTAGCCTGCGGGGAAGGGAGTCTTAGGGTTGGGCTGTGGGAAAGGGAGACATAGGGTTAGGCTGCGGGGAAGGGAGGGTTAGGATAATAGATGGGGTGAGTTAGGGTAAGAATTAGTATAAGGGTTGAGGTTAAGGAAACAGGGATAGGCACTTACCTGTCTATGACAGAGAAGGAAATTTATTAGTAGATCTATCTTTTGAAATGCAGCCTCGAAAACGTCCCTTTAAACATACATTGCTAAAGTGCAGGGTACTTGCTAGTGTAGCCCACTTATCGAGACAAAGTGGAATGCAGTCGGGACAGGAGGAAAGTCACCCAATATCGTGACTGTGTCGCTGATATCGGGACAATTGGGAGGGATGATATTATACCGTTAGTTTGCTTATTTCCAGATGATTATATTATGAAATGATCTCTTATAGTCAATTTCCTCTCATAAAATAATGTAACAACTTCATTAAATTCAAGCAATTAAAATAGTTTTATTAGCATGTTCAACTAAGCATTTCTATGTGCTACAGCGCATTGAATTACATGCCTAGTGATAGCTTTCCTCTCACCGTATCTCTTGTATGTCATTTTCCTGCACACAAATATAAAGAGGACTGTGGCAGTCTATACAAGCACCATTACGGCATTAACATATTGCTGTGATGTTACTCATAACCCCTTTCCCTTGGATGTAACATGAGTTAGTAACACAGGGCCTGATTCAGAGGCTGAAAATAAGAACTTAAAGTTACACCTGGGCAAAACCATGTTGATTTCAGGGGGAGTCAAGTTAATTTTATTCTATGCATGCAGGGAGAATGCTTTGATTTTACTTATTGCACAGATACCTGATCAGCTTCACTTTTAAACTGCTAATTAGACTTGAATATCCCCTCAGTCCTGGTAGTAACACTGCTGTGTGACTGATCATATACAGCACTGAGCACTGGTTCCATACACCCTGTCTCTCTCTCCATAGTAATATCCCCATCAGCAGTGGAGTATCTAGGGCAAATGGTGCCCAGGGCAAATACCCAAAATGCAGATTTTGAAACATAAGTTTGAGCGATGGGGGAGGGTAAAGATTTTGTTATGACGGGGCGATAGAAGGGGATGTTTTCATATTCTTATATTCTGTCTGCATCCTATTCAACATATTCCCTTTTTGTAATTCCCCATTGACTATAGCTTCCATACACTACCACAATGACCTATCCTAGCAAGAGGGAGCCCCATAAACGGGACGATTTCCCACCAGAAAAGGTCCTGATATTGGCGCCACTTACCTTTCCTGCAGGGACCGATAATCCTGACAGAAGAGGCAGGTGCTGCTGAGGTTGACAGGAGGCCCTTGCAGTTGATTGGCTGCACGGGCTTCCTGTCAATCTCTGCACTGAGAAGCTCCGGTGATTAGTGTGTGTTTGGAGTTCCTACACCTCCTGACTGAAGTTCCTGGACTGTATTCATACTCTGCTGCAGAGGTTACCATAAATACCACAAGCCCCCCCCCCGCTCTACTTCCTACAGATTGTGGATCGACCAGGAGGACCCAACCTTAAATATTCATCATGGAAACCCCTTATTGCGGGATACTCGCTACCGACATGTATTATTTCAACATATTTTTGCAATGATTTTGAGCTACATCATGTACATATTTCATTTAACCCCCAAGACCATTTTATTAAACATGTCCTCTGCCATTTGGTGACACACCTGGTTAAAATACAAGTACCACTGCCGTCTCCTTTTAATCTTGCCTAGTTGCCTTGAGTACCACTAGTGAATTGGCACTAACCCGGAGGTGGGCACTTCTCCATTGTCCTCTGTGAGTGCCAACAGTCTTGTGTTCCGTCACCTTGTCACTGCCCGCTTTTGTCCCCATCACTGTCCATGGCCTCTGCAGTACTTTGGGGGCTGGCGGCGATACATATTCACAGTTCCTATAGAGACCTCCTCTTCGCAGTCCTCAGCTTCCTTCTCTCACTCCCTCACATAATAGACTGTTGGTGTGACGTTACCACGCCCCCGAGGAGCACCAAAATATTTCTCAGCTCCAGGCGCCTGGACTAAACTTACACCGCTGCACTAGTGGTACTAGTACCACTGGTTGAGAACCCCTGCACTAGTGTATTTCCAGCTTTAGGGTCTGGGTAGAATATACTGGCAGAAGTTTGAATCTATCCAGGTCACTGCCTGCATTCAGTTGGTATATTTTACCCATGTTTCTGGAGGGAACATACAATCCACTTCAAGCAGTGCAATGAGTAGAAATTCTCATATTTAAGCCCCCCGGAGCTTTCAGCTATGTCTCCCCTCCGAGAGATTCTAAGAAGAAAATGTAGGCAGTTTTGTATAGAGCTTGATGAATATAAGCTGCAGTCTCAGATGCTGGGTAGTATAATGTCCCGGGTACGTTACATGCTGTCTATGTATATTATTTAGTGTTGATTTTTTCCAAGGACAACATTTTTTTTTGTGGGATACACAAAAGCCTGATTCAGACTCAAATGCAAAAATAAAAGGGAAGATTCTGGGGACCATTAATGGAACTCTTAATAGAGACATCAACTCATCTCTGGATTTGTCTGCAAGTGTAGTCTTTTAACCATGAACACATAACAATCAGGAACAATTAGGTTTTTGTTATCTTCCCCTGTCATACGGGCATAAGTGCACGGTTATGTAGGCTTTGTACAAGTATTCTCTGTTAATTGACATGGTGAATGTAAAAATATATAAAGGCATATAAAATCACTATGAAATAAAAATTCATGAAATGTAACTTATTTCTTTTTTATTTCTTTTTAATTTTTTTGTCTTTTAAATTGAACTTTTGCCCTGTTTTAGCAAGACTGTCAACGCAGGGCAAAAGCACCATTTCCATTGCATTAGTTTAATGTTTGCAAGGTTACATGCTGCACTAATAGTTTCATACAGCTGTGTCCATCGTCAGCATCTTCCAGGACTCAGATGTCCAGTGACGGGGAGAAAAAATTGCCCGTGAATTTTGCACACCCTTGAGGCCAAATTTACTAAGCTGCGGGTTTGGAAAAAAAGATCAAAAGATGTTGACCATAGCAACCAATCAGATTCTAGCTCTCACTTTCTTTTTTACATACTAGAGAATGTCAGCTAGAATCTGATTGGTTGCTATGGGGAACATCTCCACTTTCCAAACCCCCAGCTTAGTAAATCTGGCCCTTGGTGCTGATCCCAAGCTGCGCTTATAGTTATTTCTTTAGCTATCTCTTTCTTTCTATTTTCTTTAGCCATTTATAAGCACTGCGCATGTGCACAAAAAATTACGGATGAAGGCCGTATTCACAGATCCGTTTTTGCGCGGAGTTCGTTGCGTATTTTTAGGATCGGAGTAACTGCACGCGTGTAGTAACTTTATTTATGCTGTTTACATTGAATTTACGCACGGAAGTCCATTAGGCACGTACTTGTGAATCGCACTTGGGGACATACGTACGTACGAAGGGGGGGAGGCGGGGTTGAAATCCGTACGGACAAAGTTACAATAAAGTGGAAGGGGAGGCATTTAAATGACTATTTGAGGGTGCGGTTAGCTACATACGCACGTACATAAGCATTATACGCATAAGGGTGCTCTATGGTGGCGGATGTCTACAAAAACTCGTCTGTGTAAGGGGAGTGTCTTGGGTGTTGGATTGCAAAACACGTGCATATAATTGCGTACCTAGAACTAACGGATCTGTGAATTCGGCCCGAAAAGTGGCCGATTGTTGGTGCTTGTTACAGCATAGTTGCTTTCCTTGAATGTCCGGGAGACTCCTGAAACTCAGAAATTGCTCCCGGAATCCTAGGTGAGGAGGCAGATCTCCCGCATGTGGACTTGGATGATGTGATTTAATGCAATTTATTGTCTATAGTCCAGCCCTCTCTGCCTATCAATGCTGTGATCCATTACTGAGAAAGGGCGGGGCTTGACAACATTATTTGTGTCAACAAGCTCCGCCTATTCTTCAGCAGCTTTGATTGGCAGGGGGCGGGACTTCAGGCAGTGAATTACATTAAATCGCATCACCATGCTCTGCCCCCATACTATTCTCTCTCTCTCCCATCCAAGATCCCCTGCAAGGAAGAAATAAAAAGTCAGTAACTATGGGCTGGATCCAGACTTAAGTAAGTGCTTGAAATAAGTTACTCCTGGGCTAAACCATGGTGATTGCAGGGGAGTCAAGGTAATTGTATTCTTTGCATGCAGGGATATATATTTGAATTGCTTACTGCACACAGATACCGACCAGCGTTACTATCACACTGTTATTTAGACTTGGGATAGGAAACATCACCTCTCAACTCTAATACTGTGTGCAACAGATGAAATATGACTCCCCTGCTATCAACATGGTTTAGCCCAGGAGTAACTTAAGTCTGGATCCAGCCCTTTGTGTTAGTCTGAATAGCCTGAAACCACGTCCTCAAGTTCACTGCAGGAGATTTGATGGCTCTCCTGTGATGACGGGAGAACTAGCTGAATTTTGGGAGTCTCCCGGACATTCCGGAAGAGCCGGCATCCCTGTTGAGCATGCATAGTTCAAATTTAAATCTCCGACTGATTCCACCCAGCAGTTTCATGCATTTGTAATATCTTAGCTTTGTTACTATTCAGCCATTACAAGAGCCTGTGACTGCAAAATGACAAAACCTCTCCAAACCCATTAAAGCGCTGTTCAGCTCACCATAATAAACACGTAGAAATAAAAATAACTTTCACATCTGTAGTTGAGCCCTTCCAGAAGACGACGCGCTGAGGAATGGTAATAAAGACATTTAACTCATTTAGGCACAATTCATTTTTTTTACTGTTTCCTTTTATCCTCGCATTTAGCCTAGATTGATTTATTGACATAGTGGATCTGATACTGATGTTGTCTGCAGTAATAAGCGCATTTAGTATTCTAATTGAACCTGTTTGCAAGCCCGAATCATCTTATTTATATGCCCCATCCATCTGTCTGGAGAGAAGGTAGAGAGAACGGAGTCTTTGGGCCTGGTTCAATTAGAATCGCGGCCCGCGAGAGACGGGAAAAAGTTCGCACTGCGCATTTTGCCATCTATTACGGTACACGATTTTTATACGCATCTCTATGAGGCACTTATAAAAATAGAAAAAAAAAAAGCATTGCATCGCAAAATACGCGGGTGTGATGGTAATTGACTCAAGCCCTTTGTGTGCAGCTTAGAAAAAACATCAAATGAAAAAATAAACATTTCATCAGGGGGTGGAGGCGCAATCTCCAGCCTGTCATTATGTGCACATTTTTGGAGGTGTGACTTCCAGGTCTGACACCAAATCTTAAAGGGAAAGTGCACCTTCACGTTGTAGCAACCTATTTTCTCTGTCTTCTCCTCTAGTGTCCCTAGAGACCCACTCAATCACTTTAACTTTCAAACAGTCAGTATTGCCTCCATGCACTTTGGCAAAATGTCTGGACAGACCGTGATTGGCAAATTTATGTTTAATGTTACGTAGGTGTTTTAAAACCCTTCAACATTCTTTTGATTTTACCAATGTAGCGCAACCCACACCTACATTCAATTAGGTACCCAACAAATGTAGTATAGAATTCATGAAGTGTTTGATCTTATGTCCTTTGTCTTTGGTTGCATTCTCAAAAGATTTTCTATCGTGATGATTACAGAACTACATCTTTTGCATTTACTCCAAGGGTAAAAGCCTGCCAATTTAGGCAATGCTGAGAGACGTTATTGTCTACCTGTCTCATATAGTTGGGGAGAAATTATTGTTTTTAGATGTTTGGGGGGTAATAGAGTATTAAGAATAGGGTCCATTTGTAGGACCGACCAATGTTTGGACAATGGGGTAGATCCAGAACTAAGTACGCTGAAATCAACATGGTTTAGCCCAGGAGTAAATAAGTTCAAGCTCTTAACTAAGTCTGGATCCAGCCCACGGTCTCTAGCTCTGGCTCTTAGATAGCCGAATTCAATAATTTCCTGTGGATAATTTCTTTTAGCAAACTTGTTTTTAAACTGAAGTGCTTGCTCATCAAAACTGGTCATCTCAATTTTGTCTTAACCTTATAAATTGGGAGTAAAGGATATTGGTTTTCCATCTTTTTAGATGGCAGCTATCAAATTGCAGATAGCTATTAGCATCCGTTTCTTTCATATATGTAGTAGTGGTAAATTTGTTATCAGGGGCAACCAGTGCTTTAATCATGAGATCTAAAAATTCCAAAGAATCTCCTCCATTGACAGCAGGCCATGGTTGTTGCTATTCAGAGTACCACTCCAAACAATAAGTAGATGGTCGATATATTGACTGTACAGTTTAATAGGGGACGGCGGGGTGATGGAACATATGTGATCCCGCTCCCATTTTTTTCATATAGAGATTAGCGAAACTGGGAGCGAAAATAGTCTCCATCGCAGTCCCCATGACCTGTAGACAGTACACAGCACAGAACAAAAAGTCATTGCTCTATAGAAAAAAATGTGAATATATATATATATATATATATATATATATATGGAGAGAGCGAGGACAGGAGCGCTGACAGTGCATTAACTTTTATTTTCAGATTCATTTTATTTGGTTGTCTAACATAGGGAATCAGACAATATATCAGCAAAGGTAAACTTGTTCTTATTTTGTTCATTGCAGATTTCTGAGTGAAAGAAAAGTCATCACTTCTGCTGCAATTCACCCTGCATTTACAGAGCTCTAAGCTGTCAGAAGCTGGCAGCTAAAGACAGCGTTCAGCACTCATAGGCCGAGTGCTAAGCACTTAAGACAGCGTTTAGCACTCATTTTATGAGTGCTGAGTACCGTTTATAAATACACTGCCAGAAGCTGCCAGTAGCCAGCGCTGTATAGAGCTGCAAGCCTATCAGCTGCTTGCACATGTACCTAAAAGATGAAGTGAGGGACATGGTGTAAATTCATACCCCCTACAGATTTGGGTCCCACCTCTTGCTATGGCACCTAAATAGGTCTACTTCTATCCCTGACCATATGTATGTACGTTTAATTTGTAGATACTGAAAGATAAGTGAACCGTAACTGTAACTTAAATTACAAATGTGTTGCTGAATGTTGCCAAAATAATTGCAACCAAGGGGTAGTTAATTTAATGCGATCACAAAGTGTACTGATTCCCAGCTATTATGGAAGCTGCTGAGTGCAAAAAAACGTATGGTGTCTCTATGGGACAGCTAATATTTTAGGCTACGTCTTTCTTCACGCCATTGCATGTCACTGGATGGAAATTACTATAAGAGTGTTTCAGCAACATCAAAATGATAATAAAAAAAATTGTGCAATATAACTATATAATAACAAATCATTCAGGGTACAGAAAGAAGGTATAACAGGTAATATGTTTCAGTTTGATTTGTATCTTTTCCTACACACTTTTGCATTCACAGGCCTATAAAAATCTATACCTTATGGATCTCTTTCAGCTATTCCTGTATTCAAGGCATATCTAGTGCATTTAACGGTTCCAGAAATATTGAGAAAGAATCTCTAAGAAAGGTTATTTATACACAAAATAAATCAAACATGATCAAATGTACGCTTCTGGATCACTAATGCAATTTTGTGTGGAATTTATGGGAGATTCTCCATAGGAGGCTGGGTTTGGCATAATTTAGGAAGTAATTATTTCTTGGGGGTCAAGTGGAAGCTCGTAGGTATATGTTTCATCTCCATGTTGATTGTAGGGTGGGACCAGTGGTGCCTCAATAATGAGAAGCCCTTCTGGTGAAAGGGAGGCAAACACTGTCAGAGGATCCACTTCAGCTGGCAATCTAAAAAAACAAAATGCATACTTAGTTCAGAAAATGAAAGTTAATAGACTTAATAGGCAAGTAGTGTGCAGGGCAGTATTGTTGAAAAGGTTGTGGAGTTTCCTGCTCTGATAAATGAATTTATTGCCTATGTACTCCAACTGTTCTTAAAGCATCAGATCTAACTATCTTTATATAAAGTACCTGCAAAAATTAAAGCATTATAAGCTTCTGAAAAAGGCATAGACACTTTTTTTTATTTTGAATCATAAATGACAACCATTACATACATTTTATGTAATAACCTTGATTGAATTGAATACATGTAAAAAAAAAAGGGTGCTGGTTAGAATGAGTAATATGCTTTAAATATGTCCCAAACAAACTATGGATCCATTCCAACACAACCTTACATACATGAGTTCAAAACACATTCAGTGTGTAATAGATAGGCACAGGTTAGGTGGTGTCTGGTATAAGTCAAGTATGAAATACTCACTGAGATGTATAAAGCAAGAAAACTAAGCTGGTAAACAAACATTTCTGTTTACATTTTGTGTGTGTGTGTTAGAGAATTAAGGGTTTGTTTTCCTCTAAGACCAGGATATTGTTATCAGTATAGAGAGGAGGCCTAGAGCGCAGCTGTCTGGTTGCTAGGCAACAACAGCTAGAGACTAAAGAATGGTAGCACGTTATGTAAACAAGAAAGAGTGAAAGAACACTCTAAGTGAAAGAACATTCTATCATGAAGGAGCCTGCTGATCCTGCATAATTAATAGTGGCTGATAAGCAAAGAAAGTATGCTGATATGCAGAAGATCAGTATTGGAAGAGCCAATTTAACAGCTGAAGAATGGCAAAATGGTGCATTTTTAACTGCAGTTACAAATATGATGAATAATTGGGGCAAATAAAATATCAAATTGTATAAATAAAAATATTGAGAATTACAGCATAAAGTGAATTCAATGCGCTATCAGTAAGAAAGCACAAATAGAGCAAAAATAGACTTGAAAGGTCTCCATTTTCAAAATCAATTTCTGCACTTAAGGAAGTAAAAACTACATTTTTATGCATCTAATAGCAACTGTACACAATATAGGCCTTAGTTATATCAACATAACTGTAGTGTTTCACACTCTATATTATCTTAATAGTCACATGGAAGGGAACTCACTCTTTGCACTTGAGTAAGATAATATTTATTTTCACTCTGCTATAATTTCCAGTTAAATATATGAATTCATATGCTATCTCTATTGTAGCAACTTCAGTGAAACCTGTCATCTGCTTTGTGTTCTTTTTTTCTGCTGACTGCCAGTTTCACACCACTGTAATTGTGTGATGAATCTATATTATAAAGTTTTATGGAATATGCTTGGCAAATACCAGAGCTGACAGTAAAAAAGGCAGTGATTATAGAGTGCTTATTAAAGATGGGCAGTGAAATACAGGGCAAGGCCAGTTTAAAATATGAAATAGCACAAATTAATTTTATTCTTAACCCACACTGTGGCTACTACTGGTCAGAAAACATAAAGACAACTACCGTATTTCCCCATGTATAACACGCTCCCTTGTATAAGACGCACCCCGTTTTTGGAGCCTAAACTTAAAAAAAAATATTTTAATGGATTTTTTAAATATTATTTTTAGTTTTACTTACTTAAAAATTGGGTGCAATTTTACAGGGGATCAGGGGATACAACAATGAACTTAACTTGGCTGTCCCTCCGGCGGTGTCAGGCTCTCTCCCATGCAGCTGTGACTCCGGCTGTCTCCCCCGCGGTGCGCGCTGCACAATGATGTAGAGGTGACCTTAGGTCACGCAACGTCTTTGTGCAGAACGCAACGCGAGGGAGAGAGCCAGAGGCACAGCTGCGGGGGAGAGAGCCTGACACCTCCAGAGGGACCGCCGGAGGGACCGCCGGAGGGACAGCAAAGGTGAGTTCAATGTTGCATCCCCGTATAAGACGCACCCGATTTTTAAACCCATTTTTTGTCTAAAAAAGGTGCGTCTTATACATGGGGAAATATGGTAATTGATTTCCGAGGGGATGATATCATGCAGTGTGTGGGCAAGTTCGGATATCGGACATTGTACCTCCACTACCTAACCAGAATTTCCCCGTCTATCTGACTCTTAAATTACCGGCAAGCAGAGTTGCTGACTTTTAATAGCCTCCCTCCGGGATCTCCATAGATGCATGCAGGGGGCGGGGCCTAATGACGCGATTTATGCGCATTGGGCCGGATCCAGACCTACGGGCGCCCGAGGTCGTTACGTCCGGCAGCGTGGCGGGGAGTACACACCCCGTGCACTTACGTGTCCAGATTCCTACCCTAACAGTTACGATCAGGTTTGCGGCCTTACGGCCGGATCGCTAATCGTAATGGGGCTTCCCCCGCCCCGTCCCCTAATTAGCATGTCTATCTCCGCCTTTACGGCGGACATACGACATGCATACTGGGGGTTGGAGCCCCCTTTTCGTTACAGCCAGCGTATGTAACGTATGTTACGTACGCTGGTCCTTATTGCGTCGTAACAAGGTTGTGCACAACCTTCAAAACGGGAGTTATGCACGACGTTCCTATGGTGGCCATTCTTCAGGATCCGGCCCATTGTGTCATTAAGCCACGCCCCTGACTATTAATTACCCCCTTTTAGGTTTCCCTGGAATGCGGGACGGGCTTGATGATGCAAATTGCGTCATCAAGTCCCTTCCTGTCCCTAGTAACACTGGGATACTTGCGTTGCCAGGCAGGGGGGCAGGACTTGAGGTCGTGGTTTGCATGAAGCCACAGGGCTCAAGCCCTCTACAGGAGGTTTGCCGGCTCTCCCGTCATACCGGGAGAGCTTCCTGAATTTCAGGAGTCTCCCGGACATTCCGGGAGAGTCGGCAACCCTGCCAACAAGTACAGCAATAATACAGTAATGACAGCTCTGAATTCTGCATAGACGCGGGGCTCCCATTACTATATTGCCGCTATATTCGCCGATAACTAAAGTCTCAGACAGACAGGAAAACTCCAGCCAGGGGGTAGAGGTGCCACAGATTGGCTGGAGTTTCTCTATCAGCCAGCCAATCAATGCAGAGACTGACGGAAGGCCCGTGCAGCCAATCAGCTGCAAGGGACTTCTGTCAATCATCGCAGCACCTCCCTCTTCAGTAACGGTTATCACATGCAGCAAGGACAGTGACGGCACTGATATTGGAACCTTTTCCTAGGGGAAAATCGCTGCAGTTATTGAAACCTCCTGCTGGGAGCTATAATTCCTTTAGTATGTAGCCAGCTTTAGACTTGGGCTAGGAAACATCACCTCTCAACTCTGCTACTGTCCGCAACAGATGACATTTGTCTCACCCACAATGTAAGATTATTTTCATTGCCCCTAAAATTCAAGATGATTTTGCCCAGGTGTAACTTTCCACCTGATTTCCTCTTATTTTCAAAGTCTGGATCCAGTGCAAAGCTTATATTGCTTCTGCAGAAGGGCCTTTAATGGACCACTGATTGCTGTATTCTGCTTAGGAGGAGGTTGGGACAGGTACTAAATACAAGGGCCCAGGTGTGCCTGAGGACCCTGATCTTCAAGTAAGACTCTGCCACTCTCCCCCTTTTTTTTTATATCTCTTTTTAATTACTACAAGCCATACAGGATCATTCTGCTCCTGGTTCTGTGCTACTGGTGCTGCAGAGATAAAGGTCTTGAGAGATTGATGACATCATTAATCTTGCAAGAGTTTCAGACCGAGACACGTGTTGCTTCTGAGTCCCAGTGAGGTTCTGTCTGCAGCTGGGACAATTAGCCGCACTGAGGGACTTCTAGACAATGGGCTGGATCCAGACTTAAGTAAGTGCATACCCTCCAACCTGACCCATTCCATTAGGACCAAAATACTCAGCTCCTCAGTTTCCAACTGTCAGTTACTATGGTAACCACCTTTGTTGAAGAGGCAAAACTTTTTTAAATAGCAGTCAAATAATTGAAGCCACCTGTGTGACAGGTGGAAGTTCAGGAGCTGATTGAATGGGTCATGTTGGAGGCTATCGGTGGGGCTGTCAGCAAATATACAGTGCTAGGTTAGGAAAATGAGGATCGGGAAGACACAACCTTCCAGCTGAAGCAGGAAGCTACGTCCAGTGGCTGGTGTCCGGTTTGCCTCCCCGGTTTCCGGAGTGTACACTATGCTAGGTTAGCATTCTTGCAATAACAGTGTGATAGTAAAGCCGGTCAGTATCTGTGTGCAGTAAGCAATTCAAAGATTTATCCCTGCATGCAAAGAATACAATTAACTTGACTCCCCCCTGAAATCGACATGGTTTAGCCCAGGAGCAACTCATTCCAAGCACTTACTTAAGTCTGGATCCAGCCCAATATCAAGAAGAAACCAATTAAGGGTAATGAAAATGGATTTGAATCCTAGAAGCAGTTTAAGAGGGAACCCCAGATCTTGATATTTTCCACAGTACATTATATGATGATATGCCTGATCTATGGGATAGGGCTAGGGCTTAAATTCCTCTTGATAACCCTGACTGGACTTATCAGACCAGATGCAGAGCTCTCAGTGGCTGGTAATTCCAGTGTGTGTAAGAGTAGACTACTCGCCGCACACACACAGGGCTTCCCAAAGGCAGGAAACTACCTTAACATATACAAACCTGTCCCACAGAAAAAGGGGCCGGCGACAAACCTAGGTAAGGGCGTCCCATCCAGCACGAAAGCCTAGATCTTGAATATCCAGCTCATAAAAACATACACACACTCGCGACTTGCAATTGTTTTCTGCTCGCACAGATGCAACTTCCATGGTGGATGGTAGGACACGGCAAGAGACAGTCCCAGCAAATGTCAGCTAAAGCAGAGGAAGACGCAGAAGAAGAGATAGAGTGAAAGGAGCAGATTGGACAGAGTAGAAGAATAGAGGACAGAGGGATAGGACAGCAGAAAACAAGAGAGAGAGCGGAGGGTGTAGACATGACATAGAAGAGGAA
>WWET01001247.1:101225-113121 GCA_011038615.1 Limnodynastes dumerilii
AGAGCGGAAAAAGGGACAGGATGGGTGAGCATGACACAAGAGGACAGACATAGTGAAAGGAGCAGATTGGACATAGTAGAGGAACAGAGAATGGAGGAACAGGAGAGAGGAAAGAAGAGAGAGAGTGGAAGGTGTGGACAGGACATAGTAGAGGAAGAGCAGAGAGAGAGACAGGACAGGAGAGGAGAGTGGAAAGAGCAGATTGAACAGAGTAGAGGAACAGAGAATGGAGGAACAGGAGAGAAGAGAGGGGGAGAGAGAGAGAGAGCGGAAGGGGAGGACAGGACATAGCAGAGGAAGAGTGGAAAAAGGAAAAGGACGGGTGAGAAAGAAACAGAAAAAGAGACAAAGGAGTAGATTGGACAGAGTAGAGGAACAAGAGGATGGAGAAATAGAAGAGAAGAAGAGGGAGAGCGAAGGGTGAGGACAGGACATAGCAGAGGAAGAGCAGACAGAGAGACAGGACAGGAGAGCAAGACATAGAAAGAGAGACAGAATGGAAGGAGCAGATTGGACAGAGTAGAGGAACAGAGAATGGAGGAAAAGGAGAGAAGAGAGGAAGAGAGAGAGAGAGAGCGGAGGGGGAGGACAGGACATAGCAGAGGAAGAGTGAAAAAAGGAACAGGATGGGTGAGAAAGACACAGGAGAGACAAAGGAGCAGATTGGACAGATTAGAGGAACAGGATGGAGGAACAGGAGAGAAGAGAAGAAGAGGGAGAGCGGAGGGTGAGGACAGGACATAGTAGAGAAAGAGCAGACAGAGGGGCAGGACAAAAGAGCAAGAGATAGAAGTAGAGACAGAATGGAAGGAGCAGATTGGACAGAGTAGAGGAACAGAGGATGGAGGAACAGAGAGAAGAGAAGAAGAAAGAGTGGAAGGGGAGGGCAGGACATAGCAGAGGAGGAGGACATTTTAGCAAAGTTCTAAATATATTGGAAAAAAAGAAACAACAAAACGGATCCAATATTGAAAACTAAAACTAGTTAAAAGTAGTCTCCAGAGGAGGTATTAACAAACAGCAGCGTGCACACTAAAGAGTAGAATAGCAGAAAGCCCTGCAACTAATGTGCTCCGGATCCGTGCCTACATGGTTAATTGAATATCTCCCAGTGCTTTGTGGTCAGTGTTGCATATAAGGAAAGGAAGGAAGAGAAACTGCACATTGAGTCTTCACTTTCCACAACACACAACGCAGTCTATTGCTAACAATGAGAAACGCCTGCTCTTTATAGCAGCTCGCAAGTCAGCAGAGAGCCCATATCTCACCAATGCAGGAACCAGAGCTGAGTTATGGGACTTGTACTCTCATGAACGAGCACTTACAGTGACGATATGTCTCATTCATCAGCGCAAGGAATATTCTTTATACTAGAGGCAGGGAACAGAAGGAGTGTTTCTCATTTATATGTACTGCAATCAATAATAACTAGTCTGGTAGGTGTATATATACAAATATATATGTACAGTTCTTAGTTTTAGGGAACCTGGGAGATTGTTACAGGCCCAAGGTCTGGGTAACCCAGGGACCGGGGTGAAAGACCTCTTTTTTTAGGGACTAATGCAAACCATTGTATATATATCACTCCCCCTGTGTTATGTTATGCTTACCCTTACCTTTCCTGTTCTCTGTGTAGCTGGACACTGCAGGTTCCTTGCAGCTTATAGGCAGTGCATTCAGCCACACTCACAAACATTGCCTGGTCTACCGTCATAATATAGAAATATAGAACATGACAGGAAACAGGAGCCGCGACCTCCATCCAGTTATTTTTTCCCCCTTATGTTTATCCCAAGCATGTTTAAACTGTTCTACTCAACCACCTCAGATGGGAGGTTATTCCACTTATCAGTGAAGTCATTTTACTGCATATTTTTTCTAAACCATAAAATTTATGCACATGCCCTCAACTACTAATACTTCTTTTCCCATAGATTGCCCCCCTCCTCTATCTGGTTACACCCCTTGATATATTTGAAAGCTGCTATTATATTCCCCCTGGCCCTTCTCTGCTCTACCAAATACATGTTACTTTCTCTAATCTTTCTGTGCATGTTGTGTGACACAGACCATGCTCCATTTTAGTTGCTCTTCTCTCCAAGCTATACATGGGTCTTAGTATTAGTAGTAAGAGGCCCCTCCACCCCCCCCCCCCCACATAGTGAAATCAATCCGCCATCGTAAATGTCTAGATTCAGATCCTAGCGACCAGAAAATTCCCCTTTAGAGGAAGTCTGGAGCCAGTCTGTTGGTAACTATGAATGGTAAAATCATCTCAAGTGATTGTAGTTGGACAGCTGGGAATCACCTGACTGTATCTCTAGGGTTAATCTCCAAATGACTTCCGGCATCTCTCCTGATGTGGATGTGGTTTGCCGGTACGAGGGTTTGTTTTGCGACAGACCATCATGTGGCTGCTGAATGGTGACTTCCGGCAATGTACATAGTAGAAAGCAGCGGTGCTGTGACTCCCGGCATCGCAAAGAACTATGCTAACAAGTGTGTTTACCTAATCCCTACCTTAACCCTAACCCTCCCTTTCCCACAGCCTAACCCTAAATTTCCACTCATTGCACCCTAACCCTCCATGTCCTGCAGCCTAATCCTATCCCTCCATGTCCTGCAGCCTAATCCTATCCCTCCATGTCCTGCAGCCTAATCCTATCCCTCCATGTCCTGCAGCCTAATCCTATCCCTCCATGTCCTGCAGCCTAATCCTATCCCTCCATGTCCTGCAGCCTAATCCTATCCCTCCATGTCCTGCAACCTAAGCCTACATGTCCTACCACCTACCCCTAACCCTCCATGTCCTGCAGCCAAATCCTATCCCTCCATGTCCTGCAGCCTTACCCTAATCCTCCATGTCCTACAATCTTACTCTAACCCTCCATATCCTTCAGCCTAACCCTAACCCTCCATTTCCTGCAGCCAAATCCTATCCCTCCATGTCCTGCAGCCTAACTCTAACCCTCCATGTCCTACAATCTTACCCTAATCCTCCATGTCCTACAATCTTACCCTAACCCTCCATGTCCTACAATCTTACCCTAACCCTCCATATCCTACAGCCTAACCCTAACCCTCCATTTCCTGCAGCCAAATCCTATCCCTCCATGTCCTGCAGCCTAACTCTAACTTTCCATGTCTTACAGCCTTACCCTAACCCTCCTGTTAAACCCTATCCCTATACGCAGATACCACAGTCTAACCCAAACCTTATACCCACCGCAGCCTGTTTGTTGAGGTTTTCACACAACAGTTCAGCCTCTATTCAGCTGGCGTTTCTTTGTAGGAATAGAGTCTGATGACTGGAAGATTATACCTTGTGCTTGTGTTTTTAACAGCCTCATAGCCTCCCAGCCGCTGAGTGCACTGTGTATGTAACGAGCTTTACCATAGAACTGCATTATCTTGTGCCCAGAGATATCGCTCTTAACTGCTACAGCAAACCTTCAAATTGACTGGAAGTGAAGTAAGTCCTTGCTAGACAGTGTCTACATCCTAACTCATGTGTGTTATATTTACACTGTTCATTTACTGGCACACCCAGGATCAGGGACCGCATCCTATGAGATGATTGTGCTGCTCTCTCTGGTAGCGGATTCCCGCTGTATTCACGCATTTGTTGTTGTTTGTTGTTTGCACGGCCTTCCAACCAGAACCCCACCTTATGATTTGTCATTTGATGACATGTATATGGTGGCAGATCAGTGTGAATCGCTACGCACTACGAATCCCCGCCTACCTTGTACGTTATAATATGAAGCCCCTCCTACTTGCAACTGCAACCTGGCCTCTGTCAAAAGTGTCACCACCGTGGAGGCGCTGCTGAGACTGGAGGCCCAGGCCTAGAGAGAGAGGGAGGGGATACAAACCTCAGCTTTAGAGCAGAGGGTATCGGCGGTAGAAGGCGGATGAGTCCCTGTCACAAGTCTCCTACCGCCAATGCCTGCTGCTGGAGAGCTGTACCAGGCTGCGCATCAGAAGGACGCTGTGAATCATAGCTGCAGGTTCGCACTTCACCAATATGTGACGTCATGATGTGTGATAGGGTACCGGGCACCACCATTTCTGGTGGCGGTCCTTGTCTTCTAGCTTGAGCAAATTGCTTCCCAGTCGGACTGCACATTAGCAGATCGTAAATACGGAATTATTACCATGCTACCATCGCACAAATGCACACTGGACAGGTGTCTGTATACGGTTCAAGTCTGGAACATATTCACACTTAATAGTGAATTACTGCACCTAACTCACCCCCACCTGTTTTTAGGAACCTTGGGCTGGATCCAGAGCTAGTTAAGTGCTTGAAATGAGTTGCTCCTGGGCTAAACCATGGTGATTGCAGGGCAGTCATATTTCATCTGTTGCAAACAGTATTAGAGTTGATTGGTGGTGTTTCCTATCCCAAGTCTAAATAACAGTGTGATAGTAAAGCTGGTCAGTATCTGTGTGCAGTAAGCAATTCAAAGATATCTCCCTGCATGCAAAGAACACAATTACCTTGGCTCTCCCTGAAAGCAACATGGTTTAGCCCAGAAGTAACTAAGTTCAAGCACTTAACTAAGTCTGGATCCAGCCCCTTAAGAGTGCCATAGAAATTCCTTAAGTAACCGTGCTTATTTTACTTCTTAAGAAGAAAAATGCGCTAATCTAAATCACCCCCCCTCCCACTTCTACCTAAAACCTCCTAGAGCTGGCATTAGCAGCCTCCTTCTGCCTAAACTACTACCGCATGGAGTCAATCTACGTACCTATCATAGATTGCGTAAATGACCTAATACGCATGCGTAACAGGTCATTTCGGGAAATTCTGCACTTAAGAAGAGCTCCTCGGGGCAGATTTACTAAGATGCGGGTTTGGAAAAGTGGAGATTTAGCCCATGGCAACGAATCAGATTCTAGCTCTTACTTTTCTATTACATACTAGAGAATGTCAGCTAGATTCTGATTGGTTGATAAGGGCAACATCTCCACTTTTCCAAACCCCCCAGCTTAGTAAATCTGGCCCCTTATGTGTGAATCCGGACCTTTATCTGTATATTGCATTTCTGTCTGTCAATAAATCATTCTTTTGTCTCTTAATAAAACATTCTTGGTTTAAAGCACGTCTCTCTGTTAGGGTATTGCTGTCATTGATAGTGTTATCATGGTAATCGCATGGACAGACATGAACCATCGAGCCAAGATAGTCAAACAATGAGCAAGATTCTAAGCTCCAAACAAGGCAGCATCAGGGGTCCGATAGCCCAACCAGGGCCAGATTAAGGTCCATGTAGGCCTGGTGCTTAAAATGATCAAGGGCCCACATTATATAGTATGCTTTGGAGGAGAATGTCAGGCCCTGACATTCATCCTTATGCATTGCAGTGGGAGGTCTGAAGATCTGCTGTGTGTTGGGGGCCTATTTTCAGATGGAGGCCTGGCACTGTAGTTATTATTGTTAATCTGGCCTTAAGCGAGAGTGGGGAGACTTAGGGTTAGGTTAAGGGAGTAGGGAAGCCTTACCTTTCAGAGTTCCGGGGATCGATTGCTAGGCCTCATTGAAATAGGGCTGTTTGCTACAGGGAGCCACATCACACTTGTGCAAATTGCAAAAGCAGATTTGCAAAGGTCCAGAATATGTCCAGTTTATGGAAGTTGGAAGCTTTAACATTTGTGTTAATAAATGATCGCAGTTTTGCTACACGAAATTAGAATATATTTAGCCTTTCATTCCGCCTGACTGGGTTTGAAATACCACTTCATCTATCTCCATGTTCCGTCACTAGCTCCCAAAATGACCATAAAATTTTCCGCTACCTGTCATCTTGTCAGTAACAATGAAATATTTTCTCTACAAATTGATGGCAGTAAGTGGTAAAACATCCATTGCTGCGTTCACCCTGGCACACGAAATGGAAAGGCTTTCACTTGTGTTATGGGAAGATGGCCTCTGTGATGTCACCTCATCTGCACATGCCAGTCTCTCTTGGTGGGTGAGACTCGCAGGGTGGGGTCGTGTATCTCTAGCTGATCTGCCACCTGCAAAGCTTGGTAAGGTCTATTTCACAGTTACAGACTCTATCATTCTTATCTATAGCTATAGAGGCTGAATAGGGTGTTGTCACTTCGGATCTTGCCTCACCGTCTCTGGGCCGTGTTCACAGATCCGTTATGAAGTGGAGTTGCGTGCGTATTTTTAGGTATGTTTTACAGCGCATGTGTAGTAACTTTATTTCCGTAAGTTACCTTAAATATACACACGTATGTGCTTTAGGTACGGACATGTGAATCGCACTTGGGGACATACGTACGGAGGGGCGGGGTTAAGTTATGTACTGAAAAAATTACGTGAAAGAGGGTGGGGAGAAGCATTAAAATTAGTCTTTGATGGCGCGGTTAGATTGAATCACACGTATGGAATACATATACGCACGTAAGTACACACGTGAAGTTAGAGGTGGTCTATGGAGGTGTAAGTCTCTGATTGCACGACCGTGAGAGGGGAGTGTCGTGGGTGTTGGTGGGTGTTGGTTTGCTATGTGAGTGTGTATAATTGCGTACTTTGGGAAAAACGCATCTCTGAATCCGGGCCTCTGTGTCAGTGCACTAGTCCAGAGGACCCTGCGACCCTGCCCCAGCTAGCACTTAAGTGCTGACAAGGTTAACTGAGGTTAATCAGCTTCTAGCTCTTACTCTCCTTTCACATACTAGAGAATGTCAGCTAGAATCTGATTGGTTGCTATGGGCAACATCTCAATTTTTTTCAAACTCGCAGCTTAGTAAATCTCGCTCACGCAATTAGACATGACTTGGAACTGTTGCAAATGTTTTGATGTAAACAGTCCTTTTTTTATGTCCCTCCATTCCTTCCCACAACCAATAATTAGATATTAAAAATGTTAATGTGTAAGCACCTGGGTTCAGATCCAGAACAACGCTTGCGAGCGAATTTACGTGTGGCGGAGTCGTAAAATCGCCTTTTGGTAAGTACTGCGCATGTGCACCATAGAAAATACGCTCCGTAACGTAGCGTAAATGTGAACGTATGTGCCATTCACTTAAGTGTCACGTAAATACTTACGTGTGGGCGTGCAAATTTTACGTGAGTCCAAATGACGTCTGAAATACGTTAAGTAGGTGGGGGTTTGTATTTAAAGTGTACAGTATGGGCGTGCTTAGCTGCGTAAATATGTGTTGCCCATACGTACGTGTGCGGATCACTGCGGTTACGTGGGCAAAAGTTAAGGTAGGGTTTGAAAAGCGTATCTTGACAAAATACGTACGTTCAAGGGGTGTGCCTAGGGGGGTGTATAGAATTTACGCACACGAAAATACGCTACGCGAATAAACGTACGGCAAATGTAGTTCTGGATCTACCCCCGATTCATAACTAAGAAAGAACAGAATGTCTGTGTTTATTTATTAAGAGTGGTTAAACTGAGCATGCCCAGAACTGAAAACTACACACCGAAACTCTGGCCGAATGATTCACAGATAAGATGAATTGATTCAAGCTTCGGAATGGAATGATATCTGCATAGGGGCAAGAATCTCAATGCAAAAGAGCACAGTATGGGCATTAATAGAGATTTAGGAAAGATTCACAGTTAAGAAGACCTTGCGGAAAATAACATATGCACGGACGAAGATAAGAAAGCTCTTTACCATTCTTAATTTTATCTACGCTTGATTCTTATCTAGCCTATGCATCTTGCATTAATGTTTATAATGTTTAATGACGTATGTGCAATACGCCTGGGGTTGTGAATCCAGGCCATAAACAATAGCAACATTCATTTAATACTTATAATAGTTTAGGGCCGGATCCAGACTGGGGTCTATTTGTCCAACAGAAAGAGAGGAATGAATGCCCCCTGCCACGCCCCCTTTCACTCCCCTCTCTCGTGTGGGCTTTATGGCAGCTTAGATGCCATAAGCCTGCCTAAAAATAAAGCCCCTCCCACATTGTATAATCAGCATGTTTTCCCCGCCCACTTTAGCGGGCGTAGGGGAAGCACAGCCCATTTTCTAGGAAATGGGCTTGTACGGAACTAAGTTGCTTGCTACGCTAGTGTTACTATTGTAACACTATCATAACATCTGGAGGGTGCATACACCCTCCGGTCAAATCAGCTCACTTACGCACTTTGCATACGTAAGTGGCCTGATGTACGCAAGTCTGGATCCGGCCCTTAGACATTAATACAAATTGATTTTGTGTTTTTAAATTTTTAGTTTAGTGGCGGATCAGTGATTATTGATTAACTTTAAGAACCTAACGACCTACGTGTGAGTAATGGTAAAATATCCGCACTTAAATCTACGCACATTGAAAACCGCCCGTACTTAGCAGTCCTGAAGCTGGGGGTGTGTGTATATTTAGGAACGTTCCTAAAGTCATTCTTAAGTGTGCATCGGG
Source organism: Limnodynastes dumerilii (assembly GCA_011038615.1). Classification (NCBI taxonomy): domain Eukaryota; kingdom Metazoa; phylum Chordata; class Amphibia; order Anura; family Limnodynastidae; genus Limnodynastes; species Limnodynastes dumerilii. The sequence goes on from WWET01001247.1 coordinate 109,630, forward strand.
TCCTAAGTGCACGATGCGACGATTATGCGACGATTATGCCTGATTGTTGCAAAGTACAAAACATTGGTTGATTGCATCTTTTAAACAGTTCAAATGTACCAATCAGACACTATGGGCTGGATCCAGACTTAGTTAAGTGCTTGAACTTAGTTACTCCTGGGCTAAACCATGCTGGTTGCAGGGGGAGTCAAGTTAATTGTATTCTTTGCATGCAGGGATATATCTTTGAATTGCTTACTGCACACAGATACTGACCAGCTTTACTATCACACTGTTATTTAGACCTGGGATAGAAAACATCAACTCTCAACTCTAATTATTTAGACTTGGGCTATGAAACATCACCTCTCAACTCTAATACTGTTTGCAACAGATGAAATATGACTCCCCTGCAATCAACATGGTTTAGCCCAGGAGTAACTAAGTTCAAGCACTTAACTAGGTCTGGATCCAGCCTTGTGACACTGTTGTTTCAAATGTGCAGTGTGTGTGATTATCCTACCTTCTCCCACACAGTTCTTCTTCCTCTTCCTGCACAAAGGCCGTTTTTGTGGTGCGTGCATATTAAATTTTTTATTGGAGCAGGGTGTTAGGAGAGAAAATAACAGATGCTTCATCAATCTTATCGGGACTTTACGTACGGATCCAGATTCATACTTGGATTCATGTCTGGATTGTACTTATAGGATCCATTCTTTTATTGGAATATTTCCAAAATGAATACAAGAGAGAAATGTGGAACTCCTGCAACAGCGTCAAATAGACAGCAATAAAGTGGGGCCAGATTCACTAAGCTGTTTGTTTGGAAAAGTGGAGATGTTGGCCATAGCAACCAATCATATTCTAGCTGACATTCTCTAGTATGTTATAGGAAAGTGAGAGCTAGAATCTGATTGGTTGCTATAGGCAACATCTCCACTTTTTCAAACCAGCAGTTTAACCCTTTATTTCCAAATATGGAATGTCTTCTTTTTGTGTTTCAAGCCTAAATCATAGTTGCCAACTCTCCCTGAATATCAGGGAGACTCCCTGAAGATTGGGTGATGTCCCTGACTCCCTGAAGTGTTTGGTAATCTCCCTGATTCTAATTTCATCCATTGAGGTCTATGGAGATGACCAATTTCATGGAGGCCAAGATGTAATGAAAGAATCTTGTTAATCAGCTGCAGCGTCACTTTTAGCTTTTCTATAAAGATAGTAATGAAAGTATTCACTGACAATTTAATAATCAATAAATACTGACATTTTTATTGTAAAATAGTTTTCCTGGCAGTGCTAGATACACCTATGGGTGGAGCTATTCACAGGACACACCTCTTTGGCGCCACAGGACACACCCCTTTGGTGCAGCACCTTGATAGTGCTCTCACAATCTCCCTGATATTCATTTGCAAAAGTAGGCAACCATGGCCTAAATGCTGTAGCAGGTTCTTACTTGTGGGCAGCTTAGAAGACACTGATGTTTTTCTGAATTGAAACAGCGATTCAGCTTTTCTTTTCTGTCTGTTTTTAAGATCTTTTCCTCTCCTTGAATCTAAAGCCGGTAATCTGTTATACTGACCCTAGACTGGCCTGACTAACAGTAATTGTGCTATTATGTCTGACAGTCAGTAACACCAGGCAAATGACGATGGCTTGGTCACCCTGACGATGTTTTTTGCAATGAAATAGTCTTTCATTTAACAACTTATTCTATTCACAATGCTACAAAACCCAACCATCAAAAAGAAAGAAAACCTTTAAAAGACTTATTACGAATAGACCTCTGTTGCAGGGTAGGTAATATTTGGACCTAGTACAAGTGATTTAGATGACAGTCAACATTATGTGTTGTTGTGAGTCCCCGCTGCAATGGCTTCATTAAGAAATAGAGACAGTCAAAAGTTACTTTTTGGCTGTCTCTGTTTCGAATGACATCCGTTGCAGAATATTTTTCTTTTTATGAACGGGTGAGCTTGCATTTCGAATGCTCACAAACTAGTTTTCAGAAGCGCTGCTTCCCTCGGGGGTGGGGCTTAGGGTTAGTCTGCGGAGGGGGGGCTTGGGGTTAGGCTGCAGCAGGTGACTTAGGCTAAGGCTGCAGGGGGCATAAGCAATCGTTTGCCCATCCAGTTCGGAACTGGCTGGGAGCGAACGGCCCTATCAAAATAGGGCCATTCGCAACGGGGACCCACACTCTTATATATAACTTTATTCTGCTGCAGTTTCACTAAAATATACTGTAGTAGGTGGGGTAATCCAACATTCTCCAGTACACGTCTGTCTTGTCATTCATTAATAAACATCTGCTTTGCTCAATAGAAAATTTTAATTTTCCATTGCTATAGCAACCAAATTCACATGATCCATGGTGTAGTCAACTATCTATCACATCACATGATATTCTATCACATCACGTGACATTCTATGACATCACATGACATTCTATCACATCACATGCTTATGTTTGGGCATCGACAAAAATCCTGCCAATTTGGATGGCAGAGAGACCCCTTTTTCTCACATAAATAACACGCTGCATTTATCAGATTACTGCACACTAACGGAGGATGAGAGAAAAAATATACACATTAAAAAGCTCTGCAAAGGTTCTTCAATGACATTGTCATCTCAGGATATTGCAAAAGACAGAGATATCACAATCTTCTAGATTCCTCTCTGGCAGTAAATGGTATCATACAAATTTTGGTTTTTCACTGTATTAACAGTCATTACACTGGTTTCCTAAAAGAGATAGATAGATAGATAGATAGATAGATAGATAGATAGATAGATAGATAGATAGATAGATAGATAGATAGATATTAGATAGATAGATATTAGATAGATAGATATTAGATAGATAGATATTAGATAGATAGATATTAGATAGATAGATATTAGATAGATAGATATTAGATAGATAGATATTAGATAGATAGATATTAGATAGATAGATATTAGATAGATAGATATTAGATAGATAGATATTAGATAGATAGATATTAGATAGATAGATATTAGATAGATAGATATTAGATAGATAGATATTAGATAGATAGATATTAGATAGATAGATATTAGATAGATAGATATTAGATAGATAGATATTAGATAGATAGATATTAGATAGATAGATATTAGATAGATAGATATTAGATAGATAGATATTAGATAGATAGATATTAGATAGATAGATATTAGATAGATAGATATTAGATAGATAGATATTAGATAGATAGATATTAGATAGATAGATATTAGATAGATAGATATTAGATAGATAGATATTAGATAGATAGATATTAGATAGATAGATATTAGATAGATAGATATTAGATAGATAGATATTAGATAGATAGATATTAGATAGATAGATATTAGATAGATAGATATTAGATAGATAGATAAGATAGATATTAGATAGATAGATAGATAGATAGATAGATAGATAGATAGATAGATAGATAGATAGATAGATATGGGATAGATAGATAGATAGATAGATAGATA
>WWET01001247.1:114016-124219 GCA_011038615.1 Limnodynastes dumerilii
AGATATGAGATAGATAGATAGATATGAGATAGATAGATAGATATGAGATAGATAGATAGATATGAGATAGATAGATAGATATGAGATAGATAGATAGATAGATAGATAATGAGATAGAGAGATATGAGATAGAGAGATATGAGATAGAGAGATATGAGATAGATAGATATGAGATAGATAGATAGATAGATAGATTTGAGCTTTGTTAACCTGATGAATGTAAGACAAGTGCATTATACTAGGAGCAGCATGACCCCACTAATCATTCCTCCAGATAAAACTAATAAACTGTCCCTTATAGAGAAGAGAAATATTAATAAATAACCTAAGAAGCCACAAGATTTGAACTCATAAAACCGTGTTTGTAAAGTCGTTGCTCTAAGTCAAAAACTCCTGTAAGAACCTTTGCTTTCCATTTGCTGGCTAAGCTTAGATGTGTTGTGAAATGAAATCCCTGTATAAATGAAACCGCTGTAAAGCCTTTGATAAACAAAGAGTCTGACTGACATTAGTAAGCGGAATGAATGGATGAATCAGTGATTCGTCCGGCTAGACGGCTGCAGGGCTGAACTTAGCGGCTCTGGCTATGTAGGCAGAATAACAAGCGTGATGTAAGGTGAAGAAGAATGATACGAGCTAGTCCCATGCGTAAATATACAACTCATGTGACTGCTTCCGAATTGTGCCTGTCAGCTATCTCTGTCGCCAGTTCCAAATTTCTGGTGGACCTGGGACCAGTATTTGTTGAGCCTGGGTGTAGTTTGCCACTACTATGATCTGTATTTGAACAGATTACTTTGCGGTAACGAAGCAATGACCGCCACAAGTTTTCTGCAGTTTCCGGGGAAATAACATTGTTCCAGTAACGGTGATAGGTAAAATGTCTTCATCCTAACCCTTAACCACCCCCTTCCCGAAACCTAACCTTAACCCTGTCTAAGCTTAATCCTAACCATCAACTTCTGCAGCCTAACCTTAACCTCCTAATCCTATCTCTAACCATCCTTTCCCTTCATTTTAACCTTAACCCCCTAACTCTAACCATCCTTGTCCCGCAACCAAACCCTAACCCTAACCATCCTTGTACTGCAGCCCAACTTTAACCCTCCCCTAACCATAAACCTAACCATCCTCTCCCAACAAACTAACTTTATCCCCACCCTAACCCTAACCTTAACCAACCTCGTCCTGCAGCCAAACCTTAACCCCCTAAACTCCAACCATCCTCGTCACACAGAAAACCCTTAACTTTCCCCTAAGACTAACCATCCTTATCCCACAGCCTAACCTTAACCCTAACCATCCCTGTCCCGCAGCCAAACCATAACCCTAACCATCCTCTCCCAACAAACTAACTTTATCCCCCCCTTAACCCTAACCTTAACAAACCTTGTCCTGCAGCCAAACCTTAACCCCCTTAACCCTAACCATCCTCGTCACACAGCCAATCCTTAACTCTCCACTAAGACTAACCATCCTTATCCCACAGCCTAACCTTAACACTAACCATCCTTTTCCCGCAGCCAAGCCATAACCCTAACCATCTTCGTCACACAGCTAAACCTTAACCCTCCCCTAACCTTAACCTTCCTCATCTCACAGCCTAACCTTAACCCTAACCATCCCTGTCCCGCAGCCAAACCTTAACTCTCCCCTAACCTTAACCTTCCTCATTTCACAACCTAACCTTAACTCTCCCCTAAGCCTAACTATCCTTATCCCACAGCCTAACCTTAACTCTCCCCTAAGCCTAACCATCCTTATCCCACAGCCTAACCTTAACTCTCCCCTAAGCCTAGCCATCCTTATCCCACCACCTAACCTTAACCCTAACCATCCCTGTCCCACAGCCAAACCTATGATACTGTAGTTATGGTACAATCTAATGAAATGCTGTTGCCTGTTATGTATGCTGCGCTTGATTAATATTTACTTGACAACTGTGAATTCAAGAACAAATATCTTTCCTTTTAGCTGCTATTATTATTTCATTAGCATTATGCGCGGTATTGAAATGATTGTGATGAGCAAATAGCACGTTCCTGAGATGGAAAGTGGAGATGATGAACCTGTGTTTTACACATCAGTCACTCTGTAGAGCAGGTGCAGTAAATGTAATTAGATTAGAGATTCAGTATACAGGGAGTGTATGTGTAGGTCTGTCCCTGTACAGTTATATTTAGCTGTGAAGCGCTGGGGATAAGGAGTATGTAGATGAGGCAGCTGTCCACGGTACACAAAATGGGATTGTACAATTTCAGCACTAAACATAGAGGACAGTTACAGGAAGATTGGAAAATGCAAAGATCTCTGAGAGCTGACCCGTGCAAGCTGGAGAAGCATGAAGCCTTTTACGTGTATTGTCACCTCTTCTTTACTTAACATTATACATAACATGGTAGTTACAGCAGATTAGCTGTACACCAGATTTTGTGGGATATCCTTTAAATAATATTTTTGTCTAGTAAAACTCCATATCTTTGAAATGTATGACATCGTTGTCTATGCGCTCCTCATGTTGGAAATGTCTAATCTATCTAATTCGGTCAATATTACTATTCAGTGGGCTTAAAGCCAAACAAACCTCAACGTTTCTATACCATCACCATACTTCCACTTCAACATCACTATACCAACACTTCTCATCTCCTTACCACTACTTCTGCATCCCCATACCACCACTTCTACATCTCCATACCACCACTTCTACATCTCCAAACCACCACTTTTACATCTCCATACCACCACTTCTACATCTCCATACCACCACTTCTACATCTCCATACCACCACTTCTACATCTCCATACCACCACTTCTACATCTCCATACCACCACTTCTACATCTCCATACCACCACTTCTACATCTCCATACCACCACTTCTACATCTCCATACCACCACTTCTACATCTCCATACCACCACTTCTACATCTCCATACCACCACTTCTACATCTCCATACCACCACTTCTACATCTCCATACCACCACTTCTACATCTCCATACCACCACTTCTACATCTCCATACCACCACTTCTACATCTCCATACCACCACTTCTACATCTCCATACCACCACTTCTACATCTCCATACCACCACTTCTACATCTCCATACCACCACTTCTACATCTCCATACCACCACTTCTACATCTCCATACCACCACTTCTACATCTCCATACCACCACTTCTACATCTCCATACCACCACTTCTACATCTCCATACCACCACTTCTACATCTCCATACCACCACTTCTACATCTCCATACCACCACTTCTACATCTCCATACCACCACTTCTACATCTCCATACCACCACTTCTACATCTCCATACCACCACTTCTACATCTCCATACCACCACTTCTACATCTCCATACCACCACTTCTACATCTCCATACCACCACTTCTACATCTCCATACCACCACTTCTACATCTCCATACCACCACTTCTACATCTCCATACCACCACTTCTACATCTCCATACCACCACTTCTACATCTCCATACCACCACTTCTACATCTCCATACCACCACTTCTACATCTCCATACCACCACTTCTACATCTCCATACCACCACTTCTACATCTCCATACCACCACTTCTACATCTCCATACCACCACTTCTACATCTCCATACCACCACTTCTACATCTCCATACCACCACTTCTACATCTCCATACCACCACTTCTACATCTCCATACCACCACTTCTACATCTCCATACCACCACTTCTACATCTCCATACCACCACTTCTACATCTCCATACCACCACTTCTACATCTCCATACCACCACTTCTACATCTCCATACCACCACTTCTACATCTCCATACCACCACTTCTACATCTCCATACCACCACTTCTACATCTCCATACCACCACTTCTACATCTCCATACCACCACTTCTACATCTCCATACCACCACTTCTACATCTCCATACCACCACTTCTACATCTCCATACCACCACTTCTACATCTCCATACCACCACTTCTACATCTCCATACCACCACTTCTACATCTCCATACCACCACTTCTACATCTCCATACCACCACTTCTACATCTCCATACCACCACTTCTACATCTCCATACCACCACTTCTACATCTCCATACCACCACTTCTACATCTCCATACCACCACTTCTACATCTCCATACCACCACTTCTACATCTCCATACCACCACTTCTACATCTCCATACCACCACTTCTACATCTCCATACCACCACTTCTACATCTCCATACCACCACTTCTACATCTCCATACCACCACTTCTACATCTCCATACCACCACTTCTACATCTCCATACCACCACTTCTACATCTCCATACCACCACTTCTACATCTCCATACCACCACTTCTACATCTCCATACCACCACTTCTACATCTCCATACCACCACTTCTACATCTCCATACCACCACTTCTACATCTCCATACCACCACTTCTACATCTCCATACCACCACTTCTACATCTCCATACCACCACTTCTACATCTCCATACCACCACTTCTACATCTCCATACCACCACTTCTACATCTCCATACCACCACTTCTACATCTCCATACCACCACTTCTACATCTCCATACCACCACTTCTACATCTCCATACCACCACTTCTACATCTCCATACCACCACTTCTACATCTCCATACCACCACTTCTACATCTCCATACCACCACTTCTACATCTCCATACCACCACTTCTACATCTCCATACCACCACTTCTACATCTCCATACCACCACTTCTACATCTCCATACCACCACTTCTACATCTCCATACCACCACTTCTACATCTCCATACCACCACTTCTACATCTCCATACCACCACTTCTACATCTCCATACCACCACTTCTACATCTCCATACCACCACTTCTACATCTCCATACCACCACTTCTACATCTCCATACCACCACTTCTACATCTCCATACCACCACTTCTACATCTCCATACCACCACTTCTACATCTCCATACCACCACTTCTACATCTCCATACCACCACTTCTACATCTCCATACCACCACTTCTACATCTCCATACCACCACTTCTACATCTCCATACCACCACTTCTACATCTCCATACCACCACTTCTACATCTCCATACCACCACTTCTACATCTCCATACCACCACTTCTACATCTCCATACCACCACTTCTACATCTCCATACCACCACTTCTACATCTCCATACCACCACTTCTACATCTCCATACCACCACTTCTACATCTCCATACCACCACTTCTACATCTCCATACCACCACTTCTACATCTCCATACCACCACTTCTACATCTCCATACCACCACTTCTACATCTCCATACCACCACTTCTACATCTCCATACCACCACTTCTACATCTCCATACCACCACTTCTACATCTCCATACCACCACTTCTACATCTCCATACCACCACTTCTACATCTCCATACCACCACTTCTACATCTCCATACCACCACTTCTACATCTCCATACCACCACTTCTACATCTCCATACCACCACTTCTACATCTCCATACCACCACTTCTACATCTCCATACCACCACTTCTACATCTCCATACCACCACTTCTACATCTCCATACCACCACTTCTACATCTCCATACCACCACTTCTACATCTCCATACCACCACTTCTACATCTCCATACCACCACTTCTACATCTCCATACCACCACTTCTACATCTCCATACCACCACTTCTACATCTCCATACCACCACTTCTACATCTCCATACCACCACTTCTACATCTCCATACCACCACTTCTACATCTCCATACCACCACTTCTACATCTCCATACCACCACTTCTACATCTCCATACCACCACTTCTACATCTCCATACCACCACTTCTACATCTCCATACCACCACTTCTACATCTCCATACCACCACTTCTACATCTCCATACCACCACTTCTACATCTCCATACCACCACTTCTACATCTCCATACCACCACTTCTACATCTCCATACCACCACTTCTACATCTCCATACCACCACTTCTACATCTCCATACCACCACTTCTACATCTCCATACCACCACTTCTACATCTCCATACCACCACTTCTACATCTCCATACCACCACTTCTACATCTCCATACCACCACTTCTACATCTCCATACCACCACTTCTACATCTCCATACCACCACTTCTACATCTCCATACCACCACTTCTACATCTCCATACCACCACTTCTACATCTCCATACCACCACTTCTACATCTCCATACCACCACTTCTACATCTCCATACCACCACTTCTACATCTCCATACCACCACTTCTACATCTCCATACCACCACTTCTACATCTCCATACCACCACTTCTACATCTCCATACCACCACTTCTACATCTCCATACCACCACTTCTACATCTCCATACCACCACTTCTACATCTCCATACCACCACTTCTACATCTCCATACCACCACTTCTACATCTCCATACCACCACTTCTACATCTCCATACCACCACTTCTACATCTCCATACCACCACTTCTACATCTCCATACCACCACTTCTACATCTCCATACCACCACTTCTACATCTCCATACCACCACTTCTACATCTCCATACCACCACTTCTACATCTCCATACCACCACTTCTACATCTCCATACCACCACTTCTACATCTCCATACCACCACTTCTACATCTCCATACCACCACTTCTACATCTCCATACCACCACTTCTACATCTCCATACCACCACTTCTACATCTCCATACCACCACTTCTACATCTCCATACCACCACTTCTACATCTCCATACCACCACTTCTACATCTCCATACCACCACTTCTACATCTCCATACCACCACTTCTACATCTCCATACCACCACTAACATTTTAACACATAGCTGTATTCCAGCAGTGTCCCCATACATGCCCCCCCTTTCCTCCCACTAATAACAGCTATTAGGGGGAGGAAAAGAGGGGTATATAGGGACATCGCTGGAGATAACCCCTAATGCCAGCCTGAGCTTGCATTAGTTTTACGCCTGGAGTGGAGTGTAAAACTCCGCTCCGAGGCTTTGTAAATATAAGGAAGCATCGGCCCGCTCTGAAATGAACGTGCCAGCAGAGACCCCTGATAGTAACATGGATCGCCATGGAAACTACTATTTTCCATGGCGATCTATTGTCTGTAAATAAGAAACAGTTAATTTTCATGTGATAATGTCCATTTTCACATGAAAATGGGCATTATCACATGAAAATGAACTTTGTAAATAGACCCCTAAATCTGAAGTACAGCACTTGTGCATTTCGCTTGCTAATGGACCTTCAGTTTCAGTCACAGATACTTCTATGGACCCTTAGGTTTATAGATTGCCTGCAATATATAGAGGTGGATATGTCCTTTTTAAACAAAAGATATTGCTGTAAAAGACCTTGTATTGTCATGTCTCTTTCCTATAAGTATTTCCAGATCCTTATCTGTCTAACACCATTTACGGTGTCAGTTACACATAGATTTTTATGTTCCAAGGGCATAACATTAAATTGTTTTATCATGCAAACATATCTTTTCAGTCTTGACTTTTTGTTACTTACATTTCTTTACATTTAAATAAAAGTGTACTCTGCACTGTAGTGTATTGTATATGATAACACAACAGATGCATTTTTCTTCACAAATGCGGAGTTAAATATTAATTATCTACCAATAATATATGAATGTGTGAATACTAGAACACCATGTAAGTGCAGAATACTGGATTAGTTGTTAGTAATGAGGCACTTTTACATGTATCTGTGAATAACTATGTTAAGCAAAAGAAAACCAAAAAACTATGATTACATCTTACTGTAACAATATCCATACATCATAAAAGCTAATCTATGAAAATAGAGTCCTGAGGATGTATTAAGGCAGAGACAGCAATCTGGTTTTGACAGCTAAGGCATGCTTGTAAATGTACAGATGCATAAAATTAAACCTGACAACAACAGTATTCACATCTACTTTTTTTTTATGAATAATAACCACTAGGTCTACCTTTTATTATTCTGTATAGAAAACATTGAAACTACTAGTAATGATATATCTGCACTAGGGAACTTTTAATTATTGAATTGAGACAAGACTTGTGCCAGAAAGATATTATTCACTTTTAACGTATTAGGATTTGCAGACATAATTTATTTTAACAGAGTCAGTAAATGTTTAAATAATAATGTTAAAATGAAAGATTATGTGTTATTGTTTGCCTGAAGATGTTAGAGATTGAAATTGTGTTTTAAATATATTAAACAAATATATTTATTATTTTTTGTAAGAAATGGAATAGAAAAAATTAATTGTGTTTGTTTATGTAGATTACACATTACATAGGGGACTGCAGGGAACCTTCTTTTGAGTAGACAGCATGTATGTGATGGGGGTATATTCTGTTATTATTTTAAATTCTGTACTGGTCATATACAGGAAAAAGCAGGTGTACACCTTGGCAAAACCATGATGGACTGGAGGGGAAGGCAAGTTTAAAATGTATAGAACAGAGTTAGAGTTAAGAGGTGATGTATAAAGATAAACAGAATTTTTTAAACAGGTAAAAGTTCGAATTAATTTAAGCCCATTGTGTCAGTTACAAAGTTGGGTGCAGGAAAACAGGTGAAAAAATATACCTCTGCAATACCATGTTGCTCGGCAGAGCAGATCAAATTTAAAATGTGAATATGAATTTGCAAGGTGAACTGTTTTGCCCTTACTCTCAATGGGCCAGATCCAGATCTACAGGCAACAGTAAATTTACGCAAGTCATTTGCGTACGTTCACTGTCAGGGAACATCTGCACATGTGTGCGGCAGAATTTTCCTTAGCGTAAGTACACATCAGTACTTACGGGGAAGGGAAAGACCCTTTACTTATGATGGCTCTATCCCCGCCACATAGGCGGGGATAGCCATATAAATGAAGGCTACGAGTGGGGGAAGCCCCCTTACAACAATGTCTGTGGCCATACGGCAGCAGACCTAGTCGCAATAGCTAAGGTAGGAATCTGGACACGTAAGAGTGGGGAGTGCAGGGGTCGTGCACTCCCCGCTATGCGATCATACCTAGGGACCCTCGCACACGCGTAAAGCATGCAGGGGTTTGGATCTTCCTCAATCTTTGTATCAGTCCTAAAGTCTGAAAACCAGACAGAGCTAATTTATTCGGCAGCCAATTAACTTACCAGCATGTTTTTGGAGTGTGGAAGAAACCGGAGCCCTTCTTATGGGTTAGTTACGTTGTTATGCGTAACAGTGCAGTTCATGTGCAGATAGCAATAAAAGCACGAACATACGCACACGGCCTGTGTATTATTTGGAACGTTATTTAGTCTAAATACGACTCTAAGTTCCCTAATGCATACACGTTATTGTTTATTCATTTTTAGCAGCTAATTTAACTTACCAGCATATTTTTGGAGTGTGAGAGGAAACCGGAGCACACCCACACAGACACAGGGAGAACATAAAAACTCCACACATATAACGCCCAGTCCGGGAATCAAACTCATGACCTCAGCACTGTGAGACACAAGTTCTAAATAGGAATCTCCAGGAAGTTATTCCACAAATGTCTCCTAGTATTGATTTTGAATATTGGGTCTTCTTATAATTGCACATGTGGAACTACATATAACAATGGCAGACCCTCCAACATGACCCATTCCACCAGGTACAGAATAATCTGCTCCTGAGCTTCCAGTTGTCACTCACATGGTTGTAACGCATTTATGTTTTAACAAGGGTGGTTACCATAGTAACTGATTGCTTCAGATTATTCTGTACCTAGTGGAATGGATCGTGTTAGAGGATCGGCAACAGGATACACTTGAACGGCATAGGATTTGTGTAGCTGTTGTCAGGGGATTCTTTACCTTTAACCATTGGGTTTTGGCTACCACGCTCATGACTCTTGTATTATAGGGAGATAATTGGGGATATTGCAGTGTGAGTGGATATATCCATCTCCTGGAGCGTGTAGTGTCTCTGCTTGCCGGGATGAAATCTTTTTTTGCCTGGATATGTCACCTTTGATAAATAACAGAGTTTGAAGTATCACAAATATTATATCCAGAGGCAGTATTAAATAACGGAGAGTACTGCAATCTCCTTCCCAATAAATTCCCTCCCTGTGATGTCAG
>WWET01001247.1:141555-146555 GCA_011038615.1 Limnodynastes dumerilii
TATCTCTGTCATATAGCTAAATACCTATTTTAGATACTCACATTGGACCAGCTCCGGGCTACCGCAAAAGGGCCATTTTATCCCGACTGTATTTGTGTGTGTGTGTGTGTGCGTGTGTGTGCGTGTGCGTGTGTGTGTATGTGTGATTTATACTAATACATGTCGTATATATTAGGGGTCTTGACAGGGCACATATTATAATATAAGTGGTTTATATGTGGTTTTGGAAAAGGCACAATACATAGTGTTCCATTCCTAGACCCTTAATATATCCCATTTATATTTTTGGTGAGGCAGTGTTTCTTCCTCTGTGGTGGGATTCCTCCTGTGTGGCAGGAAAAGGGTCCCTCTTTTATGCTGGTCCGCCTGTCTACCCATGAAGCCAAGCCCCTTTTTATCAGCACCCACGAAACCACACCCATTTTACCAACATCCGTAAAACCAACTTTTTTGTTTTATGGAGTTTTGGGTGGATTTTTTTTCATTTAGTTTCATTTTGAGGGGGTTTCCGGGCAACCAGAAACCCCCCTGGGTGCACCAATGAGATCGTAAAGCACTACTTTTTATGACAACACTATATAAAAACTTTTTAATAAATAAAGTGCCAAATTTCTTTGGGCCTGATCCAGCCCTACGCTCATGATTCGCCCTTGTGCGTAGCGTATTTACGCCAGCGTACCTACAAAGCACTCCCCTAGGCACTCCCAACGGTCGTCCATATTTAAGCCATCTTACACCGACCAAACCCTACCCTAACTTTTCTGAGCGTAACCGCGGGCTTCCGTAGGCTCCTTGCGCAATTACGAAGCTTAGCACGTCCATACTGTATGATTTAAATGCCTCACCCCGCCCTCGAAGCGTAAATACAGGTTTCGGATGTTTAGCACCCTTAGCCCCTTCATGCGTTGTTACGAAACTGGCACGCTCAAGGCCCATACGCTCAGTGTTTCTTTGTGTAACATCGGTCGTGCACATGCGCAGTAAGTACTTAAGGGCGCTTTTACGCTTACGTAAAGCGTAAAGACACGGGCAAGCGTAGGTCTGGCTGTGGATTATATTGCACATTTGTTGATACAGGTTCCTGTTAAAGATCTCCCTCCGCTGCCTCTATAGTGTTTCTTATGTCATGGCTGGAGGATTAATTCAAAGGACTACTGTCCAGTTGCATTACCCAGAAGCCTTCACTCCTGAATGGCTTTATTTCCTGTCGTATCCAGCCATCACTCAGAAATCTTGCTTTGCTTTATTGTTTCAGTGAGGTCGACCTGTTTCCAAATTTACACCTATGATTTCCAGATCTTTCTATAACAATGGAAGAAAATGTTAATACTGGGATTTATTTGTTCATGAATTATTTGTGAAGCTGAGTTTGCCGATTCCTATATCTCGGTGCTATTATTGCCTCAGTATTCATGAACTTTCTGCTCCTCGCTTGGATAAATTGCTGGTTTCTATATAAAAATGTTATTGTTTGCAGGAAGCGATGGGAGAAATATTGCTGAACACTGACTTTATAAACAAACTATTTTCTATGTTTCTGTTTATTTATTGCATTGTTATTAATTTATATAAACCTATTTTGGACGTATAATGCGTTCTGACAAATGATAAACTTGTCCCACGGTGAGGATGATTCATCGGATCGCTGCTGTACCCTGCTGCAGAGACTTGGAATTTTGTTTTAACAAAGCAAACAATAGAAGGAAAATACATTTCCGCGTCATACTCACCAACTTTGTTTTTTTTTCCTTCCCGAAAAGAGCAGACGAGCCTCAAGGGTCTCGCTGATCAATGCTGTGGGTCATAGGATAGGGATTCAGGGCTGTATATGCGACTCTGTCTGCACCTAATTCACTCTTAGGTGTAAATATGGCTCTCAGAGAGCAGAGTCTAATGCCATGATTTGCAATACACGGATCTTGACCTCAGTGCATTTACCTGCACACACAGTGGTCAGGCCGTCCGCACGGAACAGAGGAGTGAACCCCCTGTCATTGCCCTCTCTCGCGTGGACTCATGGGGCCTGATCCAGAGCTACGCCGATGCGCTGTGCTTACTAAAGCACAGCGTATCGGCGTTCACTTTCCCCGACACTCCCCCTGTGCGGGCGTATGGCCCCTTCCTTACGCCGGCTGAAGGCTACCCTAACTTCATCCGGCGTAAGGAAGGGGCCATACGCTCGCACAGGAGCGTATGGCCTACTACCTAATAGACAGCCTCCTCTACTACCTAATAGACAGCCTCCTCTACTACCTAATAGACAGCCTCCTCTACTACCTAATAGACAGCCTCCTCTACTACCTAATAGACAGCCTCCTCTACTACCTAATAGACAGCCTCCTCTACTACCTAATAGACAGCCTCCTCTACTACCTAATAGACAGCCTCCTCTACTACCTAATAGACAGCCTCCTCTACTACCTAATAGACAGCCTCCTCTACTACCTAATAGACAGCCTCCTCTACTACCTAATAGACAGCCTCCTCTACTACCTAATAGACAGCCTCCTCTACTACCTAATAGACAGCCTCCTCTACTACCTAATAGACAGCCTCCTCTACTACCTAATAGACAGCCTCCTCTACTACCTAATAGACAGCCTCCTCTACTACCTAATAGACAGCCTCCTCTACTACCTAATAGACAGCCTCCTCTACTACCTAATAGACAGCCTCCTCTACTACCTAATAGACAGCCTCCTCTACTACCTAATAGACAGCCTCCTCTACTACCTAATAGACAGCCTCCTCTACTACCTAATAGACAGCCTCCTCTACTACCTAATAGACAGCCTCCTCTACTACCTAATAGACAGCCTCCTCTACTACCTAATAGACAGCCTCCTCTACTACCTAATAGACAGCCTCCTCTACTACCTAATAGACAGCCTCCTCTACTACCTAATAGACAGCCTCCTCTACTACCTAATAGACAGCCTCCTCTACTACCTAATAGACAGCCTCCTCTACTACCTAATAGACAGCCTCCTCTACTACCTAATAGACAGCCTCCTCTACTACCTAATAGACAGCCTCCTCTACTACCTAATAGACAGCCTCCTCTACTACCTAATAGACAGCCTCCTCTACTACCTAATAGACAGCCTCCTCTACTACCTAATAGACAGCCTCCTCTACTACCTAATAGACAGCCTCCTCTACTACCTAATAGACAGCCTCCTCTACTACCTAATAGACAGCCTCCTCTACTACCTAATAGACAGCCTCCTCTACTACCTAATAGACAGCCTCCTCTACTACCTAATAGACAGCCTCCTCTACTACCTAATAGACAGCCTCCTCTACTACCTAATAGACAGCCTCCTCTACTACCTAATAGACAGCCTCCTCTACTACCTAATAGACAGCCTCCTCTACTACCTAATAGACAGCCTCCTCTACTACCTAATAGACAGCCTCCTCTACTACCTAATAGACAGCCTCCTCTACTACCTAATAGACAGCCTCCTCTACTACCTAATAGACAGCCTCCTCTACTACCTAATAGACAGCCTCCTCTACTACCTAATAGACAGCCTCCTCTACTACCTAATAGACAGCCTCCTCTACTACCTAATAGACAGCCTCCTCTACTACCTAATAGACAGCCTGCTCTACCACCTTATAGACAGCCTCCTCTACCACCTAATAGGCAGCCTCCTCTACTACCTAATAGGCAGCCTCCTCTACCGCCTAATAGACAGACCCTCTCCCCACTTATATGCAGCCTCTCCACATTTATAGGCAGCTTCTCTCCCCACTTATAGTCAGCCTTTCTCCCCATTTATAGGCAGCCTCTCTCCCCACTTATAGCCAACCTCTCCCCACTTATAGCCAACCTCTCCCCACTTATAGACAGTCTCTCTCCCCACTTATAGGCAGCCTCTCCACACTTATAGGCAGCCTTTCTCCCCATTTATAGGCAGCCTCTCTCCCCACTTATAGACAGACCCTCTCCCCACTTATATGAAGCCTCTCCACATTTATAGGCAGCCTCTCTCTTCACTTATATGCAGCCTCTCTTCCCACTTATATACAGCCTCTCCCCACTTATAGCCAGCCTCTCTCCCCACTTATAGCCAGCCTCTCTCCCCACTTATAGCCAACCTCTCCCCACTTATAGGCAGCCTCTCTCCCCACTTATAGGCAGCCTCTCCCCACTTATAGCCAGCCTCTCTCCCCACTTATAGCCAGCCTCTCTCCCCACTTATAGACAGCATCTCTCCCTACTTATAGTCAGCCTCCTTTCCTCTTTCTAGAAAGCCTTATCTTCTCAGCTTACAAGAAAAAAATTTAACTCAAAACTTTATTGAGATAGAACAACCCTTGTACTATTGCCACACAAAGTAAAGCAAGTGCCTTAATCTGATATTTTCATTCCCACTGAGAAATTATATGTATCCTTATCAAGTTTGAGCAGACTACAATATAGCAGCTTCTGTTTCATTTAATGTCCCCACTTTGCAAATGTGTCATCTCGTCTTTCCAAGAGCATTATCCTTGAAAATTCTGCACTGCATTGTAAGAGAGAAGAGACCCAGAGCATGCTCTGTACTCACAGATAGACGACATCCCCTTCCTTTTCTAGCGGTACCACACAACATTCGTGTTCTGTAGCCGTAATTGCTGTGTGGTTGTGTTTTCAAGTTACCTTTGCACATTTGCAGGTTTCCTCTTAGCAATTCAAATACTATGCTTCAAGAAGTAAAACTCGCACTTCCAATTAGAAAAACCCAATTTACTCCCATTTAACTACATTTTGTGTCTTGGAGGGTTTTGCACCTCGCCAAAATCATGTTAAACTTCAAGGGGGTGTGTGCGTTCAACTTAAAAGGTCAGATCCAGATTTTTTTACCAACCAAAAACTTAACAGGAAGCATGGTGGCTCAATGAGTAGCAATTGTGCCTCACAGTGCTGGGAGCATGAGTTTGATTCCTGGACTAAGCCTTATCTGTGTGGAGTTTGTATGTTCTCCCCATGTCTGTGTGGGTTTCCTCTG
>WWET01001247.1:151555-158333 GCA_011038615.1 Limnodynastes dumerilii
GGTGTAAATTGTGTGATCAAGCCCCATCACTGCTGTTCAGGTCTGTTATTAGTAGCATTGTTGATGACTTGATATATAATGAAAATTGCAGTCCCCAGCTTAACAATGCTGTGATCCAGGATCTCTCAGAGGGAAGAAATATAGCACTGGCAAATATGCACTAAATCTGATTTACTGTTATTACATCATCTGTGTCTTAACTAGGGTGTTACAGTCTCCAGGGGAGTTTCTCACTGGGATGCAGAGTCTAAACCAGGGCCAGGTATTCACTGAAGCCCCTGATGGTGGGGATAGGCTTATCTGCTAGCACCTGATAGGTTGCGGGCCCCAGCAATAGCTCCCAAGGAAAGCCTGTAGCGAAGGTGCTTGAACAGGAACCGGCTCACAACCTGGAACCCTTGCACAACAAGCGATAAGCGAGAACCCTTGTTCACCAGACAGGAGATATGATGTTAGGAGCACAAGTATACAAACAAGAATTTGGGCATACAAGATAGCAGACAGGAACCCAAGCATACAAGATGTCAGACTGGAACTACAAAGGTATAGACCAGATCAGTATGGGATCCACAGGTGTGGAACAGATGACAGACAGGGTCTCCCAGGAATAGCTGCAGGATGGAATTAGCAAGAGACAAAAGGTATATGCGGAGACTGATAGCGGGTGATAGAGAGATGGAAAACAATGCACTGCAGGCAAGAGAGTGGATTCCGATGGACTAACTCATGCTACACACACACTGTAATATGGAACACAGTGGAGATGGTAAACACTGGAGAGTAACTCACGGGAAAGACACAAGGAGAGATGTAACGCACCAAGTGAATAACAACAGAGGGGACCCGGGACCTGGGACCCGCATGCTGCGAGATAACAAACACAGCGGCACACACACACAGAAACCAGGTACAGGTGGTGAGAGGTGGAAAACTCACAGACACTCAGCAGTGGAGGAAACACTGTACCGGTCAGAGACCGCAGCTGCCAGCCTGAGTAGTACGGTAATGGTATGAGATGATCCTTCCAACCAGTGTCGCCACTCTTCAAATGCCATCTTGATGGCCAAAAGTTCACGATTGCCCACATCATAATTCTGTTTAGCTTTAGAAAATTTATTTGAGAACAAGGCACAGGGATGTAATTTGGAGTCTTTAGGGTTTTTCTGAGAGAGGACTGCCCCTGCTCCCACATCAGAAGGATCTACCTCCACCCCAAAACGTAGAGCGGGGTTAGGGTGGTGCAGAATGGGTGCCGTGGTGAAAGCTCTCTTCCGGTCCTGGACAGCTTGTCTGTTTTTTTTAGGTTCATTTTCCAGGATCTGACCCTTTTTTTTTCAAGTCCAAAAGGCATGACAAGATATTCATAGTGTCCAGAGTGTGTGTTAGGTGGTCTTCCATTTGTCACCTTCCCATAACCGTGCCATGTTATATGCTCCCCGCAGGTCAATCTTTGTGTAAATCTTGGCCTCTTTAAGCTGTTCGAATAGGTTGGTGATGAGTGGGAGTGGGTACGAGTTATGTACTGTTGATCAATACAGGGCCGGAGGGATCCATCTTTTCTCCCAACAAGGAAAAACCCAGACCCTACCAGGGACTTTTTGAAGACGGATGAACCCCTTCTTTAAATTCTCCTGTATAAATTCCTCCATGGCATCAGGTTTGGCACATTTTCTTTGAAAACACAACCATGAATTCAGCATATTGCTGTAGGTATTCCACTGGGATTATGCTCCTTAAAGGGACTGTCAGGCATGTAGAAGAGCATTGTGAATCCCAGCGGACAATATCCCTTGTCTCATGCTATGAGTGGATTATGTTTCTGGAGCCACTAGTATATTCCCAACAGATGGACAGAATCTCTAATTGCTCTGAATGACACAGACCCACGGAAATCTGTACCGGGGCTGTGCAGGGGTTGTCCAGGGATGTTCACCAGTCTAGATGTGAGATCAGAGTCTCCGCTGTCCACTGGACTTGAGCTTTTGGGGTACACAGAGTGACTGGGACACTTAACAAATTCAATGAAGAGAACATGACGCTTTACAGAGAATATTTACATTCACATCAGTCATACAACATAGTTACGGACGAATGGGCGTTCTGTACTTACGGCCAGCAAGCCAGCGTAGCTCTGGATCAGGCCCTATGTTTCAAAGGTGCATTTACAAATACTGTGTACTAAAAATTTTGTTTAAACTGTCATAAATGTGGTAAGTAATATGGAATTATTACACATTTTCCTTGATAACATCGATTGGCCTAAGATATTACTGCAAATTTCTTTGTGTCATCAACATTTTTCTTGGTCCAAAATATGCTGATGATAAAATTAGCTTTTTATTCTACTGTCACAAGCTAGCAGATTTTTGCTGTGAGACAGTTTGCCCCCTAGTGGAAAAATATGGAAACAACCAAAAGAATTTGGTCAATACATCTGTCTGTCAGTCTTCAGAATGTTTGGAAATAGCGGTACTAATTTATAAAATAATAATCAGAATTCTTGACCACAATCTGTTTTAATAATGTTCTTCCTCATTATTATATCTTATGACAGCAATGGGTCTGGTCCAGAGGTGAGTATACGCCAGCTGGTGTGAAATATCTTCACATGATGTTTCACTGCTCAGAACCTATGTGCATGCAATCATGCCCCATTCAGACCCGCTGCAGCTGAAGTGAATGCACTGTTCGTAACATTAATTCCCATAATACAACACAGTCTTACTACCCTGGACTCGCCAATGTATTTGGTCATGTAGCTGCATTGAGTTTATCTGCTTTGTGCCCATAAGCTACATACTATAGTTGATAGCAAACCAGAGGTACTGTTGCCTGTGCCTTTGAATTGTGCACACCATGGCCACAATTGCTGCCCGCATATACTGCACACACACGCCGCTTTATTATTTCCGTGTGCCTCTGAATCAGGTCCAGTATGAGGAACTTTGAGATCTGAGCATATAGCATTATTAGCATATAATAGTAATGATTTACTTTTTGTAGTTTTCTAGTACTTCAAAGATCCACCAGTGGAAAACATTAGTTGTATGAACGTTTGTTATTGTGATAAGACAATAAATACTTATAGTGCCGTAATGTAGAATATAGGCGTTAAACCACTTATTGTACACCTCCTCTGCTAGCCATAACAAAATCCTTTGTATCACAACTAGGTATCATATGAAAAAGCTACCTATATAAATTATTATAACAGTGGGGTGTGCAGTGGTTTGCATATTTATAAAGCAATATCAGTACAAATCATTACTATGAAATAGACAGTAGATGGCAGCAGCATTACATCTAAATGCTTATATATAAAAAAAAAAAAGCCTATATACTCATATAGAGCATAGTTGCCAACTCTCCCTGAATATCAGGGAGACTCCCTGAAGATTGGGTGATCTCCCTGACTCCCTGAAGTGTTTGGTAATCTCCCTGATTCTAATTTCATCCATTGAGGTCTATGGAGATGACCAATTTCATGGAGGCCAAGATGTAATGAAAGAATCTTGTTAATCAGCTGCAGCGTCACTTTTAGCTTTTCTATAAAGATAGTAATGAAAGTATTCACTGACAATTTAATAATCAATAAATACTGACATTTTTATTGTAAAATAGTTTTCCTGGCAGTGCTAGATACACCTATGGGTGGAGCTATTCACAGGACACACCTCTTTGCCGCTACAGGACACACCCCTTTGGTGCAGCGCCTTGATAGTGCTCTCACAATCTCCCTGATATTAATTTACAAAAGTAGGCAACCATGCGATTATGTCACACAGTAATGTAATCAGATCACATGATTATGTCACACAGTAATGTAATCAGATCACATGATTATGTCACACAGTAATTTAATCAGATCACATGATTATGTCACACAGTAATGTAATCAGATCACATGATAATGTCACACAGTAATGTAATCAGATCACATGATTATGTCACACAGTAATGTGATCAGATCACATGATTATGTCACACAGTAATGCTCCAATGTCACAATATTCTACCACACATTAATGTTCCCAATTCATATGATCCTGCCATAATTAGTGGGGCCTCTAAAACTTCCTCCACTCTATTTTGCTCCTCTTTCCCCTATTTCTGGCATCCCGTCCCTGCTGTCATATATGGAAACGTCTCAGAGCACTTAAAAGTATTTCAGATGATCTTCACTTGCCATTGATTACTCCCCATTTGGTCTAAGTGACGCTCAGTTTCCATATCGCCATTTAGATTTTTCTATGCCGGTTTGGAAATTGTATATTTTTGCAAATAAAACTTTAATGCCAAAATGACTACAGCTTATGCATGGAGATAAAAACTGACCCCAAAAAGCAATAAACAACTTAAAGTAGATTTACTAAAGGTTCCTTAGAAGAAAAACAGGAGGAGCCAGTGACAACCAATCAGATTCTAGGATGTGATCCAGACCATATGGAACACACGGAGGTCTAAAAGTCCACACATGAGAGGAAAGAAAACTCCCCTGTCACTCTTATCTCACACGTGTCACATGTAAGTGTCCAGAGTTTACAACCTTGAGCGGGGAGTGCAGGGGACATTCAGTCCCCACTACTCTGTTAGACGTGCATTGGTCCGGATCCAGCCCTATGCCCTTCCGAATGCAGATCCGTGGAAGAGCGCTTTCCACCACCCCTTTGCCCTCATCTGCTTGCCTATCCCCCGCCTTATTGTGGGTATTAGGCATGCAGATATAACGAAACGCCCCGATGGATGGAGCCATTACGGCTGAAAGGAGTTACATTTGGAAAAGTGAAGGTAGAGTTTGAAATGCGTAACACGGCTAAAGTACGTTCAACCGAGGGGAGTGTCTAGGGGAATGCATAGTAAATACGCTATGCTGGGAGACGTAATAAAAACATAGCTCTATAGCTATACAATAGAATCTGATTGAGCAACATCTCCTCTTTTCCATTATTGAAGGTTTAGCAGATTTACCCTCTTCTTGCCGGTCTTACTGATTTAGCTAAACAGCATTAACTGATATTCATCTGTGTGATCGATAGACATCTGTCTAGATTGTATAGGCTGTGCCGGATAAGGATAGTATGAATAGAGAGAGGTTATTATGTTATTTATATACTTTCTTTACACTATATTGAAGCAGTGCATTAGCTGTTATTGTATATCCCTCACATGCTGTGTACTTTAACACAATAATCTCTATTGACAAGGAGACCTAATTCCAGCTACAGATATTGAAGTCAAGTTCCACATGGCTGATTCCTACCAATAGAAAACACAATTATCTTTTAATGACTGCACAGTAATTAACCACTTACTAAGTGCAAACAGAATGGCCCGAGCCAGGGTTCAATTTTCTCAGTAGAAAGGGAGCGCGGTCTCTGTCAAACGTTAGTAGAACCTAAACCAACGTGGCAAAAATTCAATGAGAAATACGGTGTGATAATTATACTGTCCATACGATGCCTTGAGATGTGCAACTTATATCTCCATCGAAGACGTCCAGGGCCTTCAGGAAACTGGCACAGGAAGAAGAAATCCGGTGACTTACGTATGCTGCGTGCGTTAGTCATATGTCTGCATCAGAACGCGGTCGCCTGATGCTGCGCTTCGTGCAGAATTCAGCCTCTGCATACAGGATATATGGTGGGTGGGAATAGGTGAAATTCAGTATTCTGCACGCACAACGATGAGCTCAGAATACTTAAGGTAGGTACCTGGCCATGGAATTGCATTCCATACGCAGGAGTGCAAGGGGAGTGCAAAGAGAATGCCCTGAGCTCCTACTTTTTAATAACTTAGCCAAGCCCTTACTGTACGATTTGCATAGATCTTCCTGCCCACCATGCGTACACAAAGTACATTGTCTCCTCAGCCACTTTACATGGTCTACCTAGCCACTCTACTTGGTCTTCCCCAGTCACTATACATGGTCTTCCCAGACACTCTACATGGTCTCCCCAGACACTCTACATGGTCTTCCACAGACACTCTACATGGTCTTCCACAGACACTCTACATGGTCTTCCCCAGCCACTTTACATGGTCTTCCCAGACACTCTACATGGTCTCCCCAGACACTCTACATGGTCTTCCCAGACACTCTACATAGTCTTCCCCAGCCACTTTACATGGTCTTCCCAGACACTCTACATGGTCTTCCCAGACACTCTGCAGGGTCTTCCCAGACACTCTACATGATCTTCCCAGACACTCTACATGGTCTTCCCAGACACTCTACATGGTCTACCCCAGCCACTTTACATGGTTTTCCCAGACACTCTACATGGTCTTCCCAGACACTCTGCATGGTCTTCCCAGACATTCTACATGGTCTACCTAGCCATTCTACATGGTTTCCCCAGTCACTCTAGTATACAATATGTGACCATGCACAGGCGAACAATCAAACAAGACCAAAAACTTCCTTGGTGGGAAGGTGCAGCCAGCAGCAAAAATGAACATCAAATAATACACAAGAGGTTCGAGTCAGAGAGAACTGGCTCGAGAGTAGAACATGCTGTTTAAAGCGCACACAGGTCGATAAATTAAATGTCCAATAGAATTCTGTTAATACACGAAACAGGTCGTGGAAAAATACAAATTTAATAAATTGAGCAGCATTAAAATACCACACGTATGAATAGATTAAACAGTAGGCGAAGTTTTTAAATATTACATGAACTGCATAGTATAAACATCACAACAAAAAGTTTGTTAGAAAATACACAAATACAACGTTGGGATAGAGTGGACTGGACTCCTAACTGGTTAATCCGGAGGT
>WWET01001247.1:170445-203598 GCA_011038615.1 Limnodynastes dumerilii
GCAGATGCGTAAGATCGGCATTTCTGATGATCTGTGCATGTGCCTGGCATAGTTAGGGAAACCCTTTCCTCAGGATTGGGTGTCCCCAACTGTTGCATAGTTACGGCTGAGGGGGCGTTCCTCGCCGTAACTATGCAACAGTTAGGCAAGGAAGGCGGGGGGAGGTAAGCTAATGAGGGTGGTAGGGCAGGTTTGGACACACGCCACTTTGGCCGGCGTAATTACACACTGTTACGCCGGCTGAAGTTAGGGTAGGCTTCAGCCGGCGTAACTTATTATTTATTACTTCTCAGAGAGAGAGAGAACCTTACCGCAGTACATACTGCATATACAGTCTATGGGCCTAAACCAGACTTCCGCCACCCGCCGTAAATATGCGTAAGATCGGCAGTTACTTAGGATTGGGCGTCCCTAACTGTTCCGTAGTTACGGCGAGGGGGCGTTCCTCGTCATAACTACGCAACAGTTAGGCAAGGAAGGTGGGGGAGGTAAGCTAATGAGGGCGTATTTACACACTGTTAAGCCTGCTGAATTTAGGGTAGGCTTCAGCCGGCGTAACAGTGTGTAATTACGCCGGCCACAGGAGGAGTGTCGGGGGTGGTGCATGCCGATATGCTGTGCGTATATACCCCATAATGTATTTCCTTTTCCTCTATGTAGTGCATCTAGGCTGTAACCCTACTGTTAAGCTATTGCCGCTGGGTTGAAGCTGGCACAATTTTTTTGAAGCTTGTTGTGAAATGACAGAGGGCCGTATTCACAAATCCGTTTTCACGGGGAGTAGAGTGCGTATTTTTGGGTACGTTTTAACTGCGCATGCGTAGTAATTTTATTTACGTAGACGTTACCTAGAATATGCGCATGTAAATGCTTTAGGCACAGACTTGTGAATCGCACATGGGGAGATACGTACGGAGGGGCGGGGATGAATTACGTACCTGAAAAGTTATGTGAAAGAGGGTGGGTGGCATTTAAAGGAGTCTTTGAGAGTGCGGTTACATAGAATTACACATATGGCATACATATACACACGTATGTACACATGTAAAGTTAGAGGTGCTCTATGGAGGTGTAAGTCTACGATTGCATGCCCGGGAGAGGGGAGGTCCTGGGTGTTGGTGGGTTTTTGCTTGCTACGTGTGTGCGTATAATTGCGTACTTTTCAACAAACACATCTGTGAATACGGCCTGCATTTTACTTAATAATTCTGGCAATTGGTAAATCTTTAGCTGCTCTTCAGTTCTTCCTTTCCAAGAGGCGCATTAATTCAATTCATCAATCGAAGCCTCATGCGCTGAAAACATGATAAACTATTCTCTAACAAACCCACTTCATCAATTCATCACAAAAACCTGCACGGGAAACTGTATACCAATCAGCTTGTGACTAATTGATGGAGTGATTATTAATGAGGAAGGATTTAAGACAGCCAGCTTCATTTTAATGGCTACGGATTTAGTGGTATTTTATTTTTTGGAAACTGTAACTGGAAGCTCAATGCATTCATCAGGAAATGTCAGGCGGAATTTAGACAAATTAATGGCGCGGTGGTAAAATTATAAGATGGGGAAATTATTTTATTTTACTGTTACATTGTCGTTTAGTTTAATGAGGACGTCGACTCAAAGCCAGAACTTCAGAGCGTTACTTTCTGTGGAACCAGCGGGAGATGGAGGGTTAGGGTCAGGCTGCAGGGAACGGAGGGTTAGGGTCAGGCTGCGGGAGTTAGCTGCTCTTCAGTTCTTCCTTTCCAAGAGGCGCATTAATTCAATTCATCAATCGAAGCCTCATGCGCTGAAAACATGATAAACTATTCTCTAACAAACCCACTTCATCAATTCATCTCAAAAACCTGCACGGGAAACTGTATACCAATCAGCTTGTGACTAATTGATGGAGTGATTATTAATGAGGAAGGATTTAAGACAGCCAGCTTCATTTTAATGGCTACGGATTTAGTGGTATTTTATTTTTTGGAAACTGTAACTGGAAGCTCAATGCATTCATCAGGAAATGTCAGGCGGAATTTAGACAAATTAATGGCGCGGTGGTAAAATAAAATTATAAGGAAATTATTTTATTTTACTGTTACATTGTCGTTTAGTTTAATGAGGACGTCGACTCAAAGCCAGAACTTCAGAGCGTTACTTTCTGTGGAACCAGCGGGAGATGGTGGGTTAGGGTCAGGCTGCAGGGAAGGGAGGGTTAGGGTAATGGAAGGGGAGGGTTAGGGTTAGAATTAGGGGAAGGGTTGGGGTAGTTTAAAACACTTACCTTTTGGAGCACCGTGTTCGGTGCTCCAGTGGATCAATTGCATCAAGACATAAGCAATCAAAATCCAGCTAGTTCAAAATTGGATGGGAGAAAATGGCCCTATCGAAATAGGGCCCTTCTTTCCGGGGACCTACACCCAGGGCACGAGTTCCTAGTAGAAATCTATGCCGGACTATTCCCGATAACTGAGACAATTTTCTTCCAGTGCACAAGGCTATCCTTGTGAGCTAATATTTTTGCCAGATTGGGCACCCGACAAGCAAGCGAGTTTCCATTGAGACACACAGGATTGCACCTTCTTCGTGGTGAAGGTAATTAGTACTGTGTTTTACAGGAACTTGCACACATTTCTTGTGGCCCAGACTGAGTATCAAATAGCCAAGAGCTCAAAGTAGCCCTTAACATCTTATAATTCTTAAAACTCAAATACTAATGTGAGGACATAATAGTGGTGTTACAGTGTAAAGTAAACGTGAAAAAAGGGGTCAACCGGGAGGGTGCTAGAAATATATATCGGAGCGCTGAAACCCAGGATCAGCGACTGCCCAGTCTGATCAATAAACAGAATAGGAAAAAAATCTAGGTAGCGCTGGATATAGATATCAGGTGTAGACAAAATTAATTAAAATATATTTATTAACACAATGATTAATAATAAATAGATAATTGACCATGAGCAAGATTAAAATCACAATCTGTATGTCAATACTGGTATGACTTCTAAAAATTGAAAATGCGGAAAATGAATAATATCATGCTGATATGTTGTACCTTAATAATCAGAACGTTAAATTAACCAGTTTTACTGACTAAATCCAAACTCAAACGGCAGAGTTTCAATGTGTTGATATGAAATAGAGAAATATAAGGGGCTGTGTTCAATAGTAAGCCTTAGTGCACTCAGTATTGATGGAGTTATATTCCTATGTGAATTACAATGTTATATATACAAATCAGAGTTATTGAGTATATTAATGTTTTATATGTTTTAATACAATTAGTTGATTAAGTAATAAGTGTTGTTCGTTTTGATTCGCAAAGTCAACTATAATATATAGAGTCTATATTGTCCATCTCCAGAGCTGTATAGCCTTCTAATTGATCTATCCATGTGTCCATCCCTTTAGCAGTTGCTAATGAGAATTATTTACAGTAAGTAACAAATCATACCAAGAAAGGCTAGAGGAACTAAACATGTATAGCTTGGAGCAGAGAAGGGAGAGGGGGGACATGATAGCAGCTTTCACATATATCAAGGGTTGTGACCAGCTAGAGGAGGGGGCATTTTTCAAAAGAAAAGGTGTAATAGAACACGAGGGCATGGATATAAACTGGAGGGTGGTAGATTCAAAGGAAATGTGCGGAAAAATGACTTCACTGAAAGGGTGATAGATAAATGGAATATTCTCCCATCTGAGGTGGTTGAGGCCAATACAGTAGAACAATTTAAACATGCTTGGGATAAATATAAGGGTATCCTAAATTGTAACCCAAATTGAGGGTAAATAGGGTCTAGGGTCAGTATAGTTTTCAATAAACAAATGGGCAGACTAGATGGGCCATGTGGCTCTTATCTGCCGTCACTTTCTATGTTTCTATAAGTTATCAAAAGCAACAAGTATTTGCAAATATCCTATAGCAGATGCATAGGACACATCGCCTACACATCCACAGGTGCACAAATCCTTAGACAGACCGTCCATTCTTCACCTTCCGGGCTCTGCTCCAAATCTCTCAAGTCCCAAAGTTCTGAATTGCGTCATTTCTTTACAGTCAGATACAATGGACTCTAGGTGGAAAAAAATGGAGGAGGAAAACAGGTGGAAAGTTCCTCCAGGGGCAAAACCATGTAGAGTTGCAAGAAAGGTAAATTTTATCTCTTGCAAACAGTATTAGAGTTGAGAGGTGATGTTTCCTAGCCCAAATCTAAATAACAGTGTGATAGTAACGCTGGTCACTATCATGTGTAGTAAGCAAAAATAAAGTATTCTCCCTCCACGCAAAGAATAACATTCATATTTTTACCCCTGAAAGTCAGCATAGTGTAACCGAGTGTAACTTTCCACCTGTTTTCCTCTTATTTTTTAAACTCTGTTCCAGTGCTTGTTACAAAAACACTTTGTCAAATGCAAATGATCTTTTACATAATGCAGATGCTGCCACTATTGATGTATTGGATACACCCATACACCCAAGCAAAGCACACTGGTTATGCCTATCCTGTGGGATGTAAACATACAGCAAATTATAGATTAAGGATATTTCTAATAATATATACTTTGGTGAATTTATCTAACCAACAGAGGTACGTCACGTGCTCAGAACGGGAGTGATCCACAGAAAGAATCCATCTGTTCTGCGCTAGGATAATAGGGAGTTCCATTATATTTATATAAATATAGGGGTGTTTTCCTCATTTTTATGGGTGCGGTAGCAGTGTAAGGTGCCTGTACTTCTGTTAAAAATATACACCACAGGCACAGGTCATTTTCAATGGGGAAATGACCATTTGGGTTTAAAAAACAGAAATCCACATATATAGAAATAAAAAAATAAAAAATATTTGTTCATGAAATAATGAATACAATACTTTTCCTTAAATTTTTTTTATGCCGGATTACTGCTACTATGCTCTGTCACTGATGTAACTGATGAAAAAGCATTGAAATGAGTTTTTAAATCCTGCAAATGCAAACACGCAATTCTGGATAAGACGTACAAAGCTTGTGCATTGTGCTTGCACTAAAACCCTGGGGTCTAGATTTACTAAACTGCCGAAAAGGAAAAATGGAGAGGTTGCCCATGGCGACCAATGAGATTCTAGCTCTTTTCCTACATACCCTTCATCTGTACCCATTTAGCATATATAGCACAACTTTTCAAATTTTTTTAATGGTCAGTGCTGGCTAAAAAGGCTCTTGTACCGGTTTTTGACCCAGCAGTTCTCTACCCCGTATACTTACCTTCCAGTCCTGCAGCATCTGATAAATTGACAAGACCCTCTCCTGTGACACTATAGTGACAGGACCCTCTCCTGTGACACTATAGTGACAAGACCCTCTCATGTGATACTATAGTGACAGGACCCTCTGCTGTGATAATATAGTGACAGGACCCTCTCCTGTGATATTATAGTGACAGGATCCTTTCCTGTGATAATATAGTGACAGGACCCTCTTCTGTGAGTTCTTAGCTCATATGAAGGTATAAAATGAAATTTTACACCTTATCATACATGCAAATGAGAGCAGATTAAAACCACACCCCTTCACAAGATAAGCCACACCCCCTTCCCAGACATGCCCCCTTTAGGTGTACCGATTTTCTATAAAAATGTTGGAGGGTATGCTTTCCTATTGCATACTAGAAAATGTGAGCTAGAATCTAATTGGTTGCTATGGACAACATCTCCGCTTTGCCTTTCGCGGTTTAGTAAATCTAGCCCTGTGTCAGGTCTAACAAATGTCATTCCTTGTTAGAAAACTGATTTCCTAAGCTGCGGTAAAGGAATAGTGAAGATGTTCATAGCAACCAATCGGATTCTAACTCTCACTTTCCTATTACATTCTAGAAAATATCAGCTAGAATCTGATTGGTTGCTATGGGCAACATCTTCACTTTTCCTTTCCTGCAGATCTAGCTCCTGCTGTTTTATCTGGGCTGCTGTATCTTTCTGTACCTGTCCACTGAACTGCATGCAGGGGAAGTCTCCATTTTGTGGTCTGAGACAATATTCTTGAGCATACAGGTCATTCCTTTGTTGGTAGCAAGTACAGGTCACAAAACTATTTCCCCACATAATGCAAAACAAAATCATTTGTTTCACCATTGATTTTGTCCAGACTAGATTTTATTGTACTTTAGTTCCCTATCTGTCTGGGCTTTAATATCAGGGGGCCTGATTCAGAGTTAAGAAGGAGCTTGAAAAAAAGAGAGGAAAGTTACACCTGGGATAAACCATGTTGATTGCAGGGGGAGGCAAGGTAGCAGGGGGAGTCAAGGTAATTGTATTCTTTGCATGCAGGGTTATATCTTTGAATTGCTTACTGCACACAGATGCTGACCAGCTTTACTATCACACTGTTATTTAGACTTGGAATAGGAAACACCACCTCTCAACTCTAATACTGTTTGTAACAGATGAAATATGACTCCCCTACTATTAACATGGTTTATTCCAGGTGTAACTATCCTCTCTTAGGGCTGTATTCAGAGAACCGCATTATCGGCGACTTCTGTGCGTATTTTTAAGTACGTTTAAACTGAGCATGCGTAGTAACCTTTTATAAGCAGTCAACGCAGACTATACTTGCGGAAGTACCAAGCAGATGGACTTGGGAATCGGACGTAGGAAACTCCGCACGAAACTCCGAAAGAAATATACGCACGGAGGAATTTACATAGAAATGGGCGGGGGGAGGCATTTCAATGAAGCCAAGTGGGCGCGATTACTAAGATACGCATGGACGGAGGACACATATGCTCCTAAATGGCAGCGGATAGTTTGGGCTATTCTATGGAGGCAGAAGTTTTCGAGAGGACGGATTAGGAAGGGGAGTGACTGGGGTTTTGGTGGGTGTAACTTGCTCCGTCCGTGCGTATAATTGCGCTCCGATCGCAGCACGGAAGTCTGAATATGGCCCTTAGTTACAAGCTCATTCTTAAGTGTGAATCAGAATCAGAGTTGCCGACTTAAAATTTTCCCTTCGGGAGATCACGGAGTGAAGAACTGGAGGCCGGCATGGGGGTTGAACTTAAGGACGCAATTTATGCAAATCACGTCTTTAAGCCCCACCCTCTTTACAGTCGTACCTTAAATCATAGTCTTCCAGGGAGTGGAGGGGCTTTTGATGACTAAAATTGCGGAGCTCTCATTCAGGAGATTTGCCGGATCTCCCAAATACCTGAATTTCGTGAGTCCCCCGGATATTTCTGGAGAGTCGGTAACCCTGGTGTCTACCCAGCTTTATATCTTTGCAAACTGAACTGATAAATATCTGCTGAAATCTCTAGGTCATATCCAATCTTTCTTCATCCAAATACAGCAAAATGATTATTATCATGTTGGACCTGATTCAGAACTACATACGCATGTGACTTAAGAATAGTAAGTTACATGATTTGTAACTGCAGTAACCATTTGCGTACGGATCTTGCGAACGGAAATTGCGTACTTAAAATTCCGTTCTGAAATTACATACGTTCTCGTAACATAAGAAGACTGGGAGTATCATGGAATTCTAATTATATTTCAAGGCTTGGTTATTAACTTGCATGCTGAACTTAGGAACGTATGCAAGCAAATCTTAAGGTAGCTTTTCAGTTGCGGATGTTGGTAGGTGTTCATATTCTGTACTTAACTTAAGAACACATGACTTTTGTAATTTGAGGCTGCAAGCTTTCATAATAAGGGGGCTGATTCAGAGTTGCACTTCCTCCTTTTTTTTAGGTCCAAGTGTAGACCTGAGCAATTCCATGTTGAATTGCAAGGGGAGGCAGCTTTAAATTGTAAACCCAGAAAAAATGGTTTAGCCAAGCTGTACACTTCCACCTAAAAAAAGGTGTAAGTGCATCTCTGAATCAGCGCCAAGATTACATGCTGCACCTGTTGTTAATCAAAGCTACACTTTAGAAGCTACTCAGAGGTTAATAAACAATTCAAACTTATGCATAGAAAATGCACGCACTTAAAATATGCACGGACGCAATTTGATAGTGGGTGTTCCTACTATCTTCCGTGCTCGTTTGCATTCCTTATTTTTTTTACTTATGTTCCGTACGTTCTAAACGTAATTCTGAATAAGGTCTGTTATTAATATAGTTAGTTTTAGTTCCCATTTTAGAAAAAGAGCAGCATTAGTTTTGGCTCTTTTTCTATTTTTTTTAGGAGAGAGAGAGAGTCACGCTTTTTAGCAGCTATTGTGTGAGGGATGAATGGTAAGTAGGGCAGGATAAAATTGGGATTTGAATCTGTCACCATAACAGTCGAAAAATATGTGTCAAGCGGTGTGATCGCACTTGTCAGCCAAAGGTAATGCACTTCAGCCACTACTTAACAGCAAAAATCCAGGAGAGTCTACCTCCTACTGACAATTTTTCCCAGTTAAATGTTTTAGCAGCTCTAACAATAGATGAAATGCTTCTGCAAAGATGTTTTCTGTTAGAGCAACAAGAGCATTTAGTGTAATGTTCTCTCCTGTGCTCTTGTTAATTGGCGAGACAGCCGTGCTTTTTCTACATAACTTTGCAGGCATTGCAAAATGAGGACGATCGCTAGAATACGGATGAAAGAGGGACCGTAGCGAGCAACTGGTGATATTTTATTTGAGTTGAGAATGTGAAATGCAGTAAATATGCAACATATCAATATATTTTTTTATATTTAAACACAGTCTTCGTGGGAAGAGGTTTGATGATTTGGGGTCGTATTCATATCTTCTAACATGACCCATTCCATTAGGTACAAATTACTCTGCTCCTCAGTTTCCAACTGTCAGTTACTATGGTAACCACCTTTGTTGAAGAGGCAAATCGTTTTTCAAATATCAGTTAATTCATTTAAACCAGGTGAGTGACAGTTGGAAGTTCAGAAGCGGATTAAATTGTACCTAATGGAATGGGTCATGTTGGAGGGTCTGCATATTAAGATCTCCACATCTGCTGCGCTTGGAATTCCGATTATAGCAACTGCTGAGATCCGAATGCCGTATACCTGCTGTATTTAGTTTTACGACCTTACCTTAATATTTCTGAACCATGCACATTTTATGTGTGGAAGTCTGTATACTATATAAGGGCTGAAACACACCCTTACTGTATAGGGGCCTGATCCAGACTTAAGAGTGATTTCCGCACGCTAAGGAGTTAATACACTCCCATGACTCTCTCCTCTGACACTTCCCTCTGACACTCCCCACTGACACTCCCCTCTAACGGATGGATTTTAGCAGACTTCCATGTCCATAAACCTACCTTAACTCCTCAGGTGTGCGCTTAGCTCTTTGACGAACGGAAGTGCCTAGCCCTGCCTGTACATTACAATTAAAATCTCTCCCTGCGCCTATACCACGTATAATTGAACGTACGGAGATCTGTCATGCTGTAATGTACAGAACTCTAAACGCACAGAATTGTGTCCCGTAGGTTCAGCATTCCAATGCATCAACATCTGCCACATGCATGAACAGTTACACATGCCGTAAGATGGCTGACATTATTCATTCTGGATTCAGTCCTAGTTTATATCCGCTGCTCCAAAACTTCCTTCCCTCACTGCCAATCCCAGCAGTGGCTCTCCTTGCCTAAATTGTGGAGTGTATACTCCTCACTATATAAGGGGTCTCAACCAATAATCTATCTCTCCTGCATCTCTTCTTTCACTCTACCAATGACTGCTGCCTCCATTCCCAACGGATTGCCTCTCCCTACCTCTAAAACTTCTCCTGTGCTGCTTCTCACCCACCATGGGAACTCTATCTTTTTCCCTGTCGGTCTGCTTTCTCTCTCCAAAGTTTCAAACCCCACTTGCAGGGGATGTATATGATCTTACATTTGGCAAAATATAGTGGTGATGTTGGTGGGGGGGGGGGTTATTATCTTTCTTCATTTTATAAATAAGAAATGAAAATAAAAAAAGTAGAAGGAAAACAAATATCTACAGCTCTTGAAACCTTTGAGAAAGCTCAAAGGCTTTGAAGCTTTATATACTGATTATATCCATCTGATGAAATACAGCTCCGTGTGTTTCATAAAGCAGTAACATCTTAGTTCTTTATCCAGCAGGAAACTTATTTGTACTTTAGCTTTTCATGCACTCTCTAGGTTCTTGAATTTAGATGAAATAGAGGCTTGTCCAATATCCATACGTAACAAAAGAAAAACAATTCTGTAAACGTTACACCAAGCCATGAAACATCCAACTATGTCCTGTATTGTGTGGATATTGTGCATGACTGTGAATGTTTAACTTTAACATTTCCCTTTGCTGTCAAGCCATGTCAGGGAGAGAGGCTGTGCTATGCTGACATTAAATATCACTTCAGCATACAGTTCTGCTCAGTTAAACCTTTCCCAAAAACAGGGAAACGTCTGCCATAAATGGTGAGAAAATTGCATGGCGGGCCCTTCTGCTTGGGAATGTTGAATAGAGTTTCAGAAACTATAAAACTTTGCATACTTACCAATTAGCAGCTACCGCAGAGATTAGACAATGGAGTTGACGTCACCTATTCAATGTCCTACATAAAGAGTGTAGACTTCTGCAAAGTAATAGGGTGATGTCAGCTCCATTGTCTGATCTCTGCAGGAAACCAGCAGCTGCAAAATGGTAAATAAACTAAGTTTTAATGATTTACTAATGAGATGAAATCTAGCTTCCCCACCATGCATGAGCATGATGAAATAAGCCATGATAAGTTGCAGGGAGAGAGTGGCTGAAATACACTGTCAGTATAGCACAGCCTTTCTCCCTGCAGCTCCCATGCTCTCATTGGGGCTGATCCTGAGCTAAGTCCAGCAGGGGAATTACGATGGCCGTTATCGTAATTCCCCTGTCTTGTAGGTTGCGCGCATGTGCACAACCATTTTACGATATCGTACCGGCTGCCGTACATAACAGAATTACCTACGCCAGTGGGTACGATAAAGGGACAACCTTATCCTTAATGGCATTACATTAGAATCTACCGAGGAGGAAAGGGATCTAGGAGTCATTATTTCCACTGACTTAAAGGTAGTCAATCAATGTAACAAAGCAATGAGAAAGGCAAGTCAGATGCTTTGTTGCATAGGGAGAGGAATTAGTAGCAGAAAGAGAGAAGTAGTGATGCCCCTTTATAAATCATTGGTACGCCCTCACCTAGAATACTGCGTTCAGTTCTGGAGGCCATATCTCCAGAAAGACATAAATACATTAGAGACTGTGCAAAGAAGAGCAACTAAAATGGTCCATGGCCTTTGTAACAAATCATACCAAGAAAGACTAGAGGAACTAAACATGTATAGCTTGGAGCAGAGAAGGGAGAGGGGGGACATGATAGCAGCTTTCACATACATCAAGGGTTGTGACCAGCTTGAGGAGGGTATCATTTTTCAAAAGAAAAGGTGTAATAGAACACGAGGGCATGGATATAAACTGGAGGGTGGTAGATTCAGAGGAAATGTGCGGAAAAACGACTTTACTGAAAGGGTGATAGATAAATGGAATATTCTCCCATCTGAGGTGGTTGAGGCCAATACAGTAGAACAATTTAAACATGCTTGGGTTAAATATAAGGATATCCTAAAACTCAAACTAAATTGAGGATCAGTACAGTTTTAAATAAACAACTGGGCAGACTGGGTGGGCCATGTGGCTCTTATCTGCCGTCACTTTGTATGTTTCTATGTAACCCTATTTTACGATGGTTGTGTCTCCGTAAAAGTTAAGGTAGGAAGGTAGAAACAGTGTCCAGATATACTACAGAGAGCGGGGAGTGCAGAGGGCGTGCACTGCCCGCTTTGAGAATGGGCGTAATGACCTCGTGCACCTGTAAGACGCGCGTAGGTCTGGATCCGGTCTATCGACTTTAACTTGTGGTACCCCTGCGAGTGTGCCAAGGCTCCCCAGGGTGCCACAGTGCATATTTTGGGAACCAATGGACTAGGGGTTTACACGCTCTGCCAAATGTCCCACTTTGTGTCTGCATACGTGACAGAGGACACAGGTGAGCGTTTCTCAGAGGCATAATGCTGAGGATAAAGCAGCAATTATGGGTGTTCTTTGCTACTTTGATCTATCTTTCGACAAATCACTTTGCGGTACAGCAGTGATGATTGGGGTAATTTTCGGCAGTTTTCAGTGAGACAGCGGTGACAGGTAAGTTTATTTCATCTTAACCCTAACCATACCCTTGCCACAACCTAACGTTAACCCTCCTCTAATCCTAACCTTAACCCTCCCCTATCCACAGCCTAATCTTAACCCTCCACAAACCCTAAACATCCTCGTCCCGTAGTCTAACCTTAGGCTTTACCATAACCCTAACTCTAACCTTAACCATCCTCTCCC
Organism: Limnodynastes dumerilii; assembly: GCA_011038615.1. Lineage (NCBI taxonomy): Eukaryota > Metazoa > Chordata > Amphibia > Anura > Limnodynastidae > Limnodynastes > Limnodynastes dumerilii. Next base: position 182,769 of record WWET01001247.1, read on the forward strand.
CTCAGTCTAACCCTAACCCTCCCCTATCTCTAACCATCGTCATCCTGCAGCCTATCCCTAACCCTCCCCTATCTCTAACCATAGTCATCCTGCAGGCTAACCTTAACCCTCCCCTATCTCTAACCATTGTCATCCTGGAGCCTAACCCTAACCCTCCCCTATCTCTAACCATCGTCATCCTGCAGCCTAACGTTAACCCTCCCCTATCTCTAACCATCGTCATCCTACAGCCTAACCCTAACCCTCCCCTATCTCTAACCATCGTCATCCTGCAGCCTAACCCTAACCCTCCCCTATCTCTAACCATCGTCATCATGCAGCCTATGCCTAACCCTCCTCTATCTCTAACCATCGTCATCCTGCAGGCTAACCTTAACCCTCCCCTATGTCTAACCATCCTCATCCTGCAGCCTAACCCTAACCCTCCCCGAATCCTAACCATCCTCGTCCCACAGCCTAACATTAACCCTCTCCTCTCCACAGCATAATACTAACCATCATTGTCTTGCAACCTAACCTCAACCCTCCCCTCTCCGCAGTCTAACCCTAATCTTGTCGATATTATACAAGTATCATTGTACTTGATCCGAGAGTGAAATATTCACCATTAAACCGGTATCAGTGCTGACGTAGCCACAGTTAAGCTGCCAGCTGTATCAGTGGTGAAAATGGGCCAATGAGCCATTTGCAGGTGATGTAGCAGCCAATTGCGGGGATGCTATTACAGACCCTCCAAAAAGACCCATTCCGTTAGGTACAATTTAATCTGCTCTTGAGTTTAAACTGTCACTCACCTGGTTTAAATGACAACTGATATTTAATAAACTATTTTACTCTTCAACAGTGGTGGTGACCATAGTAACTGACAGTTGGAAACTGAGGAGCAGAGTATTTTGTACCTAATGGAATGGGTCGTGTTGGAGAGTATGCTACTACATTTGTTATGCCTTCACCTTTAACTGCAAAAGAAAGAAAGAAATAAAAGCGAGTTCAGGATAAGGGCCCTAGTTATTATATGGATCACATATGTATTGATTTCTAGAAAAGTACCAGCAATAGCCAGAGCTTTGTAAATCTTTCCTGGAAAAATGATCAGTGAAATATTTAAGGAATCTATTAATAATTCCATATAATCCTTCAGGAGTTTCTGACCTCCGTGTTCAGCATTGTCCGCTTTGATTGCTATGATTACTTCACCATATGTGTCTTTGTATTGCCGGCTCTGAGCCTGATTTGGAGCTGATTTCAAGCTGGCTTCGCTGAAGGGGCTTCAGACTTCAATCTGCTCATATTATGGTGAACTTGATGCTTTTTTCGTTGCCTTGGATACGTATATTGTCCTTTAACCTACTGGCTAACGGAAGATCTTAGCTGCTTTAGTTTACCCTTATTTATTTCACATCTTGATAACACAAGGGGCCAGATTTACTAAGCTGCGGGTTTGGAAAAGTCGATTCTAGCTCTCACTTTCAAATATTACATACCAGAGAATGTCAGCTAGAATTTGATTGGTTGCTATGGGCAACATCTCCATTTTTCCAAACCCGCAACTTAGTAAAATTTGGCCCAAGCACTGAGGGGAATGCATGTGTATTAGAGATAGGTAACCTTTAGCACTCTGGGGGCCAGATTTACTAAGCTGCAGGGAAGGAAATGTGGAGATGTTGCCCATAGCAACCAATCAAATTCAAGCTCTTACTTTCCCATTACCTAATAAAAAAATGTCAGCTAGAATTTAATTGGTTGCTATGGGCAACATCTCCACTTTTCATTTCCTGCAGCTTAGTAAATATTTCACTAGATGGTCCTTAAATACAACTCCTGGGGCCTGGGTACTCCCTCTGTACATATAAAACACTGTTCCTGTGTCCACAATACACACTGTCTCTCCGTGCATAATAAACACTGTCCCTCTATACATACTAAACAATGCCATTTACAATACAAAAATGTGACTACAGTAACAATGCTTACAATATATGCCCCTACATCTCTTATTTTTGTTTAAAATGTCCCCTTGTGTTGTTTCTCAACCTAATATGTCCCCCTGTGCACTGATAATATGTTTAAGTGCCCCCCCCCCTGTGTGCTGCACATACCTAGCTGTATATGTGGCACAAGTAAAACACATTCCTAAGTTACAATTTTCTAAACAACTTTAACAAATCTTTTGCTTGTAGTCAGCCTGGATCTTCTTCTTCATGCGGCTTCTCCTCCGGGCAGCTCTGCGCTCCTCTGTGTTCCTCCGGCGAATGACAGATCTTATTACAGGGCTTATATTTATACCCTCCCGGTCCCAGGAGTTGGCGCCCGAGGGTGTAACAGTTGAATCTGGAGATTTGCACCCCCCGACCTGTAAAAACCCTGGATCAGCTGCCTTGATCAGATAACGCAGGAAAGGTGGCGGCCGGCAGTACCTGCTTGCATTCTCCTACCTTGTAACACTGGAAAGATTTTATTTTATGAAATAAGCAACATTGACATAAAATCTATCCTAAGTATGTTCTGCTTCTGTGCTACTCTGATCCATTTAATCATAGTATTAATCAACTTGATGTTCTTACACATAACATATTGCACCAAGGAATTGTTGTTCTAGGGGCTAGTTAAAAGGTGACTTTTGTGACCTGTATTGATTATCAGTGATCGCCCATGTTATGGTGGTATATCTGATGGAACAAAGACTAGTGTTTCTCCAATAGAATATCAGTTTTTATTGATGTATTATAAACCCTTAGCAGAGATATTATGATGTAGACCTGAACGCCAAAACTAACACATCCTGTTGTCTGTAAACCCATAGTAAATATTGGGAAGCTTATATGGGATCCAGACGTGGACATAACTGTAGCCCTGCATCCTACGACAGCAGCATGAGGGAGAGACTTGATAATGTGCCTTATGCAAAATCATGTCTGAAGCCCCACCCCTGCATAATCAAAGCTGCCATTCATAGGGTTACCAAGGATGGGAAAGGACATGATCTCATCAAGCCCCACCCCTGCTCAAGCTCAGACTCAGGAGATTTGCCAATTCTTCTGGGAGTCTGGGAGCAGTGATTGAATTTTTGGAGTCCGGGAGAGTTGGCAACTATGAGTTTCCTTTCCCCAGTGATTGATACTGTAATATTTGGTGGACATGGTGGTACTGCTCCGTGTGAGTACTCCAGTGACAATAGGCCAGATCCTAAACTACATACATGAGCGATTTTATGCTAGCCGCTGACATAAAATCGCCCATTACTATTTACTGCGCATACGCGAGGCAGATGTTACACCATGTAACTCTGAATGTACGTACCATCAGCGTGGGTGTGGGTCCCCGCAAAGAAAATCTGAATTCCGAAAATTCTGATTTCTTCCAGCCGGTTACGAACTGGCTGGGAGTTTAATTGCATATGTCTCGAGAAGGCCTTGCAATCGATCCACGGAGCACCAAGCTTTCGGTGCTCTGAAAAGTTATAACAAAAATAGTCCCCCAGTCCATTCCCTAATTCTTACCCTAACCCTCCCTTCTTGGCAGTCTGACCCTAACCCTCCCTTCCTTGCAGCCTGACCCTAACCCTCCCTCCCCTGCAGCCTGACCCTAACCCTCCCTCTCCTGCAGCCTGACCCTCCCCCTCCCTCCCCTGCCGCGCTCACCTAGCCCTCCATCTCCCGCAGCCTGACTGTAAGACCCTAACCCTCCCTCTCCTGCAGCCTGACCCTAACCCTCCCTCTCCTGCAGCCTGACCCTACCCCTCCCTACCCCGCACAGATAATTTACTCTCTCCCTGGTCCGGCGATCAGCGGCAGAGGTGTGGCGGAGGGATATCGTAGTGCGGCGGAGGGATTTCGCGGATTGCGAAAGTGAATGGATGAAGTATGCCGAATGGCATACTCACCCTTCATAAAAAAAAAAGTAAAAAAAAGGTGAGTATTCGAAAAAGGGACACCTGAAAAGGAAGTCCCTTTTCCTGTAATCACATTTTCTTAGCGGAGATTGCAACCGCAGCAGCGTAACTACGAACGAAGGGACGGGTTCATCCATACGAGACCCGTAGTTACGCTTGGTCGGTATTTAAATCATTCAGTATAGACCGGGTTAGGCTGTTACATATGTGAATCCATTATGTACGTCAGTACTTATGCTTTGAAAAGTTAAGATAGGGTTTGGGAAACGGCCAAAGTACATACGAGCGAGAGCAGTACCTAAGGGAGTACATAAAACATACGTGAGCGTAAATACGTTACGCGATGAAATGTAACAAGCACTTTGGTCTGGATCTACCCCAATTTGCAATAAATAAAACTAACTTAAAAATAATTATGTTTATTTTTTGAACAAATGCAATGCATAAACTACATTCCTATAACTTTTGTATTGTGCTCAAAAGGTGAAATGCTAATTCACTGGTCAACGTTAGACTATTTTTATTACTATTATTGGGCCAGATCCAGACCTACGCTTGGGTGTGTTTTTACGACAGTCGTAAGTGTAAAAACGCCCATTTGTACTTACTGCGCATGTGCGGGGCAGAAGTTCCGCCCATGTTACGCTACGAAATTCTGAGCGTAAGAGCCTTGATCGCAACACCTTCGTAAATACAGTCGAGGGGATGTGCCTGCCATATGAAATCCGTAAATAGGTACCAAGGACGGGGTGAGGCGTTTAAATCGTACAGTATGGGCGTGCTAAGCGTCGTAACTTCGCACTGAGCTTTTCGCAGTTACGATCAGAAAAGTAAGGGTAGGGTTTGCTGGGTGTAAGAAGGCAAAACTAAGTACGACCAAGGGGAGTGCCGAGGGATGGAAGGAAAATAGATGTAGGATGCAGTGAGGATGTTAATGTATTGATGTCACATCCTGTCACACTGATACAGGGAGTCACAGACTGAGAGTTATATAGTGGAAGGTGCAGGGTCCTCAGCAGTACAGAGTAGTGATGTCACACTCCTGTCACACTGATACAGGGAAATAAAAGTATATTCTGAATAGGGAGTTATAGAGAAAATTCGAAAATAGAAATGTAGAAATAAAAGTATATTCTGAATAGGGAGTTATAGAGAAAATTCGAAAATAGAAATGTAGAAATAAAAGTATATTCTGAATAGGGAGTTATAGAGAAAATTCGAAAATAGAAATGTAGAAATAAAAGTATATTCTGAATAGGGAGTTATAGAGAAAATTCGAAAATAGAAATGTAGAAATAAAAGTATATTCTGAATAGGGAGTTATAGAGAAAATTCGAAAATAGAAATGTAGAAATAAAAGTATATTCTGAATAGGGAGTTATAGAGAAAATTCGAAAATAGAAATGTAGAAATAAAAGTATATTCTGAATAGGGAGTTATAGAGAAAATTCGAAAATAGAAATGTAGAAATAAAAGTATATTCTGAATAGGGAGTTATAGAGAAAATTCGAAAATAGAAATGTAGAAATAAAAGTATATTCTGAATAGGGAGTTATAGAGAAAATTCGAAAATAGAAATGTAGAAATAAAAGTATATTCTGAATAGGGAGTTATAGAGAAAATTCGAAAATAGAAATGTAGAAATAAAAGTATATTCTGAATAGGGAGTTATAGAGAAAATTCGAAAATAGAAATGTAGAAATAAAAGTATATTCTGAATAGGGAGTTATAGAGAAAATTCGAAAATAGAAATGTAGAAATAAAAGTATATTCTGAATAGGGAGTTATAGAGAAAATTCGAAAATAGAAATGTAGAAATAAAAGTATATTCTGAATAGGGAGTTATAGAGAAAATTCGAAAATAGAAATGTAGAAATAAAAGTATATTCTGAATAGGGAGTTATAGAGAAAATTCGAAAATAGAAATGTAGAAATAAAAGTATATTCTGAATAGGGAGTTATAGAGAAAATTCGAAAATAGAAATGTAGAAATAAAAGTATATTCTGAATAGGGAGTTATAGAGAAAATTCGAAAATAGAAATGTAGAAATAAAAGTATATTCTGAATAGGGAGTTATAGAGAAAATTCGAAAATAGAAATGTAGAAATAAAAGTATATTCTGAATAGGGAGTTATAGAGAAAATTCGAAAATAGAAATGTAGAAATAAAAGTATATTCTGAATAGGGAGTTATAGAGAAAATTCGAAAATAGAAATGTAGAAATAAAAGTATATTCTGAATAGGGAGTTATAGAGAAAATTCGAAAATAGAAATGTAGAAATAAAAGTATATTCTGAATAGGGAGTTATAGAGAAAATTCGAAAATAGAAATGTAGAAATAAAAGTATATTCTGAATAGGGAGTTATAGAGAAAATTCGAAAATAGAAATGTAGAAATAAAAGTATATTCTGAATAGGGAGTTATAGAGAAAATTCGAAAATAGAAATGTAGAAATAAAAGTATATTCTGAATAGGGAGTTATAGAGAAAATTCGAAAATAGAAATGTAGAAATAAAAGTATATTCTGAATAGGGAGTTATAGAGAAAATTCGAAAATAGAAATGTAGAAATAAAAGTATATTCTGAATAGGGAGTTATAGAGAAAATTCGAAAATAGAAATGTAGAAATAAAAGTATATTCTGAATAGGGAGTTATAGAGAAAATTCGAAAATAGAAATGTAGAAATAAAAGTATATTCTGAATAGGGAGTTATAGAGAAAATTCGAAAATAGAAATGTAGAAATAAAAGTATATTCTGAATAGGGAGTTATAGAGAAAATTCGAAAATAGAAATGTAGAAATAAAAGTATATTCTGAATAGGGAGTTATAGAGAAAATTCGAAAATAGAAATGTAGAAATAAAAGTATATTCTGAATAGGGAGTTATAGAGAAAATTCGAAAATAGAAATGTAGAAATAAAAGTATATTCTGAATAGGGAGTTATAGAGAAAATTCGAAAATAGAAATGTAGAAATAAAAGTATATTCTGAATAGGGAGTTATAGAGAAAATTCGAAAATAGAAATGTAGAAATAAAAGTATATTCTGAATAGGGAGTTATAGAGAAAATTCGAAAATAGAAATGTAGAAATAAAAGTATATTCTGAATAGGGAGTTATAGAGAAAATTCGAAAATAGAAATGTAGAAATAAAAGTATATTCTGAATAGGGAGTTATAGAGAAAATTCGAAAATAGAAATGTAGAAATAAAAGTATATTCTGAATAGGGAGTTATAGAGAAAATTCGAAAATAGAAATGTAGAAATAAAAGTATATTCTGAATAGGGAGTTATAGAGAAAATTCGAAAATAGAAATGTAGAAATAAAAGTATATTCTGAATAGGGAGTTATAGAGAAAATTCGAAAATAGAAATGTAGAAATAAAAGTATATTCTGAATAGGGAGTTATAGAGAAAATTCGAAAATAGAAATGTAGAAATAAAAGTATATTCTGAATAGGGAGTTATAGAGAAAATTCGAAAATAGAAATGTAGAAATAAAAGTATATTCTGAATAGGGAGTTATAGAGAAAATTCGAAAATAGAAATGTAGAAATAAAAGTATATTCTGAATAGGGAGTTATAGAGAAAATTCGAAAATAGAAATGTAGAAATAAAAGTATATTCTGAATAGGGAGTTATAGAGAAAATTCGAAAATAGAAATGTAGAAATAAAAGTATATTCTGAATAGGGAGTTATAGAGAAAATTCGAAAATAGAAATGTAGAAATAAAAGTATATTCTGAATAGGGAGTTATAGAGAAAATTCGAAAATAGAAATGTAGAAATAAAAGTATATTCTGAATAGGGAGTTATAGAGAAAATTCGAAAATAGAAATGTAGAAATAAAAGTATATTCTGAATAGGGAGTTATAGAGAAAATTCGAAAATAGAAATGTAGAAATAAAAGTATATTCTGAATAGGGAGTTATAGAGAAAATTCGAAAATAGAAATGTAGAAATAAAAGTATATTCTGAATAGGGAGTTATAGAGAAAATTCGAAAATAGAAATGTAGAAATAAAAGTATATTCTGAATAGGGAGTTATAGAGAAAATTCGAAAATAGAAATGTAGAAATAAAAGTATATTCTGAATAGGGAGTTATAGAGAAAATTCGAAAATAGAAATGTAGAAATAAAAGTATATTCTGAATAGGGAGTTATAGAGAAAATTCGAAAATAGAAATGTAGAAATAAAAGTATATTCTGAATAGGGAGTTATAGAGAAAATTCGAAAATAGAAATGTAGAAATAAAAGTATATTCTGAATAGGGAGTTATAGAGAAAATTCGAAAATAGAAATGTAGAAATAAAAGTATATTCTGAATAGGGAGTTATAGAGAAAATTCGAAAATAGAAATGTAGAAATAAAAGTATATTCTGAATAGGGAGTTATAGAGAAAATTCGAAAATAGAAATGTAGAAATAAAAGTATATTCTGAATAGGGAGTTATAGAGAAAATTCGAAAATAGAAATGTAGAAATAAAAGTATATTCTGAATAGGGAGTTATAGAGAAAATTCGAAAATAGAAATGTAGAAATAAAAGTATATTCTGAATAGGGAGTTATAGAGAAAATTCGAAAATAGAAATGTAGAAATAAAAGTATATTCTGAATAGGGAGTTATAGAGAAAATTCGAAAATAGAAATGTAGAAATAAAAGTATATTCTGAATAGGGAGTTATAGAGAAAATTCGAAAATAGAAATGTAGAAATAAAAGTATATTCTGAATAGGGAGTTATAGAGAAAATTCGAAAATAGAAATGTAGAAATAAAAGTATATTCTGAATAGGGAGTTATAGAGAAAATTCGAAAATAGAAATGTAGAAATAAAAGTATATTCTGAATAGGGAGTTATAGAGAAAATTCGAAAATAGAAATGTAGAAATAAAAGTATATTCTGAATAGGGAGTTATAGAGAAAATTCGAAAATAGAAATGTAGAAATAAAAGTATATTCTGAATAGGGAGTTATAGAGAAAATTCGAAAATAGAAATGTAGAAATAAAAGTATATTCTGAATAGGGAGTTATAGAGAAAATTCGAAAATAGAAATGTAGAAATAAAAGTATATTCTGAATAGGGAGTTATAGAGAAAATTCGAAAATAGAAATGTAGAAATAAAAGTATATTCTGAATAGGGAGTTATAGAGAAAATTCGAAAATAGAAATGTAGAAATAAAAGTATATTCTGAATAGGGAGTTATAGAGAAAATTCGAAAATAGAAATGTAGAAATAAAAGTATATTCTGAATAGGGAGTTATAGAGAAAATTCGAAAATAGAAATGTAGAAATAAAAGTATATTCTGAATAGGGAGTTATAGAGAAAATTCGAAAATAGAAATGTAGAAATAAAAGTATATTCTGAATAGGGAGTTATAGAGAAAATTCGAAAATAGAAATGTAGAAATAAAAGTATATTCTGAATAGGGAGTTATAGAGAAAATTCGAAAATAGAAATGTAGAAATAAAAGTATATTCTGAATAGGGAGTTATAGAGAAAATTCGAAAATAGAAATGTAGAAATAAAAGTATATTCTGAATAGGGAGTTATAGAGAAAATTCGAAAATAGAAATGTAGAAATAAAAGTATATTCTGAATAGGGAGTTATAGAGAAAATTCGAAAATAGAAATGTAGAAATAGAAGTATATTCTGAATAGGGAGCTTTATGAAATAGAATTGTTCGAAATTGAGAATAATAGCAATAGAGAATAATCGAAAATACAACAATCGAAATAGAAATACAATCGAAATGTGCATGTTTCGTAACCTATTACATTCGAAATAGGGAACGTTCGAAATAGTGAAAATTCGAAATTGCGAACTTTCGAAATAGCGAAAATTCGCAATTTAGTGGTCGAAATAGAGAATTTCGAAATTGGGATTTTCTAACCGGGGACTGCATACCGTAAAGAACAAAGCATTTAATAAGAATATTTCATTCATTTAGATCTAGGATGTGTTATTTTATTGTTATTGTAGTTTATGGTTAATATTCAAGGTCTGCGCCTAGGTCAGGTAAATGTTATCAATAATCTTTGTAAAACAATAGGTTCAAGGAGGTGGTTGTAAGTCCTTAGCAATCCTCAGTTAGGATGATGAGGCAGGGAGATAAAAGAAAAAGAGAGAAGAAAAACGGACCATAGTGCATTAAAAATTATAATGTTTTACTTTAATAAATTAAAAGGTAATCAGCGTACCAAATAATGAATGATAAAAAGCACGGTAAAATAACAATGAGCCAGTCCTACTGTGCGCCAGGTATGTCTGCAACTGCCGCCCGCTGTTACCGATCCACTTAGTGGCTGCGAATAGGAGAAGGAAACTGTCCTCGGCTGTGGATGCTGCTCAGAAGGTGATGGGAATTGTCAACCTTTACCGACTTCATCAGGGATTGTATAGAAATAAAGAGTGTGAGACAGGCAATTAAATACAGGAGACATGTAATGTATAAATATATAAATAAATAATTTTATATATTAAAGTATTTTTTTTCCCACTGGAATCACCAATGATGTTCCTTGTTCCTGAATTTCGGGAGTCTCCTGGATATTCAGCAACCCTGATCTAGATCTTGCAGGATAACTCTACATCAATAAAAGATAGCAACATCAGTTCATGTTAATTAAGCAAGAAATAAAAGAACTTAACATCCTGCGTACAAAAAGATGAAGATGAATTTCCTCTTACAAACCACTGATGCGTTTCAGATTGTCACACAGCCTTTATCGAGGTGCATGTACCTTGAGAAAGGCTGTGTGACATATCTAAAACGCGTCGGTGGTTTGCAAGGGGAACTTCATCTTCATCTTGTCGGTGTGAGACCACTGCCTGCTTGAAGGAGCTTGTGTTTTTATCAGCGCTGAGTTCCATCCACTTCTCTTTCTCCACCTAGAGTATTATTATAATTTTATATAGCTCATTATAATTATGAGATATATTTGACATTTATATGCGGATGTATTTTATGATGATGTTTTTATGTGAAATTATTAAAATATAATTTTTTCATTATCACTTTCTCTGCTATGTTTTATGGGTCATCGGTGCCTTGAATATACATATAAATGATTTAGAGATACGTATTCCATTTGCGACTCTTTGGTGGAAGATTTTGGGGACCATTACTGAAGTGAACAGTTCCTATTATTCTGCAAAGAAGAAAGCGCCTATATGCATTGTTTTCCTGTTTATATTAATTGTCTAATCATCAAAAAATAAAAATATATATATTCAGTGTAATAATATTTTATTGTAAACATGTTAAATGGGCACTCCAGAATTGTGTTCATAAATTGGCAACCAAGGTTTAGATTCACAGTTAAGTAGATTTCTTCTTAAGTACGGTACGTTGTTTTAAGAATTGAGCTACTACGCTCATGTACCCTATCTATGTACCATTTCGGTATGTAGATTGCGGAAGTGCAGCCTTTAAAGACCCATGCGCAGTAGTTCCATTCCTAAAACAGCGTACTTAAGAAGAAATCTACTTAACTGTGAATCCAGACCCAAATTGTCGTCAGTTCCTGAGCACTGTTGCTGATGCCTGGCCAATACCAGCACAAGGGCTTCATCGAACAAGAACTTCAATGAGAAAGCTTTGTCGCCCCAAAAGGCAATGGGTTTGGGTCGCCACTGAGAACAGCCCTTTTTTGAAAGGGCCGTTTTTGCCCCCCTTTTTTCGAAGACTGAGCTGCTCAGAAATTTCCTGCTCCGCCACAGACATGTAAACGCCTATTCCTCTAATCCAAATGCTATGCTAATTCTTACCTTAACCCTCCCCTTCCATTACCCTAAGCCTAATTCTCCCTTCCTCAAAGCCTAAACTCCCTTTTCCGCAGCCTAACCCTAAGTTTCCTCTTTTGCAATCCGTCTTCTCTCCACAGCCTAACCCTTAGTGTCCCCTTCTCCCATCCACCCCCTCCCCGCAGCCTAACCCTAAAAGTACCCTACTAAACTTCATCCCCTCCCCTGCACTAACCTGTCCGATTGTCGCAAAGTGGCAAAAACTGTTGCGTTTGCGGCGGGTCACGGAGTGAATTTCGGAATGGGGCCATATTCTAAAATACATACAGATGACAAATAGCTGTCGGCTGTGTGTAAAGCGTAATTGGATGTTCACAGTGGCAAACGGGACCCAAGTGCAACATAGAACGTTATAAACTCACCGAATAGGGCTGTAAAATTATGTTATTGCAAGAAAAAGGTGAAAAGGTCAAGTTTCTAATAGGTCATGAGGTCAGAAACATTTCAGTATCACAATGGGGCAGATCCTGATCTACGTTTTTCCGCGAATTTACATGTGGCGGACACGTAAATTCGCAGATTTGTACGCACTGCGCATGCGCACCGCAGAAAATACGCACATTCGCGTAGCGTATTTTCTAACGTAAGGACAATTCACGTATTGCGAACGTAAGTAATTACGTGTGGGCGTGCCAAAATTACGTTAGTGACGAATACGTGTGTTTTACGTGAAGTAGGCGGGGGGGGGGGTATTTAAAGTGTACAGTATGGGCGTGCTAAGCTGCGTATGTTCGCGTAGTCTGTACGCACGTTAGCGGACGTATGCTGTTACGTTTGGGAAAGTTAAGGTAGGGTTTGGGTAGCGTATTTTCACAAAATACGTCCGTGCAGGGGGTGTATTAAGGGTAGCGTAGCGAATTTACGTACGCGAAAATTCGCTACGCGAACAAACGTATGGCAAACGTTGTTCAGGATCTACCCCAATGTCTTACTGGTGAAGACGGTCTCTGTTTTTCTACAGTAACTTGACCTTTCTGTATCCACACTTGTCCAGTTGAGCGTATCTTCAGGCTACCGGCAAGAAGGTCAGAGTTGAGGACTCTTCGTGTCCACGTACACCTTAATGCTCTCTCCATGGAGCTCTTTGAAGATAGGAGCTTTTGTGATATTATTTGAATGTACCATGTGGTTACGTTTAGGCGTGAGCTACTATATGTTACGGCGTTTTATGATAACAAGAGATCGCTAAGCCAGGGCCAGATAGGAAGACATCATACACAATACACAATACACAATAGATTATAAACAATTCAGAATGATTTTTATTTATCTTTAGCACCCTTAATGTTGGCTTGGTGTGGATAGGTACCATGATGCTCGGAGCAATGATGTGTTGTGGATCGTCCCTCCTCCCTAACAGAATTAGCGGTGTGGCCAATATGGTTGCAGTCCAGTATTCTGCACCCAGGAAAACAGGGCCCTTCACCCACTCTCCTAAGTGCGGAAGGTAGATCCACGCCCTGGAGGCATCCATTTAACTTTATATGTGCAGAATATAGGATCAAGGCTAATCCCAGCCCTTACTGTACAAGTAAAATGGCAAAGCGCATCCGCCAAGTGTTTTTATTTTACGTGTAGTGGCTGGGGTGGCCCCGCCCCCCGCCCCCTTGTAGAGGCGGATCTCCACATTGAACGCAGCATCATGCATCCTGTACAAGCTGACTCTCCTGCTTAGTTCTGGATTCAACCCATGGAACATGGTTTCTTAAAAGGAGCCTACACCTGTGATATGCAGTGAACATAACATGGTTTCTGCTTTAAAAAGAACGACAAAGAAAGTTCTTTTCTCTAAAATACCGGGGTTGAGATTCACGCCTGTAACTTCAGGAAGGCAGTGTAAATCAGCAACGCTATGTGATTAGTAATCACTTTTGTCAGAAGACTATTACGGAGTGGTCCAATCAATCTGGAATACTGAGGGCGCAGACTGAGAATTTTAGCACGTTCCAAAGGACATTTATTAATCATTCAGAAAAAAAAAATCAATCATCATTTTTCAGTTCTGCGCTGTATTAAAGCTTTTAGTCTGTCATCAAACATCTGTATTTCCATAACCAAGCAATCCCCTGCTTGTCCATTGATTTTACAATTACAATTCCGAGTTACAGGAGTTCTCCTGGGCTGCGCTCACTCTCTGGAAAACCTTCCTCGCACATCAAGACTGTCCTCTACTCTACTCTAAAAGTGGAGATGTTGTCCATATCAACCAATCAGATTCTAGCTCTCATTTTCCTATTAAATGCTAGAGAATGTCAGCTAGAATCTGATCTCCACTTTTCCAAACCCGTCCTTAGAGTTTTACTAGGGATAGGTGGGACTTGACAATGTTATCAAGCCCCGTCCATCCCTGGAACACTAGTGATTATAGCAGCAATTGATATGAACGAAGCTTAATGGCATGATTTGCATAAATTAGCATAAACTCCGCCTCCAACTCTGAATCCATTTCTTTCCCTCCAAGATCTCCCGAAGGGAATAAATAAGAAGTAGACAACCCTGAACGAAATGTCACCTCTCAGCAACCTCTGTTTGGACATCCGCTTCCCACCTGCAGTTCAACATGGATTGGATTTGCTCAGACTCAAAGTGTTGAACACTGTCCCAAGATAGCCAAGCAACAGCTCTGCCTGAGATATCACAGATAGGATCACAGAAGTATATATAGGGCATCTATCTGCTCTATTGCCACTTCTGCTGTCACGGCACTTGAAGGGTTTGGAAGATCAGTCATATTTATTATCAAAGTGCTGGGTTCTTTCTGTTTCCTCTCGCTGGGAATGAGCGACTCAGCCTGCGACATGTTACACTGAGCATCTTGACTTTACAAAATGTTCAGAGTGAATGTTTGTGTCACGGAATAATTGGCTATCTTAGCACTCTGTTGTCAACAGAGATTTATAGACTGTTTCTTTCCTTAGTACAAATGCGCGATATTTTACCAGGAAATATATCAGCAGCGTTATAGTCATGTGACCCTGATCTTCCTTACTGGGAGTAAAAGTAGTACTAGAATTTCAAACTATTATTCTGTGGCCCTACAAAACTATCTGAGTGGCCCCAGTCCCTCTAGGACTCATGAGCAGCATATTTTGGGGGTTGTGTTGGTTTGTGTTGTTTTAATTGTTCTTTAGCTTAAAGACATATAGACCCGATCCCTTAACTTTTCCAACCTGTTCCATTTTTAAACAGGATTGCTGACTTCCTGGAGGGATGCCATAGATGCATAAAGAGGGCGGGGCTTAATGAAGCTGTTTATGCAAATCCTGTTATTAAACTCCGCCTCTGATTATTAATTACTCCCTTTTAGGTTTACTATGGATGGGGGCGGGGCTTAATGATGCAAATTGCATCATTAATTCCAGTGGCGGAACTATCGAGTTGTGGTACAAAAAAATATGCTTTGGCCCTGATGTTATCCCAGGTAACCCGGTGGGGAGCTTCAGCGGTGTAATGATGATGGTGTGGGCCCTTGTATCAGCATGGGCCCCGATGCTGCTGCACCTGTTGCACCTATGGTAGTTTCGCCCCTGATTAATTCCCTCCCTGCCCCTAGTAACCCTAGGATACTAGTGTTGCCAGGCGGGGGGCATGATTTGAGGCCGAGGTTTGCATGAAATCACGGACCTCAAGCTCTCCGCGGGAGATTTGCAGGCTCTCCCGGTAACCCTGCCAGAATTTCAGGATTTGCCCGGACATTCCGGGAGAGTTGGCAACCCGATGGGGACTATTGGGAAAGTCCAAAGTCCAGATATGGACCTTAGAGGTGAAGTAAATATCAGGTATAAGTTTATCTAAACCCGATCTACTTTGAAAATATTGAAGTTTACGCCCTAATCCTTTAGGGCCCTTACCCAACTTTTTATTTTAGGCTTTTTTTTTTATTAAAGAGTGCATTTTTCAATACGCTTTTTCGTGTGATATTAAAATAAGGTTATTTTAGTGATCATGGGCCATATCCAGAGCTACGTCCGCTAGCGTATATATGCTAGCCAGAGATGTAAAAACGCTATTTTGTAGGCTGTGTATGGGCGCAGATGGTATGGCACGTAGCTCTGAACGTCTGTACCATCCTAGAATCAAGCGTGTAACTATGTATGAAGCGGCGGGGCCAGCCATACGACACCCGTAATTATGCTTTGGAAGCGGGGTGAGGCATTTAAATCGTACAGTACGGACGTGCTTAGGCGTGTAATTACGTTACGCTTTGAAAAGTTAAGGTAGGGTTTGGAAAGTGTAAAATGCCAAAAATAGTTACGACCGAGGGGAGTGCATAGAAATGACGATACCGTGAATACGCTACACGTTAAAACGTAAAGGGAACGTCGGTCAGGATCTTTGTTGAAGTATTCAATGTGTTGAAGTATTTGATATTGACCTTAGAATATGATGTACGCAGGGGGGATTTCTGACTATCCAGAACCTCCCCCCCCCGCCCGATCAGTGCTGAGCGGCAAACACTCTTATCTACAGCTCCGACCAGCAGATGGCGCTTATCATCCGGCTGGCACAGAATAGAGATCTGCTGTCAGTGTCACTGTGTTAATGAAGAGGATAACAGCGTTACCCAGACCTCACTGCTGGTGGGAAGGGGCTCACTGTATGACTCTTTTTTTAAGGACTCCATATTATTATTATTATTATTATTATTATTATTATTATTATTATTATTAACACTTATTTATAAGGAACCTGAGGGTATCTGCAGCGCTGTACAAAAGCAATAGTTACATCTACAACACAATAAACAGACAGGGTACAAGTTCAAATAAATAAGATATACAATACAAATACAATGCACAAATAAAATACAGTAAAACAATATGTATGGGAGATAAAGATGCTGCATATGTATGCAGGAGCAGATGAATAGGGAGAGAGATAGACAGTAGAGAGAGAAGGTATAGGGGGGATGACAGGAGGGAGCTACCATGCTAACTGGGAGGGGGTGAAAACACAGGAGACACAGGGATGAAGATGGGGAGGTCATGCCATGAATATATCCATGTTTTACTGTTTCCATTGGGCCTATTTACCAGTTTGTGTGGTATTATGTCACATTCTCTGCAACACTGTTATTTGTCATCATCTGCTGGACTGTCATCTTCAATGGAAGCAATACAGACAGAAGAAGCTCCTGTCACTGTTCTTAACTTAGGATGATGGATCATGAGAGTCCACATTTTAGAGGCAGGGCTCAGAGAGACAGGCAGCACAGAGGCAGGCAGCAGAGAGACAGCACAGAGACAGGCAGCAGAGAGACAGGCAACAAAGAGACAGGCAGCAGAGAGACAGGCAACACAGAGACAGACAGCAGAGAGACAGGCAGCAGAGAGACAGGCAACACAGAGATAGGCAGCAGAGAGACAGGCAACACAGAGACAGGCAGCAGAGAGACAGGCAGCAGAGAGACAGGCAGCACAGAGACAGGCAACACAGAGACAGGCAGCAGAGAGACAAGCAACACAGAGACTGTCATGGAGTGTGTGGGGGGAGCTGTACTGGGTACAGCAGATGGGTGGGTGGGTGGTTTATGGGACTGGGCTAGGGAGCTTTGGATGCATAGGATAGGGGGCAAGTATATAACACTGATCTCTTGGAGGTGTATAACACACTGATTTCTTGGAGGTGTATAATATACTGATCTCTTGGAGGTGTATAATACACTGATCTCTTGGAGGTGTATAACACACTGATCACATGGAGATGTATAATACACTGATCTCTTGGAGGTGTATAACACACTGATCTCTTGGAGGTGTATAACATACTGATCTCTTGGAGGTGTATAATATACTGATCTCTTGGAGGTGTATAACACACTGATCACATGGAGGTGTATAATACACTGATCTCTTGGAGGTGTATAACACACTGATCTCTTGGAGGTGTATAACACACTGATCTCTTGGAGGTGTATAATATACTGATCTCTTGGAGGTGTATAACACACTGATCTCTTGGAGGTGTATAATATACTGATCTCTTGGAGGTGTATAACACACTGATCTCTTGGAGGTGTATAACACACTGATCTCTTGGAGGTGTATAACACACTGATCTCTTGGAGGTGTATAACACACTGATCTCTTGGAGGTGTATAACACACTGATCTCTTGGAGGTGTATAACACACTGATCTCTTGGAGGTGTATAACACACTGATCTCTTGGAGGTGTATAACACACTGATCTCTTGGAGGTGTATAACACACTGATCTCTTGGAGGTGTATAACACACTGATCTCTTGGAGGTGTATAACACACTGATCTCTTGGAGGTGTATAACACACTGATCTCTTGGAGGTGTATAACACACTGATCTCTTGGAGGTGTATAACACACTGATCTCTTGGAGGTGTATAACACACTGATCTCTTGGAGGTGTATAACACACTGATCTCTTGGAGGTGTATAATATACTGATCTCTTGGAGGTGTATAATATACTGATCTCTTGGAGGTGTATAATATACTGATCTCTTGGAGGTGTATAATATACTGATCTCTTGGAGGTGTATAATATACTGATCTCTTGGAGGTGTATAATATACTGATCTCTTGGAGGTGTATAATATACTGATCACTTGGAGGTGTATAATATACTGATCTCTTGGAGGTGTATAATATACTGATCTCTTGGAGGTGTATAATATACTGATCTCTTGGAGGTGTATAATATACTGATCACTTGGAGGTGTATAATACACTGATCTCTTGGAGGTGTATAATATACTGATCACTTGGAGGTGTATAACATACTGATCTCTTGGAGGTGTATAATATACTGATCTCTTGGAGGTGTATAACACACTGATCTCTTGGAGGTGTATAATATACTGATCTCTTGGAGGTGTATAATATACTGATCACTTGGAGGTGTATAACATACTGATCTCTTGGAGGTGTATAATATACTGATCTCTTGGAGGTGTATAACATACTGATCTCTTGGAGTTGTATAACACACTGATCTCTTGGATGTGTATAACACACTGATCTCTTGGATGTGTATAACACACTGATCTCTTGGAGGTGTATAACAAACTGATCTCTTGGAGGTGTATAACACACTGATCTCTTGGATGTGTATAACACACTGATCTCTTGGAGGTGTATATCACACTGATCTCTTGGAGGTATATAACACACTGATCTCTTGGAGGTATATAACATACTGATCTCTTGGAGGTGTATAACACACTGATCTCTTGGAGGTGTATAACACACTGATCACTTGGAGGTGTATAACATACTGATCTCTTGGAGGTATATAACATACTGATCTCTTGGAGGTGTATAATATAATGATCTCTTGGAGGTGTATAACACACTGATCCCTTGGAGGCGTATACTATACTGATCTCTTGGAGGTGTATAACACACTGATCTCTTGGAGGTATATTACAAACTGATCTCTTGGAGGTGTATAATACACTGATCACATGGAGGTGTATAACACACTGATCTCTTGGAGGTGTATAATATACTAATCACTTGGAGGTGTATAATATACTGATCACTTGGAGGTGTATAATATACTGATCACTTGGAGGTGTATAATATACTGATCTCTTGCAGGTATATTACAAACTGACTACTTGTGGTGAATCTGATGCTGATCACATCACTGTGTGTAACACTTGCAGTAGTTTACCCTCTATCGGACCTGTATAAAATACTAATGAAGCACAAATGCGCTTGGAACCGCAGCCATCCAGAGCCGCACATAACTTTACCATTTGAATGACGAATATATACGACCCATATCACACGGGCACCCAGCAGTTACGCTGCAAACAGATACGTGCCCAAATACACAGCACAAGGGCAGTGGAGAATACTGTATTAGAAGCTGGTGAACACTATGATTAACACAGCGAACAGCGCAGATGATCTATGAACCGAGTACAGCAAATATATATATATTGTTTTTTTAATAAAATAAAAAATTATAAATAAAAATATGCAATTTTTTTTAAACCGTTCTTTTTCTATAATTGATAGCGACATTAAACATCAGCAGTGACTTCATGATTATATATATGGTTTTCCATGTTGAAATTTATTTAAAAATGTCTGTAATAGGTTGTATATTGTGAGCCCCCAAGACTTAGACCCATGACCTGCAGAAGGTGCAAATGTTTTGACGTAAACGGTCTAGTGTCAGGATGCTTTGGCCTCGGCACCGTCCTTACCGTACATTGACTCCGTCCCTCCTTCCCTTCTCTCCCCCAACACGCCCCTCAGAACGCAAGCCCTGAACGCCAGGGTTGCGCTATCATCTGAGTCGGCCGTGGCTGCGTGCTGCCCAGCTCCTCGCACGCGCAATGCGGGGAAATGCAAAGAAGCGCCACGCTCGCTCAGATCTGGACTAGTTGAGTATTCTCATTGTAACCCAGGGTTGCTGGCTTTTGACAGCTTCCCTCCGGGAGATCCCAGAGGGAAGCGAGAAATGCTGGCAGGGGCGGGGCTTAATGACGCAATTTATGCAAATTGTGTCATTAAGCCACGCACCCTAACTCATACTTACACAATTTTTAGCAGAAATAGTGATCGGGACGAGGCTTGATGGCGCAAATTGCGTCATCAAGTCGCTCCCTGGCCCTAGCAACACTAGTATACTAGTGTTGCTAGGCAGGGGGACAGGACTTGAGGCCGTGGTTTCCATGCGGAAGATTTGCCGGCTCTCCTGGGATACCGAGAGAACTGCCCGAATTTCGTGACTCTCCCGGACACTCCGGGAGAGTCGGCAATCCTGTTGTAACCGGATCTACAACTTTCTCCTTATGTTAAGTGGATCCCTGTGATACTGTTATAGTTAGAGACTTATCCTTTAATGAGATCTTGCAAAATTCCGTGTTACAGTAGCCAAGTATTAATTATTTGCGGTTTTCAGATGCAATTAGTCCTAAGTGGATTTTTCCTTTAAAGGTTACATTTGTCTAATATGAGACACGTTTCTATAATTTCATTACTACACTATCCCTTTGCCTGCAGAAGGCAGCCAGGACACAGAGCCTGTTTTCTTTTTCTTACGTCTGCGTTTGACTCTTCTAAAAGGGCACCGGAGAATTAAACCAAGAACCGCTCGACAGGCTGGAGAGAAACACACTGCAATGTTTTGACAGC
>WWET01001247.1:210787-233848 GCA_011038615.1 Limnodynastes dumerilii
GGGCGGTGCGTCTTCCTGCAGATACTGGTCCTGACGTGAAGACGTCATTCCTACAAAGAGATCCGGCGATGTATGCAAGAAAGCTCGTAGACCACCATCGCGGGACCTCACAGGAGGGGGGTGTATTAGTAAATTCTGTGAAAGAAGTTGCCAGGTGCGCTGAGAAGATAAGCCAGCCTGGAGCAGCCTCATTCACAGAGAAACGTTAAGGGGCAAATTCTGCACGTTATCCTCCGTTGCAGCGGCTTTGTACAGAATTTGCTTTTAATTCTTGTACAGGTCCTATGGGAAGAGGGCAGCCATTAAGGAACGCATATAAAATTGTTAGCAGACAGAAGACAAAGACCAATTATTTTTCTCTTTGAAATTTTTTTTATTGAGTTTTTCATTTTAACATGTTAACGTGACATGTACACTTCATTATTGAAAAAAAGATTTTCCATGTAATGAAATGAATGGACATTAGTTAGTATATATTTGACAATTTACATCTATATTTATAACATGCATTAGCAATACACCAATTCAAATTTAGTAACAAAAAGAAATATTGAAATGAGATGAAAATAAAATAAAATAATATGAAATTAAAATAAAATAATATGAAATCATATCGTCTCATTTCTGTATATATAGAATTGCAAGTAAGAGAAATCAAATTTGAATAATATGGGTATTCCTATCAGGGGAGATTGAAAACTACTTGGTACTACTCCATGTCATAAGATAGGACTTGGATATCTCACCATTAGCAAATATTTTGTTATATTCAACTACATAGTAAACGTATATGTATATTAAATAGTCATAAAATATAGATATAATCAAATAGTTGGTACAGTGTCATATTGTTTTTACATTTTAAAAGAAGAAAGCTATAAATATAGCTGGTAAATATTCCACTTCTATCTAATCACTCCCCGAGGAAGCACTACTTAAAATACTCCATGTGGTCTTTAAAGGCTACACGGAGGAAATTTACGTACCAAAATAGTATGTAGATTACGTAATGGACCTATTACACATGCATAGTAGGTTCTTTACTAAGGATCAGCACCTAAGAAGTGTCTGTTTCTTAGGTGTGAATAAGGTCTGAAAATCCTGATAGAATTGGTGATATATAACCAGGGGGGGTATTTGACAGGCTCGAGGCCTGAGTTTGGATGTGTGGGACTAGGTGAAGCCAGGCAGGAGTGAAGGTGGAGCTGTGTAGACTGCTGTCTGACAGAAGCTGTTAGAGGCTGACCGCTTAAAATATGGAGTGCTGAGCGCTCTTTTAAGCTGTCAGCTTGCTTACAGTGCATGGGGAGAGGCTGCCACAGGCCCACCCTTTACTCCGGGTCCAGTAGCAGTCCCAACCCTTGCACCCCCTCTAGTTACACACTTATATATAACGTACACCAAATGGATAAAAACAATGAAAGACAAAACACAACAACAAAAATGACATATTTTCAATCCCTGATATTCTTTGAGACATCCGTACAACAATCATACTGACTTCTTATAGAGGATGAAGAGCGGCCAGCATTAAATCGTTCCTTCCTAAGAGATGCTACAGTCACCGCTCTATACAGTCGGTCAACTCAAATCAAACTCTGTAAGAGCAGCTAGGAGCTGGTGTCTTCCCAGGCTGCGGGAGGGTGGGTGAGCTCAGCTAAATGTCTATAAATATCTCCATCATCTTGTATATCTCATGTGTAGGGCAGAATGGGAACAGGAAATGACATCCTGGCTTTAAAGTAGAAAAAGAACACAAACAAAAAGGTTTTAAAAGACTGTCTCTCCCTCAGTGCCTGGAAATTCCTTAACTTTATATTACAATATTCTGTCTAATAATATATAGTGTATAGTTGTGTTTCTTCTTCTTCTTCTTCTTCTTCTTCTTCTTCTTCTTCTTCTTCTTCTTCTTCTTCTTCTTCATATTTTTCTTCCTCTTCTTATTTCTTTTCTACTTTCTCTTCCCTCTTCTTCTTTCTCTTCCCTCTTCTTCTTCCTCTTCGCTCTTCCTTCTTACTCTTCTATCTTCTTCTTCCTCTTCCCTCTCCTTCCCTCTTCTTCTTCCTATTATTCTTTCACTTCCATCATTTTTCCTCTTCTCTTTACACTTCCTTCTTCCTATTCCCTCTTCTTCCTCTTCCCTCTTCTTTTTTCTCTTCACTCATCTTCTTCCTCTTCCCTCTACTTCCCACTTCTTTCTCTTATTTTTTCACTTCCCTCTTTTTCTTCCGCTTCCCTCTTCTTCTTTCTCTTCCCTCTTTTTCTTCCTCTTCTCTCTTCTTCTTCCTCTTATTCTTTCACTTCCCTCTTCTTCTTCTTCTTCCGCTTCCCCCTTCTTCTTTTTCTTCCCTCTTCTTCTTCCTCTTCCCTCTTCTTCTTTTTCTTCCCTCTTCTTCTTCCTCTTCCCTCTTCTTTTTCCTCTTCCCTCTTCTTCTTCCTCTTCCCTCTTCTTCTTCCTCTTCACTCTTCTGCAAGCCAAGCCCCACCTTAACATTTACACACTTATTTATACAGCTTTCCTACCCGGCAGATTTGCACACACGTCAAACTCTGTCCCTTCCCCCTTCATCCAGAGATTTGACAGCCCTCTTGATACAAGGTCCAGCTTTCTCTACTTCTCTACCCACCCCTGGCTACAGGTATCACTAAGGATCAATTAGACATTACTTGTTGTGCTTTAATGCTGTAGATTCTTGTCATAAGCACATGGAGAAGCGAGATATCATACTTAGAAGTTATGTTTTATATTCAGCAGCCTATTAATTGCATCCAGATGCCTGTGTAGACACTTCTCATGATGGAACTGAGTGGCAATTGTAATTCCACTTTTGATACAAGTGACAATCTTCTGTTCTCTCAGCTGTAATTCCTGAACTCTCATCTTCAGCTGCATAAAACTGTTCTGTTTATGTCAAAGACAAAAGCTATGTTTTAATTTAGCTTTTTTTGTGATGCTTTTTTTCGAGTCCATTTTATTTGTCTTTATTTATTTTACAGTCATTTAATGTTCTTGTCTAGAACAGGTCACAGACAAATCCCATTCACGCTGTCACTTTCACCAGTTAGAGGCTATTGCCCATGGCACTGGTCATGTTTTTCTATAGAGCTGTCTTTCTATTAAATGTCCTGGATTTTGTCTGTGAAATAAGCCACATTTTCTCCAGCATTGTCATTTTAGAAATAAATGTGATGTGGATTAATCAATTAGGTCTTGAGTATAAATATACGGAATGGACACTATAATCTTACCCCTGATGAAACTGCCCACAGGGGGGCGGAGAAACACACCTGATGCTTACCACTCGTTTCTGCTAGACGTTTGCCTACTTACATCTTTTATTATCACAAGTCTCACTACTTATTATTACCGGATTCATTACCGGTAATCCTCTGCATACATTTGAACTCCGTTTGAGGGTCATATAGTTTATAACTAATAGTTGGTTGCCGTGTTCTGGTCTGAAGCCTTTTTGTCAACGATTTATATGGCTCATATGTTCACTTTCATCGTCGGCTCAGACTTATAGAGACTTTTGTGGCACTACCTCACTTCAGCCACTATTCAATATTATATCATATACTGCTCAAAGCCTCTTGTGAGACATATCAATATCATCAAGTGCTCATAACGTTTATGTCAAACTTATCAGCTGGATACTTTATTGGCCTATTCACAAGTTTTACTTGTGGACCTTTTTATTTCTATTATATCACTGCTAGTAACTCTTATTGTATCTTTATGTTACAGTTTGCAATTATATAGTCAACCTCTGGTTAGTGTGACTGGCTGGCATCCATTCCCACTGCAGCACAAATTCTTATTTATTATTGTTATTAATATCAATATTTTATTATTAAATGTTACAATTTTGAATATTTCCTTTGCTTAATATTTATCACAATAGCGCCAATTATATTTGTAATTAATTTAGGAATAAAATAAAATTCAGTTTCCATCTTATTCTTCCTCTGTGGTTTTAGTTGTTGACGTCTTTGCTGTTAACAGACTCCAAAAACAGTTCTGATTTGGTCTATTTTCTATTAACTGGATTTAGAGTTTTCCCAACTTATGTGGGTTTCAGTTCAATATTTTCATACTATACTATGTTACAATAACATTGCTTTAATTAATATAAATGAATAAAAAGGATTAATATATAAAAACAATTCCACTCCTATAAAATGTGCATTCAATGGGCCTGATCCAGACCTACGCCCGCGAGCGTAGCGTATGTTCGCCCGGGCGTATAAACTTTCACGCCCTTGACACTCCCATTGATTGTACCGACTTACGGCGGCTGAACCCTACCCTAACTTTTTCAAGGCCCCTTGGGCGAAAAATACGCTGAAAATACGCTCGCTGTACGCTCATGTCCTTCGGACGACCGGAAGTTGTCATACTGCACATGCGCAGTGCGTTTTTTCTCCCGTTTTTACGCTCCCGACCGGCGTACGATCGCTTGCGGTCAAAGGTCTGGATCAGGCCCAATGTCCATAGAAAACAATGTCCCTGAAAATGTAAACAACAGAGAACAGTTCTCGTAAACAGTCTCAGCTGTAAGGTATCAGATGCCACGGAGAACCTGGTTAGTGGCGAAATGGAATATCCTGAACCCCGATGCTGATTCCTGGATAGCTGAGAATCTGGTGTAGCCAACTCTAATGCCAGGGGCCAGATTTACTAAGCTGCTGGTTTGGAAAAGTGGAGTTGTCTATAGCAACCAATCAGATTCTAGCTCTCACTTTCTTTTTACATACTAGAGAAGGTCAGCTAGAATCTGATTGGTTGCTATGGGCAAAATCTCCACTTTTACGAACCCGCAGTCTAGTAATTCTGACCTCAGCACATATTATAGCGATGGAATTAGTTTTATATATCAATTCTTTTCATTCATTTATATTAATTAAAACTTTGTTATTTTAACTTTAAGTTCTTGTCCCTGAGGTCACTGGAGGATTACTATCTCTGCTATACTATCAAGACATCAGCGTTGCCAATACTGTTCATATTGTGCTTATATTCACATGTTTGGTCAACCAGCACTTTTTTCCCTCACCACACCTTACTTTCACATTTCTTTTTTTGTGGAGGTTAGTTAGAGACCCTCCAGGTGTGGATAAAATGAAGCAGGTACCTGTGCTATCCCAAAACTATGTTTACTTACTGTATCATTATTGCAATTTAAATTTCATGCTCAAGATGTGGTCCACAGCAGACCCTTCAACATGACCCATTCCACCAGGTACACAATGCTCCGCTCCTGAGCTTCCAGTTGTCACTCACCTGGTTTTAATGAATTAACCTATGTTTAAAAAACATCTTTTCTCTTCAACACAGTTGGTTACCATGGTAACTGATGGTTGGAAGCTCAGGACCAGAGTATGTTGTGCCTAGTGGAATGGGTCATGTTCAAGGGTCTGCTACAGCAGGAGTTCTCAATCAGTAATACTTGTACTAGTGGTATGCTGGGTGGCTGGACAAGGTTGTAGGAAGATAGCAGCTGAACTTCTATTTCTACCAGATGACAGATTGCAAAAATATAAAATATATAATAAAAATAAAGGACTGCTGATTTAAAGAATACTGCATAATTGGGCTCTACAGTGTCATCTGGTGGACAGTATATGATCTACACCTCAGGGGAATTTTAGTTGGGTAAAGATTTAGAAAACAGCTCATATTTAGTGCTTCTTAATTATTAGCCAAGATAACGAGTACACTGGCTAAAGAAAGGTCCCTGAGAATAATTGCCAAGAAGCTGCTGATTGTAATTATTTTTTGTGTTTTGTTTCCTGGACGGCTAGAGCTAGTTCATTTAGTGTGTGATAATTGGACAATTCCCAGCAGTTTGAAAAGGAGAAAAACAGATCAATGGTTAGGATTGTATCAGTCTCTTCTCTCTGTGGGACACTCTCAGCCTTTGTTAATGTGATGCTATAGTCAGGGAATTGGTTACTTGTACACAGAGACGTCAGAATATTATTAGGCTGCTTAGTCATTTAATTTGCCTCACGGATCACATTTATTATGTCACACATTAATGCCCCCTAATTCACAGGATTATACCACTCAGTAATGTCTCCAGATTACACAATTATGTTACACCGTAATGTCCCCAGTTCACATGATTATACCACACAGTACTGTCCCCAGATCACATGATTATACCACACATTAATGTCCCCAGATCACATATACAAAAGTAATGTTCCCAGGTCACATGATTATGTTACACTGTAATGTCCCCAGGTCACATGATTATGTCACACAATAATGTCTCCAGATCACATGATTATACTACACACACAGTAATGTCCCCAGATCACATGATTATGTTACACAGTATTGTCCCCAGGTCACATGATTATACCACACAGTAATGTCCCCAGATCACACAATTATATCACACAATAATGTCCCCAGGTCACATGATTGTCACGCAATAATGTCCCCAATTCACATGATTATACCACTCAGTAATGTCTTCAGATCACTTTATTATACCACACAGTAATGTCTCCAGTCCACATGATTATACCACACAGTAATGTCTCCAGATCACATGATTATGTCACACAGTAATTTCTTCAGATCACATGATTATACCACTCAGTAATGTCTTCAGATCATATGATAATAATACTCAGTAATGTCTCCAGATCACATGATTATAATACTCAGTAATGTCCCCAGATCACATGATAATAATACTCAGTAATGTCCCCAGATTACATAATTATTCCACATAGTAATGTCCCCAGATCACATGATCATACCACAATGTGTCCCAAGGTCACATGATTATACCAGACAGTAATGTCCCCATTTGACATGAGGTTCCCCTAGAATTTTCTCTGCTTCTTGGCTCCTATGATATGCTTGGCGGAAAACATTGGTACAATAACATAATGATAGTTAGCCTGTGTTTAGCTGTAAATTAAAAAGCAATGTTATAAAAGCCTGTAATAAAGAAAACCTTTAGTGATATTCTTTCTAGCCTTGTCACCGTTTTTGCATGTAGACAGATGCAAAAATTGCACCTCCTTATGGGCGGAAATTCTAGACAGAGGAGGGCGTGTTTATGCAAATAAAGCCACACCTTTTCAACCGCAATATATATCCTAATCACCTATTGGGCTCTGCTTGGTTTCCTTCTTCAGTTCCTCTGTGTTAGCGGTTGAAGTGTGATGCTGTGATTTATTGCTTAATGGTTATCATTGATTAGCATAGCTGTAATAACTGTGTTTCCTTGTCTTGATTATTAAATGAGTATCTTATGTACAGGGAAAGTCATTTACTATTGATTTACAACGGCTTTAATCAATGACCATTACTTGGTTTATATATATAAATAAATGCTGGTCACACGAGAGGTGACCCAGAGGCCTGTGTGTAATGATGTGTAATAATTAACCATCATCCTGTTGATGATAAGCTTTCATGTAGTCATTTTTTAAAGGGAAAGTCTAATAGATCATTACAAGTTATACTTCAATAGCTGTCTTCACTAGCACTGTTCCTCACCTCTCTGTTGTGATTGGGTGTCTTGCTTATTTGTTGTCAGTAGAGGAAGCAGAGTGTGCTACGATCAGCTGATATGCCGCAAACAAGACCCCGAATGTGTAGCAGTGACGGCAACACAACAGCGACCTGTTTACAGCCAGAAAGCGTTTATGACAGCGTCTGGAGCATGTGCAAAGAATTCCAATAGCGACACTCACGTTAACCATCCCCTGACCCTAAACCTCCCTGTCCCACAGCCTAACCCTAACCTTCCCTTTCTAGAAGCCTAACATTAAGTCTCCCTGCACCACAACCTGGGCTGGTAATGCCCTGCTCCCTGTTCGCGGAACACCAAATTCTGTAGACAGATGCAAAAATTGCACCTCCTTATGGGCGGAAATTCTAGACAGAGGAGGGCGTGTTTATGCAAATAAAGCCACACCTTTTCAACCGCAATATATATCCTAATCACCTATTGGGCTCTGCTTGGTTTCCTTCTTTAGTTCCTCTGTGTTAGCGGTTGAAGTGTGATGCTGTGATTTATTGCTTAATGGTTATCATTGATTAGCATAGCTGTAATAACTGTGTTTCCTTGTCTCTATTATTAAATGAGTATCTTATGTGCAGGGAAAGTCGTTTACTATTGATTTACAACGGCTTTAATCAATGACCATTACTTGGTTTATATATATAAATAAATGCTGGTCACACGAGAGGTGACCCAGAGGCCTGTGTGTAATGATGTGTAATAATTAACCATCATCCTGTTGATGATAAGCTTTCATGTAGTCATTTTTTAAAGGGAAAGTCTAATAGATCATTACAAGTTATACTTCAATAGCTGTCTTCACTAGCACTGTTCCTCACCTCTCTGTTGTGATTGGGTGTCTTGCTTATTTGTTGTCAGTAGAGGAAGCAGAGTGTGCTACGATCAGCTGATATGCCGCAAACAAGACCCCGAATGTGTAGCAGTGACGGCAACACAACAGCGACCTGTTTACAGCCAGAAAGCGTTTATGACAGCGTCTGGAGCATGTGCAAAGAATTCCAATAGCGACACTCACGTTAACCATCCCCTGACCCTAAACCTCCCTGTCCCACAGCCTAACCCTAACCTTCCCTTTCTAGAAGCCTAACATTAAGTCTCCCTGCACCACAACCTGGGCTGGTAATGCCCTGCTCCCTGTTCGCGGAACACCAAATTCTGGTGATACGTTACACCATGGTTGCAGATTTTCAACAGCTTCCCTCCGTGAGATCCCGTAGGGAAGCTATAGATATATGCAGGGGCGGGGCATAATGGTGCAATTTATGCAAATAGTGTAATTAAGCCCCACCCCCTTGACTAATACTTACCCGTTTTTAGCTGTAATAGGGATGCAAATTGCGTCATCAAGTCACTCTGAATTGCAGGGGAGGCAAATTTTATCTGCTGCAAACAGTATTGAGAGGTAGCAGTTTCTAGCCAAAGTCTAAAAAAACAGAGTTAAAGTAAAGCTGGTCAGCATGTGTGTACAATAAACAAAAGCAAAGTATTCTCCCTGCATGCAAAGAATGACATTAATCAGGGTTGCCGACTTTTTAGAGCTTCCCTCCGGGAGAACCTGGAGGGAAGCCATAGATATCTGCAAGGGGTGGGGCTTAATGCCGCGATTTATGATGATGTCATCAAGCCTCGCTCATCCCTAGTAACGCTAGGGTTTATTGTAGTAATTGATGGCTAGTGGGGCTTATGGGAGCTTTGCCGGCTCTCCTGGGATGCCGGGAGAACTGCCCAAATTCTGGGAGTGTCCCGGATATTCCAGGAGAGTTGGCAACCCTGACATTAATATGTCTCCCCCTGAAAGTCAATATGGTTTTGCCCAGGTGCAAACTTCCCCCTGAATCCCTCTTATTGTGTATATGTGTGTGTGTAATAGCATTGCTGTTATAATAATATTTATGTCTGGTTGTGTAAATATTACGGCAAGTACAGAATGTATTGTACAACAAATCCATTAATTAACTCTGCAAATGGATAGTATTGTGCTCTCTAATAAGGTATAGTCTTTATTGTCTTTACATTGAGAAGATTCATTTTTTTGTTGTGTTTTGTTTTTGTTTTTTATTTTCTAAGCATTCTAAATTTTTTGTGAACCAATTCTTGTTTTGTTTTCATCAGGTTGTCAATGGAAACAACATAAGTCCTAGAGACTTAGGACCTGATTCAGAGATTGAAAATAATTGACTCACACCTAAGAAACGTCTGCTTCTTAGGTGCGGAGATAGAGGCAGAAGTGGGAGAGGAGGGATTTAGGTTGGCCGGGGAGGGCGGAGCAAGGAGAGGAAAGGTCAGTGTGTAGTTTCCTTCTTAAGAAGGAAATTACACACAGATAGATAAGGTAGTCCTATGAGACTCTTAAGTGCCATAAGGTATCTAACAATGTGGAGCTGGACGAGTCCACAACTAACTCACTCTTAACTGTGAATACGATCCTAAGAGAGGAAAGTTTTCCTGGGAAAAACCATGTTGACTCCCCCTGAAATCAACATAGTTTTGCCCAGGTTTAACATTAAGTTCTTATTTTCAGCCTCTGAATCAGGCCCTAAGTGCGTATAGTCTAAGTAAATAGCATATCTAAAGTTACTACGCTTGCGCCGTTGATCTGATCCTAAAAAGACGCACGTAACTACCCTCGAAAATGAATCTCTGAATACGGCCCTAACTTAGGTGCTCGCTTTAATAAAAAAAAAGAGGGGTTAAGTATCTTGGTGCTAAAATAAGGGATAAAAAGTTATTAGCCACACAGAGCAGCACAATTCAATAAACGAGGGGTTATTACCCAAGAAAAATACAGAGCTTAATAAATAATTGGCGCTAATATGGCTATTTATAGGTAATAAGAATAAAAGTATTCAACATGTAATAATCATAAAATAGTAAATACATATAAAATTCTATATAATACCTACAACTGAAGATTCTGTATGCCGGCCAGTCATTCTAATTATACATCAATGCAATATATGTAATAATATAAACACAGGAAACTGATAATGCAATAAAAAACCTCTGTAGATGAATAACACAATGATCTATTATGAAAATAGTCTATCAAACCGCGGTGATCAGAAGCTCCATTTACAGTAAGCATTACACTGGATTTTCACGCATTTGCGCAATGTATTTGGACATGTCACTGCATTGTGCTTAACTGCAGTATGAAAACAGAATGGAAGTTGCTCAATCATTTTATAGGTATATGTTAAACAGGTGCATGAAAGGCCGGGGGGTAACCAGCAAGCCACAGAAACAAAGGGAAAAATTGCCCCAGCACACTGCCATAAACCAGTAACAAACTCTACTGTTCTATCTGTAAAATAAAACACAGAAATGTTCGTTACACATATTTGTACAAATATGAGATAAGCCACCAGCCACCGTCAAGGCCTTTCTGTATATGGTGGTCCTAACTCTAACAATGAGAGTCCCAATGTTGGGTCCCATATATATGTTTGTCCGCACACTACAGACACACGGCAGTTAAGAAAATGCAGTTTTTTAGGCGCGTGTATTTAAGAAGGGATATACTGTGCAGGCGTAGTAACTTAATATACGCAATTTACATAGGACTTAAGAAGGAGACGCCTCTGAATCACCATTATGAACCTTTTTCCTCAAGGTTCATAATGACTTAAGAAGGAAGAGGAGTGGCGGGAAAACTTAAGAACGAAGATAAGAAGATTGGACCTGATTCACAGTTAAGAACGTGATAGGTTCCTAAATATACACAACTAATAGCAATGAAACTCCCTCAGCACGCCCCCGGTTTTTAGGTTCTTATGTGATTTACAAGTGCCATAGAGCTCCCTTAACTGTAGTTTCACTATTAAGGAACGGAAGTGCATAACTGCGCCTTCGTTGCGTGATTTTAATGCCTCCCTCCACCCATTTCTGCATATCGTCCTATTTACTCATTCATAGAACGCCCATTTTTGCGTATGTTACTGCGAACCTACAGATTTTAAGTTTGTAGTGTATAAACACTGAATTTATGCTAAGTCCAACGCAAATAGCGTATAAAAGTTACTACGCATGCGCAGTGCATCCGTTCTTAAAGATACGCACTTAAAATCAAAATAATTCTTAAGGGTGAATCAGGTCCATTGGGTGGAGGGAGGCATTTAAATGAGGAAATCTGGGCGCGATTAGGCAGAAACGTTCTTAATTAGACACCCTACGCCAGGGGTGGCCAAACTGTCGATCGCGATCGACTGGTCGCCTGCGAAGTGGTGACCAGTCGATCGCAGCTCCCTTCTCCCTGCGGCAGCGGCGGCGATAGACAGGATGGGCTGGTGCAGCGGTCATGTGGTACAGCCAATAGAAATAGGCCCTGTACCACATGACCGCTGCACCAGCCCACCCCGTCTGTCACCGCCGCGGGGTCAGCCCCAGTTACTGCACTATATTGAATGTATTTTCAATGTATACATGTTGTAACCTGAAAGTGCAATAAATCTTAATAACATACTATATGTACATTGTGTAACTAGGGGTGATGGAGCTCATGGCAAATTAAAAGATAAATTGATATATAAAACAAATACTATTAAAGAGAACAATAATACATCTCAAGATGGCTGAGTGTTTGAATGTTGATAGTCAAGTGGTCAGATTAAAGTCAATGTTGTTTTATTCAGACAAATAATTTAATAATTCTTGAGTCAGTTTATATTTAAAATTGTTGAAATCCATCACCTGAAGTTACATGGGGCCAGATCCAGACCTATGTGCGCAAGCGATTTTCCGCTAACCGCTGACGTAAAATTGCACATTAGTATTTTCTGCGCATGCGCGTGGCAGATGTTACGCCACGTAATTCAGAGCGTACTGGCCAGCCACGTATCAGCAGCGAAACAACACACAAACGAGCGTGTCAGCCATACAACACCCGTAATTACACTACGGAGGCGGGGTAGGGCATTTAAATCATACTGTATGGGGGTGCTTATGCTTGTAAGTATGTGAGGCCTACACGTATGCAAGTACTTACGCTGTGTAAAGTTAAGGTAGGGTTTGGCAGGTGTAAAACGGCCAAAGTACGTACATGCAAGGGGAGTGCTTAGAAGGTACACTAGCGTAATTTACGCTACGCGATGAAACGTATCTAGCGCGTAGGTTTGGATCTACCCCATGGTCTTCAAGTGTACAATTTAAGATAAACTGTAATATGGGAGAACCGGCTGAGTACTGCAAGCCGATTACTAATTAATAGTTTATGTATTGAAACACAGCACCTAAAACACTATACAGCATCACATTAACATCTTAATAGTTATTACTGTCCACCAGTTAAGAACTCTAGTATGAGACCCAAGTAGAAGAAGAAAGTGAAGGGACTGTGGGAATGCACTGCACATGCACACGGCAGGTGTTACTCATTGTAACTCTGACCATATGTAACCTGTATGTAACTCCGTACAATAAGGCGTAATCCCTACGCAAGCCGAATATACGCATTGTGGGCCGAGGAAGGCATTTAAATTGTACAGTAGGCACTTACTTACAACCAGAGATAAACACGGAAAAGTTAAGGCAGGGTTCTGAACACATAAGTCAGCTAAGTTACGGAAGTGAAATGGGGAATGCCAGGGGGAGTTCATTATCCTTAGTAGTACGTAACTTGCGTAACGTGCGTACGAAAAACGATCTTAAGTCTGGAACAATATTTATGTAAAAAAGTGTCAAGTGTGTATCCAACTTAAGAGGCAGGAAGTATGGGTATTCTAACATCCCCTTGGGGTAATTCATCACTCATCAAGTTTTTATTGATGATCTGACATCTTGTCGTTTCAAGCCCTGACCTGCTTACTAAGGCCTTAGTACACACTGCTCTCTAGTTTTCTCTAGATTGTTGCACAAACTGTTCAAGTAAATCGCTGTTGCAATGATATGTCCGCCCACAAGATGGCCCTATGCAGAAATGTGAATGAGAATTGTTGCAGTAAAGATCTTTTGTCAGTACACACTGAAGTTTTCTACAGATATCGTAGATTGCAAAAATTAGAAGCTTCTAAAAATTTAGTCAAATGACCAGATGCTGTTTCAGACAATTCTTCAGCATCGTTGGACAGTACACACTGGTAAGATATCTGTCGTTTGATTTTGTGAAAAAGCCCCGGTGTGTAACCTACACAGCACTACATCTTAAAATGTATTTCAAATTAAATCTACACTTATTTAAACATTATGGGCCTGATTCAGAGGCTGAAAATAAGAACTTAAAGTTACACCTGGGCTAAACCATGTTGATTTCAGGGGGAGTCAAGTTAATTTTATTCCATGCATGCAGGGAGAATGCTTTGCTTTTACTTATTGCACACAGATACCTGATCAGCTTCACTTTTAAACTGCTAATTAGACTTGAGCTGGGAAACATCACCTTTTAACTATAATACTGTTGCAACAAATGAAATTTAACTCCCCTGAAATGAACATGGTTTATAATACTGTTGCAACAAATTAAATTTAACTCCCCTGAAATCAACATGGTTTATCCCAGGTGTAACTTTAAGTTCTTATTTTCAATCTCTGAATCAGGGCCTTTTTGCTTAGAATTAAGAACCTAAATCATTCTTAAGGTGAACACAGTCCTACATACCGTGATTGCTTGCAATCCAAGGGTTCCGTTTTCAGATTTAGGTGTTAGTGTTTTGTAGAAATAAGGGACAGGCGACACCTTTATACATCATTTGGCACAGAATGCCTGTTTGCGTGCTGTGGCAAGTATAGGATGGAGCAGAGTCACTCGCAGGTGTTCTCTGTTGTAATGTGTGGGACTCAGGCAGTGCAGAATGGGAGCAATAGTAATATAATCACTCAGGCAATAAGGCCGGGCATTCAAGTGGAAGGAAAGCATTATACCTGGGAGGGAACGGCGGTGTAGTGAAATGTCAGGGCTGCTTTCATCCAGGTCACTGGTTGTTCCCCGCAGTTTGGTGATCCATTAGTAAAGTGGAAGAAGGAATATTAATGTGCGGCTATTGGCATTTGTAAGATGCGATGCTGTGAATAAAAGCAAAGTGTGAAGGCTTGCAGAACGTTATGGTGGTATGGATTTGTCGTTCCAAATATCATCTTAATTAACAAATAATTCCCAGCATGTAACCTGCAGTGTTTCTTCCTATTACAGCTAATGAGATGCTAACGCCTAAAATCCATCTCTATCAATTTCTGTAGGGGCCTATTTATCATAAGTAGAAAATCGTTTTTAACGTTGCAGATTGGTGTTATGGTTTATGTTATGTGTTACTCTACACAGCAAGGAGACTACTCTTGTACCTTCAGGTTAGCCTTTAGTACTGGCTCATCTATAAAAGTGGTACTTTATAGTGCTTCACAGGGCTGCCATCGGGGGGCGCTGATCTGTGTGTAAGTGGGAAAAACATCCTACACTGTAAAATTGAAATGCCTCCACCCACCTACCTTGGCACCGCCCCTTTTCACTTAAAGTCCATCGTACGGAACTCC
Source organism: Limnodynastes dumerilii (assembly GCA_011038615.1). Classification (NCBI taxonomy): domain Eukaryota; kingdom Metazoa; phylum Chordata; class Amphibia; order Anura; family Limnodynastidae; genus Limnodynastes; species Limnodynastes dumerilii. The sequence goes on from WWET01001247.1 coordinate 225,802, forward strand.
TCTCAAGAAGAAACTTGGTACAAAATTAGCTAAAAAATAAAAAAATCAACTTACTTCTAATATTTAAAATTTGTGATACAGATATGACAGCAAACATAATTCATAATGGCAGGTATGGAGACCTGCAAAATCCCTTTGTATAGGATAGATGGACAGAATCATTTGCTTTTTATAAAGTCCATAATATGGTTCAGTTCCAATCATTTCAAAGTGCAAGGTAATATCAATAAATATCCACTGTAATAACGGCAGGTCTCCACACGTTGGGCCTGATTCAGAGATACGATTTTATCGCTATTTAGGTGCGTATATTTAGGATCTTAAGAAATTCGCATCATTGCGCATGCGTAGTAATAGTGCAACGCCGTCTACATAGAGGTTAGGATCCTAAATTCGGTAAGCGTGGATCTGTGAATCGATCGCAAGCACTTAAGATCCGAAGTGCTGCGTAAATATAGGACCTGAAGGATTTGCATAAATATGGGCGGGGGAGGCATTGAGATGAGGGAAAGTGGGCGCGAGCAGGCACTTAGGATCTTAAATAAACGCAACTAATTCACTTGAGATCTCAAATGGCAGGGCAGAGTTAGGGTTAGTCAATGGTGGTCTAACTTTAAGATCCGCCGCTGTTTGCAAGGGGAGTGACTGTTTATGCAGTGGGTTGTAACCTGCTCCGACCTGACACTTAGATGCGTATATTTGAGATCCCATCGGCAGCGGATCTCTGAATCAGGTCCGTCGTTCCCCGGACGCACACAAGCTCCATTCTCAAGCGGTGTGCCAGCATGAAAGATCATTGTCCTAATGTGGTAAAACCTTCTATAGCTAAGAAATACCAGGGGCCAGATTTACTAAGCTGCGGAAAAGGAAAATAAAGATGTTGCTCATAGCAACCAATCAGATTCTAGCTGACATTTTCTAGTATGTAGTAGGAAAGTGCTATGGGCAACATTCCCACTTTTCCTTTCCCACAGCTTAGTAAATATGGCGCGAAGAGCAATTACCCCGTAACACCTGTTCAATGACTGTACTGCAGCATATTGCACGTGGCACCCGGCGTCCCAGAAGTGAGGCCAGCAGCCTGTGAGCTTCAACGTTTGCTAGGTTACAGGCTTCAAAGCCATTGCATCGGCACCCCTTAGTGGTAGTAGGCGAATTGTGGGGCGTCGGGTCACATAACATATATACGGGCCCCTCAGAACAGGGGGCCCTGTGGTATGCATCCTGCACCCAGGGTTGGCAGGGGATGGGGAACCATTGGGCATCTATTTTTTCCCTCTTAAGATCTTCCGGAGGGTAGAAATAGATGCTGAATGAGCCCCCCCCCTTCCCCCTGCGGTGGGACTGTCCCTATTCGCGGGCTGAAAAAGGGGCGGGGCTTACAACACAGTTAGGCTCTGCCCCCTTTGAGGTCTGCAAATCAGGATAGTCCTGTCTCAGGTGGGGGGCATGTACAAGGGCCTCCTCACATCTATTAAAAACGCTCCTGCTCACATGCGTGGCGCAAGGGGAAAGATTCTTAATGCAGATAAGATGTACATGGGCTAATAATGTACAACAGAGTTCGGACTGATTTACAAGTAGGAGTGCCTTGCTTAAACTAGCTTACGCATGGGAAACGTTAAGGTAGCGCTCCACCACTTGTAAGTTGATGAACTATATTGTTTTGTGTGAGGCCGTGCGTCATCACTTACTTAGTTGAGGCCACACCTGCTCCGTGTTTTTAACCAATAGATGTGGTTTTTTTTAAATGAAACAAATAAATGCTCATTTTTTAAATCCCATGCTAATGTTATATTTTGTGCAAGAATTTAACCTTGTAAAAAAGCCATATGTTGGTTTTATTTATTTTTTATTAAAATTTTGTGACCAAACACCATTAGATTTACTTATTTAACTGTATTGGTTGTTTGTGTTGTTTATCTTATATTTAAAAAAAAAACTGTTTATGAAAGTCTCTATTTGTAGTGGATCATTGGATTTCTAACTTCATGCAATATGCATTTATGTGTTTTGTTAATTATGTCACAGTTTTGTGTATTGAAAGTTGTATTTTTAATACCCAGGGGGAGTGCCCCGCTCTCCTTCATCAGAATTGTGACTCTGGAAATTCGTATGATAGCCTCCACAGCGGTGGCTACTGTACGGAACACTATCCTAAATCTGAATATGGTTAAGAATAAGGGTTAGTGTTAGGAATTAGGGTTACAGTTCGAAATTTGTGCTAAGGTTAGGATTAGGAATTATAATTAGGGCTAAGGTTAGGAATTATGGTTAAAGTTAGGAATTAGGGTTAAGGTTAGGATTAAGAAGTATGGTTAGGAATTAGGGTTAAGGTTAGGATTAAGAAGTATGGTTAGGAATTAGGGTTGGAATTTGAAATTAGTTGTAGTGTTAGGAATAAGGGTTAGAATTAGGATTAGGGTTAGAATTAGGAATTAGGGTTATTGGGGTAGACCCGTTCCTGATCTGTTTTAACGCGTAACGTATTTACGCTATCGTATTTACTGTGCACTCCCCTTGGTCGGACTTACTTTTGCTGTCTTACGCATTCCAATGCCTACCTTAGCTTTTCCATGCGTAACTCCTGATGGCTGTAATGGCTGCACATACTTACACAGCTAAGCACGCCCAGACTGTACGATTTAAATGCCTCACCCCGCCTCTGAAGCGTAATTACGAGAGACATATGGCTGGCACGCCCCAACGTAAGGAGATACGCTACTGATAGCCCTTACGCTATGAGTTACGTGGCGTAACATCTTCCCCACGTATGCACAGTAAGTACTAATGAGTGAATTTACACTCGCAGACAATGTTTTGGATCTGCCCCAATGTTAGGAATTAGGGTTAAGGTTAGGAATAAGGTTTAGGGTTAGGAATTAGGGTTAGTTTTAGAATTTAAGTTTAGAGTTAGGATTAGTAATTAGGATTAGGGCTAAATTAAGGAGTAAGGGTTATAGTTATGGGGCTGTATTTTTAAGTACAGAATATATTATGCATGCCCGATCTCAAAAATACGCACGGAAACCATGACTGACTGATTCACAGACACAAGTGGCTGATTTAGGACTGATGCACAAATCAGCACGGAATGAGTCCCACATCCGTGGACAAGACTTGTAATGCAAATGAGCAGCACACAGGCTACTAATGTACAGTATAGGCGTTCTTCCAGAATTAAGACTGATTCACAGGTGCGAGTGCCTGTGCACGGAACATATGCACGGAAAAAGATAAAGTAACCCTCTAGAATTCTTAAGGTGATTCACATATGGTTGTTTGCTAGGCTATGTGTCTTTGCTTTATGTCTTTAATGTGTTAAGAAGTTTTCCTTTATAGAAAACATTTTTGATTATTATTATTTTATTTTTTTTATAAAAAAATAAACATTTTAAAAGTTTTTATAAACCACTTTTGCATTTAAAATAACATAAATAGTTCAATTAAATTATGTTTATTATAAAAACATTTCTCAAAATATAACAAAACACTGTTCAAACGTATTTACAAACATTATACAAGTAGATTATTGTTCCACTGCACTTAAAGGGTTAAACTTATAATGTGATAAATTTACATTTGTAAAAACAAAACAACTGCAACATTTATTTAATAGTAACATAATGGATTATACATTAATACAAATATGTTTTGTGTTGTTAATCAGCAAGTGTGTTTAGTTGTGGATAAGTGAATTCTGATTAACTTTAAGAACCTAATGGTCTCTGTGTGATTGTACAGCTGGGCTTAGATGAAGCTTTCTCTGCCATGATGCTTATTTAACAAAATGGTGGGGAAGCTAGATTGCAGGCCATTAGTAATTAATTAAAACATTGTTTATTTGTGATTTAGCAGCTGCTGGTTTCCTGCAGAAATCAGGCAATGGAGCAGACATCACCTATTTAATTCACGAGTCATACATTCTTTTTCGTAGAAAATTACAAAGTGACATCAGCTCCATTGTCTGATCTCTGCAGGAAGCCTGTAGCTACTTATTGGTAAATTAACAAAGTTTTAGGCTTTCTCAATTCACCCAGCAGATGGACCTGCCATGCATACAATTTCCCACCATGTATGCCAGCCTGTTCCCTGTTTTTGGGAAAGATTTAACAACTGTATACAGAGTGTACTGAATTAAGCGTATAAACCTATATAATCTATGTGAGTCCCATGTATGTTATCTCACTCCTTTTTATTGATCCCGCAGGTAACTACTTTGGTAAACACAAGTAACAAAGGCCCATCAGGCAAAAAGAAAGGTCGATCTAAAAGGGCTCATGTGCTGGCAGCATCCGTGGAACAAGCTACCCAAAACTTTTTGGAAAAGGGGGAACAAATTGCAAAAGAGAGCCAGGATGTAAAAGAAGAGCTGATCTGCGCAGTGGAGGATGTCAGGAAACAAGGTACATTCACTGGTTTTCCTACAACTAAATGGAATGGTCAATGAGTTTCACTAGCATTCTCCTGAATTTTTGTGGCATAATTCTCATAGTTTTGTGGAAAGGGTATGGTCTAAACTTGGAGGCGTTTGAGCTGATGTGTGACGAGGGGGGTTTGGTCTGATCTATGAGGAGTTTGTCTGATGTGGGAGTGGTTTGGTTGGATCTGGGAGGAATCTTGTCTGGTCTGGGAGATGTTTGGTCTGATCTAGGAGGGGTTTGTGTCATCTGGGAGTGTTTTGGTCTGATCTGGGAAGGGTTTGATCTGATCTGGGAAGAGTTTTTACTGATCAGGAGGAATTGGTCAGATCAGGAGGTGATTTGGTTTGAGGTGGGAATGTTTTGATTTGATCTGGTCGGGTTTTGGTCTGATCTGGTTGGTGTTTGGTCTGATCTGGTTGGGGTTTGGTCTGATCTGGGAGGAGTTTGGGTTGATCTTGGAGGAGTTTGGTTTGATCTGAGAGGAGTTTGGGTTGAACTGGGAGGAGTTTGGGTTGATCTGGGTGGTTTGGTCTGCTCTGGTTGGTGTTTGGTTTGATCTGGTTGCGGTTTGGTCTAATCTGGTTGGGGTTTGGTTTGATCCGGTCGGGTTTGGTCTGATCTGGTCGGGGTTTGGTCTGATCTGGGAGGAGTTTTGGTTGATCTGGGAGGTTTGGTCTACTCTGTGAGTGTTTTGGTCTGCCCTGTGAGCGTTTTGGTCTGCTCTGTTTGGGTTATGGTCTGATCTGTTTGGGGTATGGTCTGATCTGGTTGGGGTTTGGTCTCATCTGTGAGGGGTTTTGTCTGATCTAGGAGTAGTTTTGCCTGTGAGGAGTTTGTGTTGATCTGGGTGGTTTGTTCTGCTATGGGATTGTTTTGGTCTGATCTGGGAGGGGTTTTGTCTGATTTGGGAGGAGTTTAGGAAGGCCTGACATGGAGTTTGGCTGGTTTGATCCTTGCTTGATCCAGCCTCCAAACTTAACCCCAACATGTTCCAGCCAAAAATTCAAATAAAATAATACATAAGCAAAAAACCCTGCTTCCAGTATGGTCCACTTATTTGGACAAACTTGAAGGTCAGACAGGACATCGATCCAAAATCAGTACTGTAATTGGGAGAGTTGGGAGGTATGTCCATCGTTGAAGAACCACATCTGTTATAAAATCACTGCACATGTGCAGGCCCCGTCACAGAATATTGTCATTTGTGCAATAGTTGCAATAAACAAATATCAAGACCACTGCTCGAGCTGCAGATTCTATGGAACGGCAAACAGGAAATTACCTATTGTGCCGCAGCAGAATAAAAGATTGATATGTTTCTATAGACTCCAATGTATAAAAACAGTCTGTTCATTCTATGTATGTAACATCAATACCTTAGGCAAAAATAATATGTGTGTGTCAGGCGTTTTAATTTTCTTGAAAGCTTATAGTTTGCTCCAATCCTTTTCAGAACTGTTATCCTCTCCGTTCTCCTTTTATTATGGTCTTCGGTTGCAAGGTATTAGAAAAGCAAACATAGCCTCTAAGGAGTGTAGAATATATTTAAACTTTAAATAAAGTATTTAAATGAAGCATACAATTAATTTAAAATGTATTAGAGGTTCATCATTCTTTAGGGTAAAATGTGCATGTACATCAGGGCTTGAAAAATACCAGTCACCAGGTATAATTTGTAAAGTGTAAGGTATTGAAACTAGAGATGCCTGGATCGTATTCTGTGAAATCTGACAGATCCGAATTTTGGGGTTGTGAGTCACAGCGAGCCATGCCTCAGTTCCTCCCACCACATTTGGATCTGTAATCGAAGCAAAACACCATTTTCACAAAAAATTGGGATCCGTTGAGCCTTGTATTTCCTGCTTCCTGTCTCTCACAGGAAGTATCACATGACTGTGATTAGCCAATCATGGAGGGCTGAACATAGAGGCAGGCTTGTGGAGACTTTTTATTTGTTAAATAACTACAACTTTATTGAACTGAGTGGAAAAACTGAACAGAATGTCTGGGATGAGTGGTATCAGGGGTGCAACTATAGTGGATGCTAGGAGTACAGTTTTTATGGACTCACCTTTAATCCAATCCACCCTGTTAGCAGCTCCCCTGCAGCCCTGCTGAAGAAACAGTCCCTACATGCCATTGCTGGAGCTACACACAAAGTAATAAGGATTACAGCTAGACTGTCAATACAGTCGGGCCACCCATGGGGGGATTATGGTAGCCCAGAAATCCCAACAAAATGATTGTTTAATAAAAATAAAAAAATAAACTTGAAAAAGGGGACATGGCTTCCTGGGTGCCGTGAAAAGGGGCAAAGCTTTATTAGCTTGTTGTCTAGTTGTCTAGTTACCATAGCAATGGGGCAAGTTTCCCCAAACGTTTTACATGAAGAGACAGTGTGAGGGATCCGTGTATCCATCAGTGTTACACACAGACAGTAGTCATGCACATAGGCAGGGGTGAGAGATAGAGAGTGATGCAAATGGGTGCAAATATGGTTTGCCTCCACTTTCCTGTGTTAATTGGTCTTAGCACTTGTATAAGTGGCAGGTGGCACAGTGTGCGGAGATACTACAGTATGTGGGCTATCTGTAGTACGTCTGCACACTGGACAAACAATCTTGAAGAAGTTGTACTAATAATTTATCTAAGCAGAGACTATTCTGCTGCTCATACAAGTGCTAAGTACCATTAACCCTTAGGGCCAGATTTACTAAGCTGTGGGTTTGGAAAAGTGGAGATGTTGCCTATAGTAACCAATCAGATTCTAGCTATCACTTTCCTATTACATACTAGAGAATGTCAGCTATGGGCAACATCTCCACCTTCCAAACTCGCAGCTTAGTAAATCTGGCCCTTAGTCTGCTAAAAAGTACTAGAAATATACTGTTTAATAGCAGCTTCTATATTCCTCACCCTGCAGCAAGTCCTGTTCACACTTTTTCCTCTTTAGTTATATAACAGGTTTTTTTTTTTATATTTTACAAGTTGAGAGTGGGATACTAGACAATATATGGTAGAATGTACCAACCAACCTCGATCTTGTGAGCTGTGAGGTGGTCAAATTTGACTAGCAAAGATTGGACATTAATTGTATTCATATCAATAATGCTTTAGGAGCAAAAATACATAAAAATTACTTCATTTTAGCATTTTTTATCAATTTAAAATAAAATACAGATCCAAAACCAAAACCAAAAACCAAAACCAAAACCAATTTCTTTTTTGACAAAACCAAAACACAGGGTCGGCGCTCATCTCTAATTGAAACCTGATTAAAGTGGTCCGAAATGTGCGCAACAGATCTTTAGTAATGAGCTCTGTCATAACCACAGTCATAAGCGCAGCCTAACAATACCCTCCTTCCTTTGACTGATGACAAGAAGAAAATGTAGGTACAAATTGAAAAAAGAAAAACAAATTCTTATTATTTATTATTATTTATGTGTAAAAAAAATAAATAAAAAATAAATAAATAAATATATATATAAAATAGAAAGTAAAAATTATTCCATTGGCTTTCTAACCTTGTAGATACATGGCATTTCATCATAAACACATCAAAAGTTGCAAAACTATAATTTTTGTTGCCTATTTCTAACATTACTTACACTTTTATTAAT
>WWET01001247.1:234115-257094 GCA_011038615.1 Limnodynastes dumerilii
TTACAATTTTAAAGTCTTTCTGCAAGTCCTCATTAACCTAATAATAATAATAATAATAATAATAATAATAATAATAATACTTATTATTATTTTTATTATTATTACTATTATTGTTGTTGTTGTTATTTATGTTGTATGTGTATACATGACATTCTTTCTCCTTGCGATTGGTGGCTGTTGGCCTGATGTGAATCTCTTCGTAGCGCGCTGGCTTTCAAAGTAATGACTGAAATAGAGGCTGTGCTATGCTGACATGAAAGTTAAGTCGTCATAGCACAGCCTTTCTGTTGTCATTACCCAGCAAGCCATTGCATGACTAGGAGCGACAGAGAGCAATGCTGTGCTAGATAGACATGTCTGGGTAACACTGCCTCTGTTTATGCTCCCATGCAAGAACAGCCCCGGACCCCTGAAAGTGCACAGCGCCACCCTGGGTGACTTTTGGAAACTACTGGTGTGGACCGATAAACAATTTCTCCTCTCTGTTTTACATAGAAACTGATAACAGAACGCGGCATGTAAAAATGATAATAACAGCTCAGTAGATGTTTACTGTAAGAGTCTTTCTCAGTTCTTTATATTCTCAGTGCGTGAGCTTGGTTTAATCATTCTGAAGAAGGGGTTAGTACTCCGTGGTAGAAGAGATATTGACAAAAAATTGCAAGCCAGGTATAGTGTCTTTTTAAAGAAGTCTTTTGGGTATTAAAAACATTCACATCTTTTCTTGCAGATGAAATAATGCGCCACAGACAATGAGAGAGAAATAAATCCTTGCTACAGACAAGTACAGAGTGCATCCTTTCATCCCTATACATAGTGTGCTTTTATCCCCAGCTGCAGGGTACTCACCATCCATTAACAATCAGCACTTATTCCAAACACCTTTTATACTTTAAAAGGAAAAAATAAAATAAAATGTCAGAACATTTTAACATTTTTTTATCCAGCCAAATGTTCTTTAGTTCTGAAAAAAAACAAAACATAGTTACAACACAATTTAAATGAAAATGAATGCCTGTATCTCGCAGCTTGAATAATTTGAGTTTTCGGATGCCTTATATTGTCATCATAGTTGATCACAGTCCTAGGGGTATATTTAGAGCGATTTGCTCAGAGATTTTTAGAGTCTCAGCGCATTACGGCTCATTGCTGGTGATTTTCAATATGGGGGAGGACGCTTCCTGTGCATACATGGAGTGTGGAGAGTAACTTAATATTTCCGCACAGCCCTCACGTAAAAGGGGCACTTTGCTGAAATCTGGATAGTATTTAAGGGCTGAAGCATGCCCTTATTTCACTATTTAACAAACCATCCTCCTCTCACATACACGCCATTCGTATCCCTCACCTGTCATTGGAAACACTTCCATTACAGAAGTCTGGATCAGGAGGATTCGGGTTCATCACGGAAGTTGCGCTATGTGTAAAAGAAAATTTGCGTGCAGACTACATCCAGTTTGCATAAGCCATTTCTGATCGCAAGGTTGTGCGCACCAGATCCAGACTCGCCATTTACGATCGCTTTTTCATTTACGACTGTGCCAATGGCCAGAGCACATGGGTGCTTGTGAGGCTTCCATCGTAAAGCTGGTTCCTCAGCATCCAAGTTTTCGTGCTGGATGTTTCGGTAGGGTTCTGCCGTCGTAAATCTTCCATGCATGGTGATCCGCTATCTGTCCGCAGTGGAAGCTTTGTTTCCAATGCCAAACAGGGTTGGGGGCCCTTGGGGTCGCTAACGGGAGTGATGCTGTATGCATAGAGTACAGTGTGGGTTTGCCTTATAAGAAATGTTAAGGTAGGGTATACTTGTGGAAGGCTGTGCGAGCAGGGGGTGGATATAGCTCTGAACGCAGCACCAAAGAAGTTCTGAATCCAGTGGCCGGATCCAGAAGTAAGTCATTTGCGTAAGTCTCCTGTCTAGGAACATCAGGCCAGATCCAGAGCTACGACCACTAGCGTATTTTTTTAGCTCGCCGTAGTTGTAAAAACGCAGTCTTGCATGTTCTGCGGCAGATGTTACGACCAGAAACTCTGAACGTACTTGCGAGCCTCCGATCATCAGCGTAACTACGGACGGAGGGGCGTGACAGCCATACGACACCCGTAATTATGCTTCGGAGGCGGTCGAGGCATTTAAACTGTACAGTATGGGCGTGTTTAGGCCCGTAAGTACGTGCAGCCATTATAGCCGACAGCGGTTACGCTTGGAAAAGTTAAGGTAGGGTTTGGTAAGCGTAAAATGGGAAAAAATAGGTACGACTGAGTGGAGTTCATAGTATTTACGGACGTGTAAATATGCTACGCGCTGAAACGTAAAGTGAACGTGGGTCTGGATCTGGCCCATCGGCGCATGCGCTCGCCAGATGTTTCACTAAGTTACTTGTGTCTGTAGGTACCACGTAGAGGCCGACCCTTCATTAACGATTGCCGTATCTCTGCCATACAAGCTATAGGGATAGGCATTTAAATGAGGGGTTGTTGGAGGCTAGGCTACGTGTCCAGAATAACTACCATGAGAGGAGACTGCCGGGGGCATGCACTCACCTCTACGATGCTTCATTTCTGAATCTTGCATGTGCGTAAAGCATACGGGGGTCTGGATCTAGCACAATGACTGCACCTGTCTCAAAGCAAGATCAGTGAGCACCAATCAGCAAGTGAGCAGAGCGTTGTATCTTCTTGTATCCCCCCGCCTATGCATTTGGTATGGTCCAGAGGCAGCTCTTTGTGTCTGATCTGAGGTTTTGGACTAACTTACTTTCAGACTAACTTTATTTGTTCTTTCTGACAGACAGAAAGACAATAGTTTTCCACGATCTTCTGTCGTTTTTGTTTTTGTTTTTTTTTTTTCTTTCCGCCCTGCATTTATTGCCGTGGCTGTCACTTATATAATTTATTGAGGTAATCCCAGATGAAGAAACAAATGTGCAGATTTCTTGTAATGTGTGTCTGCTTCTCGGAGCCTCTTGGGAGGCAGCTATTGAAAGTACGCAATGTTCTGTGCTGAATTGCTGTAAAATAAATGTGACATTTAAACCGTGAGATTTATTGTGACAGACATAGATAACAAGTTATGCAAAAGGCATCAGAAGACACGCGGAAGATGAAATTTGTCCGTTGAGCCGCTATGGGCTCGGATCTTTTATTGAACTGATTTGTCCACATAATAGTCAGTGGTTTTTTGCTTTTGGTGCTGGTACGAAGGAAAGTCTAAATCACCGCTATAAAGCGCAGTTACCACAGACATAAATTACCAGGAGGTATGAAGCACTTTCCTCTGCTGACCTTGGCTATATAAGAAAGCTGCTATCATATGCCCCCCTGGACTCTGCTCCAAGCTGCACATGTGTGGTTCCTCTACTCTGTCTTTGTATGGTGTGTGACACAGGCCATGCAGCAATTTAGTTGCTCTTCTTTACACAAATTCTAATGTATTGATGTCCTTTTGGAGATATGGCCACTGGAATTGTACACAGTATTCCAGGGGCTAGAAAACTCACCCCTAAAAATCGTGGGACATCGCTGGAGTTTGCAATTTTCAATCTCCCACTATGTATGATGATTTTGAAAGGGCTAATTTGCCGCAATTACCAGCTTAATCGCGGCAAATAAAACCTTTCAAAATTGCCATACATCTCAGGAAATTCTTTAAATTGTTGTTTTGAAAAGTTTATTTAAAACTCAAATTGCGGGAGATTTGCATCCTCTCCCGGGATACCGGGAGAACTGCCCGAATTTCGGGAGTCTCCCGGGCATTCCGGGAGAGTCGGCAGCCCTGCATGAGATGCAAATTAAAGCCAGAAGTCCCACCCACTGCCTATCAATGCTGCAATCCATAGCATTACTAGGGATTTTTTAAAAAGGAAAAGTGTATCTAAAAAAACCCCCTCACAATTCTTAAAATGGCTGGCGCGGCATGCAACTAACCCTTACCATGCTGCGGTATATAGTACAATAAGGCACAGCATGCCCTTGTATTGCATGGCATGCAACTCCTTATAGTACTACCATAAATGGCAGCATGCACAATTTCCCAGCTTACAGCACTTGTCCCTGTTAAAATTAATTTAAAAAAAGTATGTGGCTCCCGGATTCCTATAACTAAAGCATCTTGCTCCCGGACTCCTATAATAAAATTGTGTTGCCCCCGGACTCCTATAATAAAAGTCTGTGACCAGTCTTCTCCCCAGAAAATATTGCCAGCCGGGTGGTATTAAATAGCAGCTGGGTGGGAGCAGTGTAATACTCTGCAATAATAATACTTGACGGGATCCAGACATACGTTCCCTTTGCAAAACGCCTCGCTGGTGCTTCACTACTGGGAACTAAGCTTCTAGGGCATTAGAATGTGCCTGTCTTGCAACTATATTGTTCTGATGGTTGTGATCTACTGGCGGAGGCTGTCATGTGCCTCCAGCCATCCAGTATTTTCCTCCTTACTTCTCTGTGTGCGGATGATGCTGGCGTGACCTTAGGTCATGTCAGTGTCACACTGAAGGAAAGAAAGCTGCAGGTTGTCTTCTATACAGAGTTTCTGCTGCTTCTGCTTGACGTGCAGCAGTGTCAGAAAGCCTTTACGGCTTATTGGAGCACAACCAGGACTGACAGCGCTTTAAAGCAGGCAATCTCTGGCAAGTTCTTCAAAATTGAGTTTAGTAAATCTGGCCCCAGGTGAGGCTGTACCAGCAATCTATAAAGTGTCATTACTACTGCTCTCCTTCTGCTGCTAATTCCTCTCTCTAAACAACCAAGAATCAGGCTGATTAAATGATTATCAAGCATTGTACTGTGTGGAGTGTGGGGCAATTTGTCAGAATGCCAATTTGTCCAATATGTTTCTGACAATATTTGCACCTGTTTTTGCTGTCACTCTCAAACTCATGATTGGCCTCATAATCTCTTGGTTATACATTATGGATCAGTCAGACAGTTGTCTTCATGTACTAACCTCCAGGGTGCTACAAACCTTTCCATTTAAATGCACGATTACTTAAAGGAGCCAAACGAAAATGGAATAACAGCGTATTTGCAATATTTCTTATTATTTCTTACCATACATTATGATAATGATATAAATGGCAATAACTTTCTCATGGTTTTGCGGCTGCTTTTTAAAACCAGGTAAAATATTATTATTATTATTATTATTATTATTGCATTATTATTATTATAACCAAATTAATAACGGGTACTAGAAAATGTTGTAAAAGATTTAATGGATTAAAACAGTGGAGGTGAAACACTTGGCAATCATAAAATAAGCAGGTGTGAATTAGAACTTTCATAGATAACGGAATCTAATACCTATAATCCCTGAAGAAAAGGTTAATGACGGCTTATTAGTAGAAATCTCTAACTCATACCAGATGGCAGAAGGTGGTCCAAAGTGATGGCAGTATGGGGGTGGGTCCCGATGATGTGATGAAATCAGGGATGCCGACTTTTAAAAGCTTCCCGTAGGGAAACATTAGATGCATGCAGGGGGCGGAGCTTAACAACATGATTTAAGCAAATCACGTTATTAAGCCCCGCTCCTTGATTGTTCATTACTCGTTTTGGGGTTTAATATTGATGTGGGCAATGCTTGATGACGCAATACTAGCAACACTAGTATACTAGTGCATACCCCCCAATGGTCCCGATTTTGGGAGACTGTCCCGCCCACTTGACACCTTGTCCGGAGAAAAGAGACTCTCAGGACAAAGGGTTTTCCCTTTTGTGGTTTTCTTCAGTAAATGAATGCCAAGTGGTGCCGCTGTGTGTGCGGCTGGGCTTTTTTTTTTTTTACACATTGGCAATATCCGTAATACAGGGCTCTTACAGGAGCTGTGTATGACCAAATCAGTCTCTGTGACGGTTACTGCTATTCATAGAAACAGATTTGGTCATTCAGGACTCCCGTAGCAGCCCAGTATAACCTGACGGCATATGTGGACACGTGACCGCTGGGAGAGGGCCAGACAGCGTGGGAGCGCCGCGGAGGAAGGAAGCAGTGAGACAAGGTAAGAAAGACAATAATAAGAGGGACAGACAGCGTGGGAGCGCTAAGGCTAATTCTAATTCGTAGCCCTTACCCTAATTCCGAACCCTAACTCTAACCACTAACCGGGGAACCCCAGCAGAAAGCAGCGCACAATTACAGTTTGAGTGGTCGCCGCCGCTAAACGGGTGTTTTAGAAGTAGAGAGCCAATTTTTGAAAAATACATTTAGAATGGGTAAGTATGCAATCAACATACTTCCCCATGCATTTCAGGCTGCGGGGACAGAGGGTTAGGGGTTAGAGTAAGGATTAGGGTTAAATTTATTCTTATCTTTTTTCTTGTGGAGATCGATTGCTTTGCCTCTGCAGCCAATCAGGCTGTGGGGAATGGAGGGTTAGGGTTAAGGTCATGGAAGGTGAGGGGTAGGCTAGGATAAGGATTAGGGAAAGGGTTGGGTTTAGATGTAATAGATACAATTCCAAGCACCATGTTGGGTGGTGCGGGGATCGATTGTTTTGTCTCTTTGAGGCAAAAGCAATTGATTTCCCAGCCAGTACAGAACTTTGGGAAAAAGGGCCCCAGCAGGTTCCCTGGGGACAATAATGTTGGGTTGTCCAAATTAGAACTTTTGGCAGTGTCCCGTGACGAAATACACTTTATCTAAACGTGAATCCTGTATAAAATGAAATAAAAAGCCGCGTCTCTGTCAAAATAGCGATTACTGGGAGAGCGTCTACAAGCCCTAAAGTGCGTTCATCCATCAGCCGCAGGATGAGCCCCTTACCGAGGTGTGGAGAGGAAGCGTCTCAGGAAAAGCGATGTTTACAGCCAGACAGTTTGTTTGTCCTCTGAAGATGAAATAGCTGAAATGTTTTATGGTGGCTCCAGATGATCTGAACTGATGCTTGGCTGGCAGAGAATGGGAGTGCAACCAGCAGATGCCTCCTGGAGTTATTCTCCTCTAACTTGTCCCTTTCAGTCTTCCATTTGTCACTTTGTTTTACACCATAAGGAATGGAAAGTCGCTACGTCTCGAAAGCTTTCTAAATGGGCAATGATTGAAACAGACTGCTGCCCTCGTAGCATATACCTTACAACCCAAGGCAGGATATCATTATGTTCCACACTATCATGAAATCTAATTTGGCTGCTCCAATTTATGCTGGAGGCCTGTCTGTAAGGCATTCCTTAAACGGTGCACGCTCATAATTAAGCCCTGCTTTCCCACTATAATATTCTAACGGCTAATTTGTCTGTGTTTTGGTTTATAAACTACATGAAACAGAAAAGCAAATTATCACCATTGTTTCAGCAGTAGCGCGGAACTGCATTTTACAACACTGGATACAACCTAGATCTCCCAATATTTCATTATTTAAGGAAAAAAAATATTATTTATTTAGAATGGAGTGGCTGGCGGCCTCCTTAACAAAATAAAAGTCTGTTAAAACCTTATTTACAGTATGGGGAAAATATATCACAACATTGGGGTAGATCCAGAACTCCGCTTGCAATACGTTTACTCGCGTAGCGTATTTACGTGTGCGTACCTTCTATACACTCCCCTTGGCACACCCTTTTGAATGTACGTATTTTGTCAAGATACGCTTTTCAAACCCTACCTTAACTTTTGCCAACGTAACCGCAGTGATCCGCACACGTACGTATGGCCAACACGTATTTAGGCAGCTAAGCACGCCCATACTGTACTTTTTAAATACAAACCCCCACCTACTTACTGTATTTCAGACGTATTTTGACTCACGTAATATTAGAACGCCCACACGTAAGTATTTACGTGACACATACGTGAATGGATAAATTCACCACAATTATGCTACGTTACTGAGCGTATTTTCTATGGTGCGCATGCTCAGTACTTACCAAAAGACGATTTTACGTCTCCGCCACGCGTAAATTCGCTCACAAGCGTTGTTCTGGATCTGGCCCATTGTCAGGATTTAAAGGGATTCTTTAAAGAGCTGAATAATACATTTAGCAGTTTTGGTGCTTTTCCACAATGTTTATGCTCCAATAACAAATGCACAGACATTGGGGTATATCCAGCTTCCAATATGTTTCCTCGCGTAGCGTATTGACGCGAGCGTACCTTCTATACACTCCCCTAGGCACACCCCTTGAATGTATGTACTTTGACTGCTTTCCGCTTTCAAACCCTACCTTAACTTTTGCCAGCGTAACCGCTCACGCCCACACACGTACGTATAGACAGCGAGGAGTAACGCCGCTAAGCACGCCCATACTGTATGATTTAAATGCAAACCCCCGCCTAAAATGCGTATTTTAAGCGTACTTATGGCTAACGTAAAATTGGCACGCCCTCTCGAACGAATTTATGCTACTGGTACGTGAATAGCCCATACGCTCACAGTTACGTTACGTTACGTAACGTGTCATCTGTCGTGCGCATGCACAGTACATACCAAATCGTGGTTTTATGTATCCGCCAGATGTAAATTCGCACGGAAGCGTTGTTCTGGATCTGCCCCATTATCCCTATTCTCAGGTGTATATCTCAAAATCTATCCACGACTGCTCTTCTCCGAATTTCCCAGTCTCATAGGGCCCGATCCAGACCTACGCATGAGAGCGGAGCGTATTACCGCTCCAGCGTAAAAACTTTCACTCCCATGACACCCCCCTTACCTTCCTTTCATTACGCCCGTTGAACCCTACCCTAACTTTTCCCTGTGTTCGTACGTATTTTCGTAGCGACGCGTTATTTGTAGCTGCCTAAGCACGCCCATACTGTACAATTTAAAAGGCTCCCCCCGCCTACATTCCTTAACTCCAGCGTCCATACTAACTTCGTACTATAAATACGCACACAATACGGACGCCCGAATCGCCGCTACGAAAAGGTCTTTGGTACGACCGGAAGGTGTCACTATGCACATGCGCAGTGCGTTTTTTCTGCCATTTTTTCGCTTACGATCAGCGTATGTTCGCATGCGAGCGTAGGTCTGGATCAGGCCCATAGATCCCACACAGAATGGTGAGGACAGAGGGAGCTGGTGAACTCCAAGACAACCAAAGAAAATTATAATCTGCACTGAATTTGCAACCCAATGAGCCCGATTCAATTACACACCACATTAGATGGGAAAAAGCTTGTGGTGCGCTTTTCCCCAACTATTACGGTAGCTGATTTTTATGTGCACCTTTATGAGGTGTGAATAAAATCTCGAAAAAAAAATTTGCACCACAAATAAGGTGGGTGCGAGTCTAATTGAATTGGGCCCTAAAAGTGAAAATATTGGTAACCTAATATTGCTATGACGGGGTAGATAACAAGCACTTAGGTTTGGATCTGGCCCGACAATAGTAAACAAATCTCTCCCTGGGGGCCATGCACATTGTCAGGGCAGACCTGGGTCCAGAAATCTCCTGGGTCTACCCTAAAGTTTTATAAGGGTCTGAAGGTAGTTATTACATTTGACAGCAAGGAATCAAGCTGACAGTGATCAAGAGGAACAGAATGGTTTATTTAAATAAATAAAAATTAAAACGTAAAATGTCCATCTCTCTGGGACTTATGAAGTGAATCAGCTGATCATCAATGAGCTGAAGAGATAAATTGAATGCAGCTGATTTTTAGACACCTGGGGCCACAGTTACTAAGCTGCGAGTTTGGAAAAGTGGAGATCAGATTCTAGCCGACTTTCTTTAGTATGTTATAGGAAAGTAATAATGTGTCAGATCCAGAACAGCGCTTGTGAGCGAATTTACGCGTGGCGGAGACGTAAAATCGCCTTTAAGTAAGTACTGCGCAGGCGCACTATAGAAAATACGCTTCGTAACGTAGCGTAAATGTGAACGTATGGGCCATTCACGTATGTGTCACGTAAATACTTACGTGTGGGCGTGACAATTATACGTGAGGCCAAAATACGTCTGAAATACGTTAAGTAGGCGGGGGTTTGTATTTAAAGTGTACGGTATGGGCGTGCTTAGCTGCGTAAATACGTGTTGCTCATACGTACATGAGCGGATCACATTGGTTACGATGGCAAAAGTTAAGGTAGGGTTTGAAAAGCGTATCTTGACAAAATACGTACGTTCAAGGGGTGTGCCTAGGGGAGTGTATAGAAGGTACGCACGCGAAAATACGCTATGCGAATAATCATACGGCAAACGTAGTTCTGGATCTACCCCAATATTTGAAACAGATGAAATATGACTCCCCTGAAATGAACATGGTTTTAATCAGGAGTAACTTTCCTCTCTTATTTGCCCTCTCTGAATCTGGTCCTGGGTGTGACAGGTAGGAATTTAGAGAATGACATGCAGGAACACTAATGAGGAACAGACTGGAGACAAAGGGTTGAGCAGATCCTGATATTACAGGCATATTACATCTATAACTGACACATTATTCCTGTAATTGCAAATTGTACCAGAGGCATTCAGAGCTAAAAGACACTCAGTGACTGAAGTTAGGGTGGAATGTGTTACTGATGCCTATTATTTTATTATGTTACCTGCATCTGCTGGCAGTGTGCAAAACATATTTGTCTACCTGTGTCACTGAGGGTAGTTTGCCAAAGGTGAGTATGAGAGAGACTTGTAATGTAGCCGGGACCCTGCAGCCACAGACAGGGTTAATCCTACACACACTCTCTGACGCAGAACTCACAGGAGGAAGGCCTGGTCTAATGAGAGTTAGTTACAGCTGGAGAGGAGTCCTTAAACAGCTGGTTTGTGCCGTTGGCGGGTAGGCAACATTGATCAAAGAGGTAACTGTGGGCCAGATCCAGTCCTAAGGGCGCCTAACGGCCGTCATCATAGCGGGGAGTGCATGGCCCCTGCACTTCCCGCTGGCGGGCAGAATTCTGGACACTTACGTGTCTAGATTCCTACCCTAACGATTACGATCAGCTCTTACGGCTGCATTGTTGATCGTAACGGTGCTTCCTCCAGCCCTTTTCCTAATCTGCATGCCTATCTCTGCCATCAAGGCATGCATAGAGGGGGTAGGCCCCCTTTTTGTAACATCCGGCGGCTGTAACTATAGCTACGGCCGCCGGCCCTTACAACACCATATGTCGTATGCGTGCGCATAACCTTCATAACAGGGAAATTACGGCCGAGCCGGCCTTAATTCCCTGTGCGCCCGTAGCTCTGGATACGGCCCTGTGTGTGTAACTGTGCTCGAAACACGTTAAGTATCCGGTGATCGCCCCTCCATATATCCTGCTTTGTTCCGGGACCTTCATCTTGACTGTTGGGACGTCACATCATCTGTCCTTCCTGGACATTTCAGTGCACTTTTATGGTCTAATATTTATCTATTTTTATTCTGTTATTTTGTACATTTATTGTATGGTTTTATTCTACATTAGTAAATAGAAATGTTTTATATGAAACTTCATTGTTTTATTTATATTTACAATTACATATGTTTTTTTGTCTTCTTTTTCTTTATTCTGAATACACAGGAGGATATGAGGACTTAAGAACCTTTCATCTTTTTTTTTACTTTGACACGCATTAAACATTTGCATTCACCTAGTATGCGGCTAGTTTATATTGGAATTATATAGGGTAATTTCCTATATATGTCCTTGTACATAGAGTTATTTATGTTATAGTAGGACTTATGTGCACACTTTGGACCGGATTCATACCTAAGAAGCAAAGGCTTCGTAGGTGCGTAAGTGGCTGATTTTTGCCACTGGGCATAAGTAGTCATTATGACTAAACAATCTATGTAGCCCTCAGGCACGTAGGTGAACTATGTGTGGTCTTTAAAGACGGCACATAGTTGTTTTTTTTTATTAAACTTTTCATTAAATTTTCAAGGTAAGTATAACAACATAGAAACCAAGATTTATGCAGTATGCAGCACAAGATTAGAGCAGTTGAATCTCAGTAGATGTATGGCATACAAGTGTTTTGCTAGCCCCGGTTGGGCTGTACAATCCCCAGACAAAGCCATCCATTGAGTACATACAAATCCATGAGCTTATGCATTAAAATAAAATAGCTCCGCTTACTACCTTGTATTCATATTCAACAAACATATTAACAACAACATAAACATGAACATCTCATCGACCACATCATGTATATTACTTTTTGTATACTATCCTCAAATTTCTATATAATACCTGGCTTCTGCCTTTACTGGAATAATATTCCTATTATCAACATGGAGGGGGAAGGAAATTCCTAAGAGCATACCACTCAGTTGATTTGAACAATGATAATATATGCTTCCTGTTTTGTTCAGGCAGATAGTCTATATATGTACCCCATTTTTTGTTGAAACGGATGACTCCCTTTTCCACATCTGGGAGCGTGGCCCTCCTCTCCAAATACAACGTGCCTAAGAGTAAGCTTTTAATGGATCCCAAGAAGGGGGGTGCTTTAATTGTCCAATTTTGCAGGATTACTTTTTTAGCCACGGTGACTATCATAGATAATAGGGGTATGGCTTCCTTAACTCCCGGGGTATTTATCCAGCTGTCAAAATTTGCCCATAATAGAGCAAACGGGTCCATGGGGCCATTAATATTAAATATGGATTTAATAAACCCCATTATTTCCCCCCCCAATTTTTGGATCTTGCCACACTCCCAAAGGTTGTGGATAAAATACGCTACGTGAATGTGCGTATTTTCTGTGGTGCGCATACGCAGTGCGTACAAATCTGCGAATTTACGTCTCCGCCACACGTAAATTCACGTAAATGCGTAGTTCTGGATCTGCCCCATAGTTTTTAGGTAAAAGGAGGTGTGCCACGGCAGCCTCTGGGGATAATTAGGAACCTAAAAAGGGGGGTTGGGGGGGTGGGTGAGTGGACCAGAGAAGTAGGTGTAGATACATGTGTATCCACGCATACGGATCACATACACCAGTGTGAATCCAGTCCTGTATGCTTAGCGCTGATCCTGGTATACCCCCCTTTTGTTTTCTTAGCTGTGTGTGTGTATATGTGTGTATGTAAGCTGCAGGAACCTGACACTGTCTACGCTGCTGTCTGCTTTTTGAATGCTGGACTTCACCAGCTGCTGAATACATCATCCTGACTATCCCGGCATTAAAGAACAGCAATGTGGTTCAGCCACCCGGTGTGAGCAGTATGTGTTTGCATTGCTTTGTCTCCCACCACGTGCTCTCGCCTCCGCACTGTCCACATTCTCTCCTCCAGAGCAGTCTCGGCAGGTTAGCTGTCAGCGCATCTCACATACTACATCCATTTTATACCGACGTTTCGGCATTTGAAACAGAAGAAAGGATTTCTTAGACAGCAGATGTCGAGGTGAGAATGGTAAATTGTACAATCTGCACTCCCAAATACGGCCAGAAATGTCCCTATGGCCACATACAATAATATACCTCAATCCGTTTCTGGCTTGCAGAAAAACACCTGTATTTATTATGAAGGTTGTATCATCTTTCTTTAATAATGGTGCTGGATAGAACTACAGTACTGCAAGTTTATAGCAATGACCTGATCATATATAATATCCTCTCTGTTTCTTTCATAGTAGTCCTTTCTCAGTTTAAAATGCCAGAGTGGATTTAACTAGCTGCAGGGCTTTCAATAAAATGCCATCAAACCGAACGAAAAAGTCAAAATATTAATAAATGATTCATGTTCACGGAAGGCAGGGAATGCAGTGTTTTATTAGCTTAGTGCTAAGACGTTTCCTTGGTAAGCAATAGAGCAACCGCCGTCGTTCCTTCTGCCATTCCAAGACTCCGGTTACTTCTGCCGGGGAAATGATTACACTTTCAAACTGCCGCTAACAGAATCTAGGGATTGTATTAAGATGAAAAATTCAATATATGTAAGACACCCCTACGTCTAACAAATTCAATAACCCCTATTGCCCCCCAATGAGATGTAGTGAATACTGAAGCAATCCCATTGTCGACACTGACAGCTTTTAATAAAGAAAAAATGGAAGGGATTCAATGTCAAATGTTTCCTATGCTGCTGTGGTAAGGAGAGGGTTAAGGTTAGGCTGCAGGGATGGGGGGGTTAAGGTTAGGCTGTGGAATGAGGATGGTTAGGGCTAGAGTTAGGGGAGGGTTAAGATTAGGCTTTGGGATGAGGATGGTTAAGAATAGGGGAGTGTTAAGGTAAGGTTGCAGGATGGGATTGGTTAGGGTTATGGGAGGGAGAATCTAGGGATTGTATTAAGATGAAAAATTCAATATATGTAAGGCACCCTTACTTCTAACAAATTCAATAACCCCTATTGCCCCCCAATGAGATGTAGTGAATGCTGAAGCAATCCCATTGTCGACACTGACAGCTTTTAATAAAGAATAAATGGAAGGGATTCAATGTCAAATGTTTCCAATGCTGCTGTGGGAAGGAGAGGGTTAAGGTTAGGCTGCGGGGATGGTGGGGTTAAGGTTAGGCTGCGGGACAGGGATGGGTAAGGTTAGGC
The DNA here is from genome assembly GCA_011038615.1 of Limnodynastes dumerilii. Lineage (NCBI taxonomy): Eukaryota > Metazoa > Chordata > Amphibia > Anura > Limnodynastidae > Limnodynastes > Limnodynastes dumerilii. The sequence goes on from WWET01001247.1 coordinate 248,524, forward strand.
TGTGGAATGAGAATGGTTAGGGCTAGAGTTAGGGGAGGGTTAAGATTAGGCTTTGGGATGAGGATGGTTAAGAATAGGGGAGTGTTAAGGTAAGGTTGCAGGATGGGATTGGTTAGGGTTATGGGAGGGTTAAGGTAAGGTTGCAGGATGGGGATGGTTAGGGTTAGGGTTATGGGAGGGTTAAAGTAATGTTGCAGGATGGGGATGGTTAAGGTTAGAGTTATGGGAGGGTTAAGGTAAGGTTGCAGGATGGGGATGGTTAAGGTAAGGGTTATGGGAGGGTTAAGGTAAGGTTGCAGGATGGGGATAGTTAGGGTTAGGGTTATGGGAGTGTTAAGGTAAGGTTGCAGGATGGGGATGGTTAAGGTTATGGGAGGGTTAAGGTAAGGTTGCAGGATGGGGATGGTTAGGGTTAGGGTTATGGGAGAGTTAAGGTAAGGTTGCAGGATGGGGATGGTTAGGGTTATGGGAGGATTAAGGTAAGGTTGCAGGATGGGGATGGTTAGGGTTATGGGAGAGTTAAGGTAAGGTTGCAGGATGGGGATGGTTAAGGTTAGGGTTATGGGAGGGTTAAGGTAAGGTTGCAGGATGGTTAGGGTTAGAGTTATGGGAGGGTTAAGGTAAAGGTTGCAGGATGGGGATGGTTAAGGTTAGGGTTATGGGAGGGTTAAGGTAAGGTTGCAGGATGGGGATGGTTAGGGTTAGAGTTATGGGAGAGTTAAGGTAAGGTTGCAGGATGGGGATAGTTAAGGTTATGGGAGGGTTAAGGTAAGGTTGCAGGATGGGGATGGTTAGAGTTAGGGTTACGGAAGGTTAAGAACAGGTTGCGGAGAGGGGAGGGTTAAGGGGATGAAAAAAACATTCCTGTCACTAGTGGACTTTTCCTAGTCAGCAGTCACGGGAATGACGCCAGAAACTGACAAAAATTGACGGCGGTCATTGCTTCATTGCCGCAATCTGTCAACATACAGATCATCGGATGTGTGGACTAATTCCCCCTAATGGCACACCTGACACCTTTTTCAGTTTCACTCCAAACTTTGGCAATGTGATTTGTGTCATTGCGATATGCAATTCTCTTGGAATGTACGAGAGACTCCTGAAATGTGGGCTTCACTCCCAGATTCCCTGGAAAGTGGACAGAGATCAAACATTTGGCCCATAACCGCGGTTTGATGTCTAAAATTGTGTTTTTCACAGCATTGTGAAGTAGGGGGTGTGACTTGGGGACACCGGTTAATACCGATTGTTGCTTTGAGACTTGATGCCATTCACATAAAAAAATAATAATGATGAAAAGGTGGCCATTGTGGCAGGAAGTAGGATGACGGATTCACAGTAAAATCTCTTCCCCTGCTTGTCGCGGACAATTTCCTGGATTTTTGGAGTATCCCAGATGTTTGAAATAGGGAATTAAAGAAGCTATTGTTGACTGACAACTATCCATAGCTGACTCTTTCATTGTTGAGCAGTATACTAAAATGACAAACATTATCTCCAGAAGGGAAATAAAAAAATAAAGCATTATCGACATGGCACCCCCTCATCAGATCATCATAAATCCACCGCTCTGTCCCACTCTGCCGACACTCATGCTAGTACGCCATCGCTTCAGTGTCCTGTCACTCATAGCTCCTGCACCAGTACCCTGTCACTCACAGCTTCTGTTCCAGTGTCACCCTCTTTTAGCGGATTAGGACTGGGTTTGGGAATAGTGCTGTGGTTAGGATTGGTGTTGAAATTAGTATTGGGGTTGAAGTTAGGATTAAGGGTCATACTGGGTTTGAGGTTAGGGTTAGGTTTAGAGTTGGAGTTAGGATTGGGGATAGTATTGGGTTTGAGGTTAGAAAATAGAGTTGGAGTTAGTTTTGGGGTTAAAGTTAGGGTTGGGGTTAGGATTGGGTTTGGGTTTAGTGTTAGGTTTACAGTTGGAGTTAGGATTAGATTTGGAGTTAAGATTAGATTTGAGGTTTGGGGATTTGATTGGGATAAGGATTGGAGTTAGGGGATAGGATTGGGGTAAGGATTGAGTTTGTTTTTTATATACACCAGATATTCATACAGTCCAATGCTCTAAATACTGCTGCTCCTCTCAGTGAACAATTGATTCCTCAAACAATTGTAGGGTATGGATCTAAAAAGGTATGGAACAGAGAAGGCGCTTCATGGTGTAGTATATTTATTTAATCACAAGCAGGCAAAAGTAAATAAAAGGCGTACCAGTTTGGATGGAATCATAAAAATGATTCAGACAAGCGTGCGTGCAAGTAACCGCTGCACAACGGGTTCTCCCGGCACACAACTTTCAGTGCAGCATGCTAAAGTGCATGTGTAACCGCTAAGCAGCTTGTAAACAAACGATCAGTGGAGAAGGATCCCAAACTCCAACCCTACGCGTTTCGTCGGGTCTGACTTCATCACACCCCCTGATGAATTTTGCTCTGCATTTGCAGTCCTTCATTTTTTATCCTGTAGCAACATCTTTTCACTAGGATTTATGCACTATTGTCTTCACTATTATTTATCTGGGTGTCACTTGGATATATTGGAAGCTTATTCCATTGCTACAATAAAACTTTAATTTGTTTCACCTACATGACTATCCTTTATTGTTGGCCTAGGGCATATATATATAGTTCAAAGATGAGTGTCACTCCACGTCTTGTAATACCTTAAAGTAAAGTGCCAGGCAATGCTGAGTATTTCCAACGTTTCAGTTATTTATTCATAACTTTCATCAGAGAATAACATTTCGCACAAAAAGTACAGGCATTTTAGCATACCCCACCAGTGAAATCTTCAATAGCTGCCTGCCTCGCGATGTGAGCGGTGCGACAGGGCCAGGACCCCGGGCACTGGTACAGCGCGTCAAAGATCAAAGACCCAAGGTCCGCCCACCCGTGGCTATGGCAACGAAACAGTCAAAACAAACCCAGCGTGCAGTGAATGACAGTGCTGTTGTGAAGAAGAAAGGGAGTTACGGAGGTAGCGGAGGAGATCTTTATAGCCCACACATTGAATAAGCACTAACGATATCGCTGGAACAAAGTTAGAACCCACCAATATAAAGCAGCATCTTTCCACACAAAGAGGGTATGCAACGTGGCGGAACAGAGACACAAAATCCAGTAAATATAAAGTCCAGTAAATTTGCAGTTGCCTGTCACCAACAGTCTCTAGGCAAGGAGCAATCATAGTGTCACATCGCAACAAAGTATCAGAGACACATAGGAATCACAGTACGATCTCTAATAACTCCTGTATGGAGCTAATGAGGAAAATGTATAACAACCAAATAAGAGAATGTGAGTCTAGGTGGAATGCATTAAATTATCCGGGGAAACGATAAAGACACAAATAAAACAAAAAACAAAATACGAAAAAACAACAAAACAACAAGTAAAGCCACATTGCTACTAATTAGGCACATTGGGCCGTATTCAGACCTCCGGCAGCATTGCATATGCGGCCGGAGTTTACCGATATGAACTACTGCGTAATTTCGTTATGCTATCTACGTTACTTTTTGCAACGTAGATTGCCTGTTGTCTGTTTATTTCTTCAACATATTGACGTTGGTCCTGTATGACTGTAGCTCCGCCTTTGTCGGCGGGGCAAATCACAATGCTCGAGTCTTGCGCCAGATTTTTTAAAGTTACGTGGTCTTTTTTAGACATATTGTTGATTTGTTTAGATGATTGTTCCATGTATGGGAATTGTTCAAGGAGTCTGGTATATGTCTTGATTGTAGCATTCGTTGATAGAGGGTCGAAGTGGATTTGGTCCTCCACGGGTTAACTTGTTGTGGTTCACGTTCCTCTGATGAGCTTTGTTTACTGAAGTATTCTTTTAGTCTTAGTTGTCGAATAAATCGTACAATATCTATTTTCCCAAAAAATTAATAAACAAACTTACAGCGCTTCTATGGGGAAATTATGTGTGCAATACTGAGCTCAAGGTTTGGGGAAATTTATCTTCAACTTCACATCTGTATAGTGGCTTCAATAAGATAGGAAAACGGCACTTAGAATGTTATAAACAGATTTTAATAAAATCGATAATAAGCAACATATAAAAATTCTTATTTAAAAACACAGACACACTCTATTTGGTAATAGGATCCCACTAGAGCGAATCGTGCCCCGCTAAGGTTAGCTGGCAGCACTGGATACCTTAAGATGTAACAAGGAGAGTTCTTGGTTGCAGTTCTTTTAAATTGGGAGTCCCACTGCAGGTGGCCAGCCAGCAAAATGATGTGGGGAAATCCCTATATCTTATGAATACAGTTCAATTGATATTGCAGTCCAGCGTATAAGAGAATAAATAGTAGGTGCCACGTACCGCCGTCAGCAGGGATTGCCGTGTGCTCCAAACTCCACCGTCCGGTGTGGACCTCTGCTCGGGATCTCGCCGGTGCACGGGGGGGTTGGAGCTTAGCTGCAGCTCACTCCTTCTGATTGTTGGATTCCAGCTGGTAACCTGCTTGTTTGGCACTATATACACGTGGATCTCAAAGCACCAAGGTTTGGAATACTCCTTGCAGGTTCCAGTGCAGATAAAGTTCACATAGGAATATGCAGTAGTGGGTCCAGAGTGTAGTATCGCTTGACGCTATTCGTCCCGACAACTGGGGACTTTCTCAAATAATAGTGTGTCTTGATCCGTACACCATTTTTAAAGGGCTCTCCCAGGTGTTCCCATAATTAGCAGAAATTTAAAGGGGACAGGACCAGAAATTTAAAGGGGACAGGACTGTATTGCATAGTCTCACATATAAGATTCCTAGTTAAAAAAATCAAAGTGCCGTTTTCCTCAATATACAGTTTTTTTACATACAAAAACCAACAAGAGCATACTTATAAGTACTTAATATAGTATGTATGGAATAAATAAAAATGAATGATAATAAAAAGAAGTATAATAATAATAATTGATATTTAAATAGACGTTATCCATAAGAACTCATTAATAAATAAATAAGTAAATAGATTATATTATAAAAATATGAAAAAAATTGTGGTCAAATATACAATGATTATTAATTAATTAAAGGAAAAAAAAATATATATACAGTACATACAGGTAAGTGAATTCGGAAATATGCATGTAATTTGCATGCGATTAAACAATGTTGTTGGTGTTCACAATGGATCAATACGTATTTCTCTTTGTCATCCCAATACTAGTTTTCACCATTATCAAACTCCTATCAACTGTGGTAGATTCTATTTATTATAGTTCAATTGATTACAAAGGTGAAATTCCCTTTCTCAAACTGGGTTCATATATATATAGGTAAAAAGTCTTTTATAATGGTATACTGGTATATGAAGTGTAATGTCAATCACGTCGGGTCCTACAGGTCTATATTTTATTGTGGTTTACTTTAATAAGTTCCCCAGATCGGTAGATACGTAAGTATCATATCTAACCAGGGTACACATTTAAAATTTCAACTGTACTCTCAATAACCAGTGTCATTGAATTCGATTTGATCATTAAGACCCTCAGGTGTCAGTGTCTGGAGGGTGAAGATCCAGTAGGCCTCCCTTTGGCAAAGCCTACTGAAAAATGTTTGGGGATGCTATGGTTATTTAGTTTTTTAAGAACATTCCTCCTGTGCTCCCGAAAACGGTCCTTCAGTTTCCGCGTGGTCCGCCCCACATATTGGAGCCCACACGGACACTGAAGGACATAAATCACAAAGGAGGATTCACAATCAACATATGATTTAATGGGAAATCTTGCTTTATTTGAATTAGATTGCATGTATGTAGTACCGTGAAGAATAGCTTTACATGTTAGGCATATTGTTTTATCATACTAATTTCACCTGAGGGACTCATGTCCATAGGGAATTTAACCATGCTAGGAGCCAAATAGTTTTTGAGATTTTTGTTCTTTTTAAATACTATTTTTGGTTTTCCTTTCAGAAAAGGGGCAATTGTCTCATCCTGTTTAAGTAGAGAAAAATTATTTTCAATAATTCTCTTAATTTGAAGGGACTTATTGTTATATTTAGTGATGTATGGCATACTAAAATTCTCCCCTACAGTGGCTATTTCTCTCTTTTTCGGGGATAATAGGGTTTCCCGATCTAAATTTTTGGCTTTCTTTTCTGCTATCTCCAGTAGATGACCGGGATATCCTCGGTTTTAAAATTTGGCTGTCATTGCAGCCATCTGCACTCCAAAGTCCTCATCGTCCTCACAGTTCCTCCTCAACCTGGTGTATTGGTTGTAGGGGATGTGATTAATCCATGGGCGTTGATGACTGCTGCTGAAGTGCAGATAACTGCAAGCATCTGTGGGTTTAGAATAGTTGGAACACACAATACCACTGTCTCTGGACGAGAGAGTGACGTCCAAAAAGTTAACTGTTGTGGGGTGAAAAGTGAATGTGAATTTCAAGTATATCTATTTTCCAATTAAGGTTAGAGATGTTGGAGGAGGGTACAAATGAGAGACCTTTATTCAGGATATATTTTTCATCTGTCGTTAGTGTTCTTGTGGAGAGGCTGATAATTAAAATCGATTTTTTTTTTTGTTTGTTTTTGCCTCTTCCACTGGCCTCCTCTCCTTGTGGCTGTCCAGTGTTGAGTTGCGGGTGTGTAGTAACCCCTAAAGAGGCTTCTGAGATGTTGAGGCTTGACCAGCATCTGAAGAGGATGCCTCTGTGTTACTCTGCGAGGCCCCTGTACTGAACCGGTCTTGGTGTGGATTGTTGCGGTTTGTGTTCCGCTTATATCGAAAATTCCTTTGACTAGGATTGTCTCTATCTGTGCCCGTGAGCCACTTGTACACGTTGTTATTCTGGTAGTCTCTATTCATGGTCATTAGTTTATTCTTCTTATAAGCGATGATTTCTTGTTTGTATTTTTCCACTTGTTGTGAAAGCCAAGTCATCCAGTCTGTTTCTGGATCTACCTCTAAGCTGGGTTTGTGGGCTGCTTCGAAAGTCTCTATTGTGCTGCGAATCTTGTGTAGTTCTTGTTTGGATTGGTCAATAACCAGTAGGATGAAATCAAAGCTGCATTTCTTTAGGATCGCCACCCATTTTCTGAAGAACTCCTGGTTTAGCCGTCCAATTGTTGGTATGTTGGTAACTCTAAATCCTTTAGCCATGCAACAAGTAATCAATTTCTTTCTTTTTGTACTGAAGCAGTTCATAATAAAGTTCTTTCTTTGTGGTTTCTCCGCCACATTCGCTTAGGCGATCTTTAAATAAAATGTTCTCAACTTCAGCTTCGGAGAACGAAAAAATTTCGCCCAGTTGCAGGGCTGCAGGGGGAATATATGCGGTGTGTTCCTCTGTCATCTTTCTTATACAAACTTGTGCAACCAAAGTGCATAAATAAACAATAAAAAAGTGCTGTGAAGAGATTCCCAGTGGGAAAAGTTATTGTCAATGAAATAGGTCTAACTCCCTTTCTTCTTCACAACAGCACTGTCATTCACTGCACGCTGGGTTTGTTTTGTTTGTTTTGTTGCCATAGCCACGGGTGGGCGGACCTTGGGTCTTTGATCTTTGACGCGCTGTACCAGCGCCAGGGGTCCTGGCCCCGTCACACCGCTAACACCGCGAGGCAGGCAGCTATTGAAGATTTCACTGGTGGGGTATGCTAAAATGTCTGTACTTTTTGTGTGAAATGTTATTCCCTGATGAAAGTTATGAATAAATAACTGAAATGTTGGAAATACTCAGCATTGCCTGGCACTTTACTTTAAGGTATTACAAGACGTGGAGTGACACGCATCTTTGAACTATATATATATGCCCTAGGCCAACAATAAAGGATAGTCAGAGAGAGAGAGAGAGAGAGAGAGAGAGAGAGAGAGAGAGAGAGAGAGAGAGAGAGATAAGCAACAAGTTGCCCTAGGCCAGCAATAAAGGGTAGTCATGTAGGTGAAACAAATTAAAGTTTTATTGTGGCAATGGAATAAGCTTCCAATATATCCAAATGACACTCAAATAAATAATATTGAAGACAATGGTGCATAAATCCTAAAGTGAAAAGCCAAAGTCCAAATAGATGTTGCTACAGGAAAAAAAAGGAAGGACTGCAAATGCAGAGCAAAATTCAAAGCAAAGTTCAGAGAGTCCCTGACGAAGGTGTAGTGGACTACACCGAAACAACTGTCGGGACTTGAGCTACAGGACATGTGAGACACTATTAGCGTTCTGCTCTATTATGTGATTTACAGGAACCTTTTGATTTACATTGGCTGCCTTGTATGCTCCTGGGGCCTGATCCTGAACTACGCCGATGCGCTGTGCTTACTAAAGCACAGCGGGCCTGATCCAGAATAACGCCCGCTGTCGCTAGGACGGCGGGCGTAAGAATAAGATAGGCTTTTCAGCCGATCTGCGCATGCGCCAGGCAGATGTTGCCCGGCATTGCTACGGCAATGTCCGATCGTGGATCGTGCGTCCGTAGCAGCGCCATAGGGACGCTGGTGGGGACGTCCCCACCAGTAAGAATTTTTTATTTTGCGATGCGATGCTAATTGTGCAAATTTTTTTTCTCTATTTTTATACGTTCCCTTATAGGGACGTGTATAAAAATAGGGA
>WWET01001247.1:283807-297182 GCA_011038615.1 Limnodynastes dumerilii
CTCCCACCTACACTAACCTGAACGTAGGGACGCTGGGGGACGTCCCCTCCAGCGCCCCTACGGCGCTGCTACGGACGCCCGATCCACGATCAGGCGTTGCCATAGTGACGCCGGGCAACATCTGCCCGGCGCATGCGCAAATCGGCTTTTCAGGTCTGGATCAGGCCCAATGGGAGCTTCTGGGATGAAACCAATATTACTCACTGTCCGGATGTTCCCACTGTGTGTAAAAAAGGATGACATCATTTTCATTGATCGCTCAGCAGGAGCCTCTATTAAAACTAAATGTTGAGTAAACATGTTTACTGTTCTCAAAATGTCCCTATAACCTTTTTCAATTGGTTGGGTCAGCTATTTCATGCCATGTGTGGTGGACTTTTTCCTTTTTAGCGAAAGGTGTATCTGGTCACATCCTGAGACTGCCTTTCTACAACGATAGTGGACTGAATCCAGACTTACAATTCTGCTACACTTGGAGCTGGAATCTGTTGCAAAAATCCCTGCTGTATCCAGACTTCCTACTACCTTTATTCCTGTATTCTTTCTACTCGTCCTCACGTAAAATACACTTGGGCCCAGGTAGAACTTTCCTTGCTATGATGCTTCTTTTGTGACATGGTGGGAAAGCTAGATTGTAACCCAATAGTAAATCAGTAAAACGTAGTTTACTTACCATTTAGCAGCTACTGGCTTCCTGCAGAGATTAGTCAATGGAGCTGAAAAACCTATTTAATTCACAGGAAAAGTCACGCACTCTTTCTCTGTAGGAATGGGTGACATCATTTGCATTGTTTGATCCTGCAGGATGCCAGCAGCTGATAAATAGTAAGTTAACTAAGTTTTAATGCTTTTTGAAACCCCCATTCAACTTTCTTCAGCAGATGGGCCCACCATTTATGGCAGACTTTTCCCTGTTTTTTGGGAAGGTTTAACTGGACACAGCTGTATATTGGAACATATAATTGTACTGGGAACATTCCCCATTCCTCCTTCTTATTTTATCTGACAGGTTTCAAGTTAATGACACTGAAAAATAGAAGAATGTTATTCAGTTAAACCTGTCACAATAACTTCACAATAACATACTACATCCTCCCCATCCTCACATTAAATGGAGATGCGTCAGAACTCTGGATAGTAAGAATGCCACTTAGCATGCCATCATTGTATTATTTGCATACTTTCCCTCCAACTCCGTGCAAGCCACCCACCCCATCACGGCCTACCATGAGGAATGCTTCCAGTACAATTATATGTCCCAATATATAACACTAGAGACTTTATTTTTGCAAACTGTTCTTATGATCATTTTAGTTATTTTTTAGTAAACTGCCAGACTCAGAAAGCAAAAACTGCACGCACTGTGCTGATTGGCCGTTAGCACGTAGCCATCAGGATATGCAGTACAAATACAGATATGATTATCGATAAGTGTCTCTCTCTGGAGAGAGGATCAATACACGGTGATGAGTTGCAGGATTAACGTCTTCAATCTCCATCTCAGTGTCTTTATTCTGAAGCTCAGTATGCCAGACATGGCATCTCCTTATCAATGTCTGCTACCTTTCACCATGCATCATGTTATCCAGTCTAATTGTTGCCTTACGCAACACTCAATAGTAATTATGTTTCTAGAAAATAAGTAATAGTCTCTGAAGAGGGCTCTTGACACAATATTGATATCCAACTTTATTGCTCTATATCAAGGCTCTGGTAAAGAATGCTATTTAGGCTTAGTAGAAATGTTTTTTTTGTTTTTTGATTGTTTTATAGGAATACTAAAGCTAAAAATTTGATTGTTATTAATAATGCTGGCCTTATTGACCAATAATATTGAGCAAAAATAATTTTATGCAAACATTTTTATTGCTATGGTGACAATAACAAATATGACACTGCTACGGGAACAATCTACTACAACCTATCATGCACTCCAAACCCTCAAAACCCACTTCTTCAGGCATAGCTCCAGGCTCTCTCCTCCACTCTCTCCCTCCAATCTGTCCCCGCTCTCTCCTCTGGGCTGTACTTGCTTTCTACTCCATTCTGTTCCTGTATTATCCTCAACTGTGTTCCTGTTTGCTCCTCAACTCTGTTCCTTTGTGCTCCTCCACTCTGTCCTTACTTTCTCCTCCGACCCACTCCCTCCTCTACTCCTTTCTCTTTTTCTTATTTTATCTGACAGGTGTCAAGTTATAGAAGAATACTGATCAGTTAACCCTGTCAGCAGGTATCAGTTGTTATTCCTAACATCGCAATAACATACTCCACACTATGTAAACATCTTTGCAATCAAATCTTAGGGCCAGATTTACTAAGCTGCGGGTTTGGAAAAGTGTAGATGTTGCCCTTATCAACCAATCAGACCTGTGAATACGGTCCCATATGCCCAATGCTGCCAAGTAGCAATTTGAATATCTGCTTGCCCTTTTCGTAGAACTGTACATACTTTAGCCACGCTGTATTTACATGTAACTCTTTGGAAAGTTTGCTAAAAAGTATTTTTTTTTTCCAGTAGAATTCTACTGTAGATTCATGTACAAGGACAGTCCAGTGCCACCTTGTGGAAAATATCAGAATAGCATGCAGAGTTTGACGTTTGTAATCTAGAAAGAATATGTGTGAATGTACGTGGAAATGACATGAATCATTGATGCAGAGCTGTGAACGGTCATTGGAATAGTCTCTGCAATCTGCTTGTGTTCCACCGTTCCGCAAAATGTCATTGTGCATTGTATAAGCATTTTCTGACATTTATAGTTTATGAATAGAGCTTAAACTTTTCTGTCCAAGCTGGCAAAACACATCAAGTTCTGTAGCCAAATGTTGCAATTTTTTTTTTAGAATTTCTATATAAATAATAATTCCAGACCTGATCCAGATCTCGTAAAACATAGAACCGGATTCAGACCCCCCGCACGTGTTCCCTACCTGCGGGGGTCTGTATGTCCACGAGAGAGAGGGGAATGCATGCCCTGTGTCACTCCCCTCTCTTGTGCGGGCTTTATAGCAGCTTATGCTGCCATACGCCTGCATTATCTCTATCGTGCGGATCAGCGATCCGTATGACCGCTGATCCGCAGCAGTGTGGGAGCCCCTCCTACACTGTACACTTTGCATGCTTCCCCCCCGTCTGCTTTAGCGGGCAGAGGGGAAGCACAGCCCATTTACATTGAAATGGGCTCAGACGGAACATAGTTCATTGCGAATGTTTGTATGCTAGGGTTACTCTAGTAACCCTAAGCGTAACATTTGGAGGCAGTGAAGTCAGGCCAATGACCTGACATTATTAGGTCAGAATCCGGTCCCATGTTTTTAGAAGTTGGGCGAGCTGTGTGTCATTCAAAACTACACACACCAGTTATTTTGGATGGCAATGACTTATGGCATGTATAGTATTAGCGCACAGCAGCTAAACACAGTGCAGCTACCTACACAAATATGTTGTGCAACAATAGTGTAGTGCAGTGAAAAAGAGGAGGAGGAGTTATGAATATTGCAAACATTCCAAATGAAAACAAATTAAAAAAATATATATTTTAGCTATATATATATATAGTAACAAAGTAATGCAAAAATGCACACGCCAGCACTCCAATGTCAAACTGCAAAATGGAATCTTTACTGATCACAAAATAGACCAATGCATCAGCAGTATAGCACTATAGCAAGTAAATCACTGGAGCACATAATATTGTAGGCAATGCATAATGGAGGTCCCATAGGGATAGGTAAATCCACTCTAAGGTAAATAAAGTCCAAAAATAATCATAATGCAAAAGGAGAAATCTCCATCAATCCAAAAGCTTGTTCAGAGGACCATCCATAGTGTGTGTGCAAGGCTCCAGGAAGAAAAGGTCACCGCTCACCCACCGACAGCTGTTTCGGAGAGGACTCCGTCATCAGGGCACTGTGAGCAGCTATAAACATACAGTAAGCATACGGTGCTGGAGAGAGCAGGCCTTGAAAGTCTAAGGCACAGGTCAGATAAGGGTCTTTGAGTGTCAGCTCTCAGGATTTAGACATGACCTGGTGCTGGTGCAAATGCTTTGAGTCCTCGTAATAGTAATAGTTCCGTCTGTGCTGTACTGGACTCTGTGCCTCTCCACTCTCGTAAGAAGTTTGTGCTCCTTCTAGACGGGGGCATTAAGTATGCATTGTACGTAATTCCCCTGTTGGCCATAGCCCAGGATCTGGGCCAATGACCTTAACTGCCCATGTCCCACAGCCTAACCCTAACCTTCCTGTCCCACAGCCTAACCCTAACCTTCCTATCCCACAGCCTAACCCTAACCTTCCTGTCTCACAGCCTAACCCTAACCTTCCTATCCCACAGCCTAACCTTCCAGTCCCACAGCCTAACCTTCCAGTCCCACAGCCTAACTCTAACCTAGCCGCTAATTGAAAAGGGGATAATTGTTAAAATAGAGATATTTCTACCCTTTCCCAACAGGAATTTAATATTTTCAAACGTTTTTGGCTACTGATACAGCCGCGATTCAGCTGTTGTATCAGTGCGAAAATCAGCCATTTGAAGTGGCGTAAGCCTGCCATCAATCCCCACCCTCCTGCTTCATCACATTGTTTATCAATGGGGCATATGCCAGAGCGTATCCCAGGGTATTCTCATTTGTTTCTGGTCTCAGGCAACATGCAGTTAGCAGTCTCTCTTGTCAATAAATGGGTTGCTACCACCAGGGGCAGCGATCTGCTAGATGTCTGTAGCCCAGCCTGTCTCCAACATCAGGGGGTCCCAGTGAGCACCAGCCCTGGTAGAAGGAATGGGACCTTGAAAGAAAACCAATGGGCCTGATCTAGACTTAATAACAACAGCTAATTTATGCAAGCAGCATGTCTGGCTGTAGGAACACACTGTGCATGTGCGTGGCAGATATTACTCATCATAACTTGTACGTAACTCCGTACGATAGGACGTAACACCCCTACACAAGTCGAATATATGCATTGTGGGTGGGGGAGACATTTAAATTGTACAGTATGGGTTGGGTTTGGCAAGGAAAAGTTAAGGCAGCTAAGTTACGTACGTGAGAGGGGGGTACCAGGGGGAGTGCATTATACTTAGTTGTACATAAGTTAGGCAGGCTTACGTACGTAAAAAGTCTGGATCAGGCCCAATGGACCATATTCACAGATCTGGGACAGATCCACACCTAACTCACCCGTCCTGCCTCTACACCCCCCCCCCCTCCTTTTTGGGTACCTTATGACACTTTCCAGTGCCATGGGGCTACCTTAACTATCCATGCAATGTCCACACGGACATTGCCTCAGCCCTCCGCCCTCCCCCGGCTAACCTAAATCACTCCCACTTCTACCTAATCCCTCCCCGAGGTGGAATCACGCCGCCTCTTTCTACTTAAACTACTTCTTTAAAGACCGCACGGAGGCAATCTACGAATCTAACTGGTACGTAGATTGCCCTTTACTAAGGATACGCACCTAAGAAGCATTTAGCTTCTTAGGTGTGAATATGGGCCAATGTTTTTAACATTTGTCACAAAATATTGTTTAGTCCTAAACATTGGTTTTGGAACCCATGTTATTCAATGTTAACAAATGTTTTTCTTTTTTAACGTAAACTGGCTTCTTAAACATATAATACACATAAACTTCTGAATGAATCCCCATGTTTTTGGAATAAATCAAACTTGTTGAAGAGAGGAATAGATGCAGATTGAGTGGTGTCCATAGTAAAATGCTAATAAGTTGAAATAACCAAAAAAAAAAAAAATGACAAAGTACAACTTATATTGAAACTGGGTGTTTATTGTTTTGTTTTTGCAATATAGAAGTATATAATTGAGGTAGATTAAATATGGGCCTCACAACATGGGGGGGAAGCAATGGACCATGGGAGGAGAATCTTAGAGGAGTTATCTGAAAATGGTGGGAGGACTCCAGTCCACATAATTCTGCACTTTAAAATTAAAGACATCTGGGGCCAGATTTACTAAGATGCGGGTTTGGAAAAGTGGGGATGTTGCCCATAGCAACCAATCAGATTCTAGCTCTCACTTTCCTATTACATACTTGAGAATGTCAGCTAGACTCTGATTGGTTGCTATAGGCAACATCTCAACTTTTCCAAACCCGCAGCTTAGTAAATCTGGCCCCTGGCCATGATGCTGTTTCCCCTGCACAATACACGACTGCTGTAATATATGCTTAGCTTTATACTCCTCTGTTTGTATTTATAAAGTGATTTTATAATCTTGAAAAAAAAAAATAATAATAATATAATAATAAAACATTGGAAACGTCAGAGATAGTTAATCAAGTCAACAATTTGTGGACACTGTACAAACGATCAATGTTGATGAATTAAAACAAATCCTAAATACATCTTAAGCTGTAAATCATAGACTATGGATTTTGTTTTTGTTTTTTTAACATCTTTAAGACAAATGAAGTCATTAGACATATGGCAGCTTTGAAATCTATTGCGTTCCTGACGAGGCTAATTTGTCCAACACTTAACCTCAGCCACACAGATATAAGCCATTAAAAAGTCTCATTGATTAAGCCAAGTGATATACAGTGGAGCCTTGTCTGAAAGGAGTGAGTGCCTGACCTGTACCAGGAATGGTGACCACTATAAAATTGTACTGGACTGTAATGTCGTCTTGTTTACGTTTGTGGCCGTGGCAAGCAGATTACATCTGCAGCCACACCGATAATTAGATTGCCATTTAAGCAGCACAGCTGTTTTCTTGTCAGATATCCGGGATTTGCATGCGGGGAAATTTAAAAATGTCATCATCGGTTAAATAATGGACGAGGCCTCAGACTCCATCAGAAAATGTTAGGCATTGTCTCGGGCTTCAGAGGGATGTGAGAGAGACTGTTGTATTTGGCTTTGTTGGGTGTTTAAATGTAACTCTATTTAAGTATTGAATTCTGATCACCTGGTTGGGTCAAATACTTTGAACCTGAACGGCAAACACCCGACAAATATCAAAGCAAATTCTTTGCCCAATTCTTCAGTGGATTTTGACATCAGGGGGCACAGACTTTGAGGTCAGTCTGGCAAAGCTTGGAAGAGTCTGTATGGTAAGGTAATTGTTTCAGCAGATCGTTTTAGCAGATGCAAGATGAAGGTCTGCTGTACATGTGGACAAGTTTATATCACAGATTGGGTGTTGTATCTTTGACCATGGTCTGCTGTAGGTTTGTGGTAACAGTTTGATCTCAGGTCTGGAGTTGAATCGGACGAGGTTTCAAGATGAATCTGCAGAGGTTTGGACAAGTGTGTACACAGCTTAATAGGTGACCTAGGCTACTATAGTGCTTTGGTTCAGGGACAGATGTTAAGGAAGAGTGACTGCAGCAGCTTCCTAATAGAGGTCAGGAATACTAATACTCTTGAGGGAGTTTAACATGCTTGACCTTACTTAATCTGGATATATATATAGAGAGAGAGGAAGGAAGGAAGGAAAGAAGGGGAAAGGACGGAAGGAAGGAAGGAAGAAAGTAATGAAGGGGAAAGGAAGGAAGGAAGGAAGGAAGGAAGAAATGAAGGGGAAAGGAAGGAATGAATGGGAAAGGAAGGAAGGAAGGAATGAAGGGGAAAGGAAGGAATGGGAAAGGAAGGAAGGGGGAAGGAAGGAAGGAAGGAAGGAAGGAAGGAAGGAAGGAAGGATGGAAGGAAGGAAGGGAGACACAACACAGTCCGAGGGTGATTTAATAACATTTATAAAAAAGAAAGTTGAGGTGTGGCCTTAGCAACCAAACAAATACTATTTATCCTTTTTATAGAGCATTAGAAAATGATAGCTAAAATAGGTTGGATACATTTAAGTATCCTTTAAATATAACGAACAAAAAAAACACGCAAACAAACTAGAGTTTGTTGAACATTTGCCTAGAACATCACGATGGTAATTCTACTCTGAGCTGTCAAGTTTGGAAGTTATTTAAGGGAAGACAGTTCACAGATCTTACTTTTCAAAATATACTAATGGTGCCATTTAAAGGATGTTTTGGTTTCATTGACCCTGCCAAGAACACATTGGCAGCCTCACTGAGACATTTTCTTCTCTCTTTATGCAGTAATGCAATCAAACTGGTAAGATACAAGCACGTTGTAATTAGTCTCACTGTTCCCAGTGAACTGTATCTAATCAACTAGCGCAAGCTATCGATATGAGCGATTCTCGTGGTGCTAAAACAGATCTATACACAGGAGTGAGCCAACCACTTGTCTGCAACAAAGTACACACTTATTCAATAAGCATTCAATGACAAAATACACATTTTCCTCTAGACATTATTATTTAGTGACATTGGGCCAGATCCAGAGCTATGATGTAGCGCTGACTCCCCCTGGCACTCCCCCTGTGTGGGCGTATGGCCCCTTCCTTACGCCGGCTGCAGGCTACCCTAACTTCAGCCGGCGTAAGGAAGGGACCATACGCTCGCACAGGACCGTATGGCCGCTTAGCACCCCACCCTCATTTACTTACCCCCCCCCCCGCCCACCAGCAGTAACGTGAGCGTAGGGACGCTGGAGGACGTCCCCTACAGCGTCCCTACGGCGCTACTATGGATGCCCGATCTATGATCGGGCGTTTCCATAGTGACGCCGGGCAACATCTGCCCGGCGCATGCGCATTACAGCTACGTACTAGCGACGGTGGCCGTAGCTCTGGATCAGGCCAATTGTGGTAGATCCAGAACTCCGTTTGCAATCCGCTTCCTAGCGTAGCATATTTATGTGAGCGTACCTTCTATACACTCCCCCTGCATGTACATACCTTCTATACACTCCCCCTGCATGTACATACCTTCTATACACCCCCCAGACACTCCCCCTGCATGTACATACCAGGGCTCAGCAATCCTAGACTAAGTGTCAAGTGTTGTTTTATGTTTTCAGCCTCTGACAGCTTAGAGTTCCATGAGTGCAGAGTGGGGCCACTGCCACACGCCCTCTCCACGCCTGGATCTGTATTAGTGTCATCATCTGCTCTCATGGTAGTTATACCAGAGGCCTCAATCTTAGTGACAGTGACTAAGGAACTTCATGCAATTTACCATTATGCACAATAGGGGGTCATTACCTTTCATCCTAACGTACAGGAACTGTCTAATTTAAAAGCTCACAGACTTGTGTAAAATGTTGTTATGTGTAAATTGCTTTCAGTTCAAGTGTCTGTAGGAAATGCAAACATCCTGTAAATATTACATGTTGTGTTTCAGACATGGCGGCACCAGTTGGGGCTGGGGGTGACTGTTCCCCCCTCCCGGCATGTGTGCCAATAACTGTATAAAATGAGCTGTGTTTTGTATTGAGGATTAATGCATCTAAAGTCTGGACTTATCACTGGTACCTAAGCCAGCGTTCCAGGTCCTTATTAGGACCCCTTAAAAGCTAATAAAACAGCTATTCACTTTAAGCATTGCATCGTCTGTATTCCTGTGACCTACAGATTAGCTTAAATCTAATCCATTTTCCAGCTTACCTGAAGGGAGCCCATCGTCCTGTCACCTCTGCCAAGCTACCCAGCAGCCCTAAACCATAGCAAGTGGTTCAGGGGGACAACAGGCAGACAAGGGGTGTGCAATATCATATCACTGGACACCCGGAAGGAAGCGGTTCTAGGCGCCGATAGTAGGAGTCTAGTGGGGGCAGCAGAAACCCCCTACTTAAACATAGTGGGAGGAGTCAGTAACAGTTGGTTACTAGCTGTAAGAAGGTACCCCTATACCCACGGTGTAAGAGCTATATCGGGATAAGTCATATCTCGTAGCAACGTAGCAAGACAACGGTCCGTATCCTGTTGCAGACTGGTGACAACGGAAGGGATCCGTGTGTCCTTTCACATGAACAAAAGCCAAACTGAGCACATGCAAACAGGGGGGAAAATCAGAAGAAAGAATCCATTCCAAGAGCGCCATCTATGGGCCAGACCCAGATTTCTGGTCCTACTGTGTTCGAAGCTCCAAGCATTTCATTTGGTTGAGGGGGGGGCACTCCAATCGCTGGGATGGTCTTGTGCATACTGTTTAATTAGCCTACCAGCCCCCTCTCACTAGCGTCCACAGGTGCGCCATCCCCCAACACCAAAATCCCATTTAGTAAAAGTCTTGAGGCTAGATCTTCGAAACTGCAGAAAAGGAAAAATGGAGATGTTGCCCATAGCAACTGATCAGATTCTAGCTGACATTCTCTAGTATGTTACAGGAAAGCAAGAGCTAGAATCTGATTGGTTGCTATGGGACACATCTCCACTTTTCCTTTTTCTTTAGCTTAGTAAATCTAGCCCTTGATCTTTTCCGATATTTATTTTCTAGGCAGTAGAACAGCAAATGAATCTTAACTAAACTCCGGTTAGGAAAAAAAAAAAAAAACCCTGAAAATATTGTGTATTTTGTAGAAGTAAATGAAACACAGTATGATTTCTCCCTGTTCGGTAATACCAATTTAATGCTCAGTTTAAAATTAAGTACATCAAAGTATAACAAATGAGTTTTGGTCTGTCAGGTGTGTGTTGGATAGATCTTTGTTATTATATTTTGTACATTTCCGTTACTTTTATGTTGCTTTGAAGGTTTGTGATAGAAAAGCAAGAAGATGAAAAAAAGAATAATAATAAAAAAAAATGTTCTTCAAGAACGATTGTAATACATGTATTCATGAATATCGTTTAATGTATTGAATTTTTTTTTGTTAGACATAACTGAACTTTGTTTATTGTTAAACAACCATTCACCCAGTGTTTAATAGTTAAATTTAATAAATATTTTTTATTCCCTTTAATGTATTGGAGATCCGGAGTTGGATCCCCGTTTCCCCGTTGTATCCTGAGGATCCAGATCCGTCCTGGAAGCCTTATGCGCACGCGTAATCAGAGGAGAAAGCACCCACATTTCCTAAGCCTGGTTCTTGTCCAGTGTCACTGGTGTGGACTGACGCTCCGATGGTCTGAATTCTGATAGTGAACAGAATTGTTATGTCAGCAATTGATATGTCAGTAATGTTCTCTGATCAGCAGTTTTCTATCAGACAGAATTGTTGACGCAAACTTTTGTTCAACATTGCAGTAATCCTGGCTATGGGCTGGATCCAGGCTTAAGAATGAGTTTGTAATTAAGGACCTGAGTCACACTTAAGAATCTTCTTAAAATAAGAACTTAAAGTCACTCCTGGGGAAAACCATGTTGCTTGCAGGGGGAATTATTAACAGATGAAATATGACTCCCCTGCAATCAGCGTGGTTTAGCCCATTAGTTACTTTACTCTATTATCGGTAATTTAAGGACATATGTGCAATACGTCTGGGGCTGTGAATCCGGCCCTTAATTTCAAGCTCCTTCTTAAGTCTGGATCCAGCTCTATACCGTATTTCTCCATGTCTAAGACACACCTTTTTTTAGACAAAAAATAGGTCTAAAAATCAGGTGCGTTTTATACAGGGAATGCAACACTGAACTTACCTTTTCTGTCCCTCCGGCGGGGTCAGGCTCTCTCCCCCCGCAGCTGTGACTCAGACTGTCTCCCTCGTGTCGCGCACTGCACATAGACGTTGCGTGACCTAAGGTCTACATGGCATATATGCAAAATGCACCTTAAAATCACTGCAAAAATATGTAAACAAAAACAATAAAACCCCTGAATATTTACTTGACTTGGTACTTGACATGATTCCATAGTGGATAACTGATAGTCTCCAGAAATAAGGTTGAGAACCGCTGCTCTACAGATTGTAAAATGGAAAAGTAGAGAGGTTGCAACTGAAGTGTTACTGAAGTCACCTCCTTGTTGGATGTTTTAGTAAATTTATCCTGGGTTTTCACGTATTAAACGTCTCATGGAAAGACTTTGTTTGATGCAATGGGTGATATCTTATTTCCTCCTACAAATTCAACAACTAACTTCACTTCCAGTTCCGGTAAAAATAGCTGATGATTTAATTCTTCCCCTTTCTCCTTTTCCTCTTCCACTTCTTATTTCTATTTTTTTTTCTTCATCTTCCTATTCCTCCTCTTCTTCCTCCTCTTTTTCTTTCGCTTCCTCTTTTTCTTTCTCTTTCTTTTTTTCCTTCCTCTTTTTCTTTCTTCTCCTCTTCTTCCTATTCCTCTTTTTCACTTTCTCTTACTCCTCCTCTTCTTTCTCTTTTTCTTTCTCTTCCTTTTTTTCCTCCTCTTCTTTTAATTCTTCTTCTACTTCCTCTTCTTCTCCCTCTTCTTCCTCTTCTTCTTCTCCTTTTTTTCTTCCTTTTCCTCTTCTCTCTTCTCCTCTTCTCTCTTCTCCTCCTCCTTTTCCTCTAAGATCCAACCACGCTGCACATTTGCCTGAATGCTAGAGACCAATTCCAACGCTTACTCAGACTTCCGATAGGTAAACTCTACCATATTATTTCGGATCTGTCCCCTCTTAAAATGGTGCATGACTGGAACTTAGGGCATCACGGGCGGTAAATCTGCCCTTCAAGTAAATTTGAGTAAAAATCCCTATCCACTTGTGAGCGTAAAATGCCCTGCTGTCGGCAAATTTCGCAAATGAATCTTTATATCACTTCTGTTACCTTTTTGTATGTGGTACAAAGAGCATTGACTTGCACAAATCTCAAAACCCCACAAACTGTAAACTGCGTTTACAACCAAAATCACCTGGCTGAA
This sequence comes from Limnodynastes dumerilii, assembly GCA_011038615.1. Classification (NCBI taxonomy): domain Eukaryota; kingdom Metazoa; phylum Chordata; class Amphibia; order Anura; family Limnodynastidae; genus Limnodynastes; species Limnodynastes dumerilii. The sequence continues at coordinate 296,450 of WWET01001247.1, forward strand.
ATTCCTACATTCACTTCAAGATTTACAATAAGTTTGCACAGTGAAGAAGGGACTGCCACCTTGTGGTTGAATACAGTGAAGAAGGGACTGCCACCTTGTGGTTGAATATTATATAGCACTGACAATGTCCAATGTAAATGTGTAACAATCTCCTGTTGTCATATAAGAAAAAAAAAGCTTTGCTAAGACTTTACACACATACAATGTAGCATTGGCTTAATTTCTAGCCCCCTTTGATATATATACTCTAGTGTGTGTGTGTGTGCGTACTAAAGCACAGCGTATCTGCATGCACTCCCCCCTTCACTCCCCCTGTGGCCGGCGTAATTACACACTGCTACGCCAGCTGAAGGCTACCCTAGCTTCAGCCGGCGTAACAGGCCAAAGCATCGTAACAGTCCAAACTCGCCCTCCCGCCCTCATTACCTTACCTCCCCCCGCCTTCCTTCTGTAACTGTTGCGTAGTTACAGTGAGGAACCAACCCTAATTACGCAACAGTGAGAGACGCCCAATCCTAAGGAACGGGTTTCCCTAACTACAAAAACTGCTGATCTTACGCATACGACCATTGTAACTACGGCGGCGGCCGTAGTTTTGGATCAGGCCCTAGTTTACTAGTGTTGCTAGGGAAAGGGAGGGGCTAGATGAAGCAAATTGAGTCATTTATCCTCACTCCCATCCCTATGAAACCCTGAAAGGGGTAATTGATAGTCAAGGGGCAGGGCTTAATGA
>WWET01001247.1:309772-324827 GCA_011038615.1 Limnodynastes dumerilii
GCCCCTTCCTTACGCCGACTGAAGTTAGGGTAGCCTTCAGCCGGCGTAAGGAAGGGGCCATACGCTCGCACAGGGGGAATGTCGGTCAAAGTGAACGCCGATATGCTGTGTTTTAGTAAGCACAGCGCATCGGCGTAGGTCTGGATCAGGCCCGTACAGAGGAGTTCTGCACGCTCACTTACTCCTAAGTTCCGTATGTCAGTGGATGTAGCACTTTCCTGTTATTAAGTCTGGATCGGGCCCATAATTGGAATTGAACATGTCATGACAGGACCAATATTAATGTGAAGGGAAAAAAGAATTGCAAAGAAAATGATTACGTTACATGGGGCTTGGGTCAGATAAATGCATGACAATTGTGGTGTGAGATGCATTTATTCCATTTCATAGACAAATGTGTAAAGTTTAGCTCCACTGCAATATTATTTGGCAGCAGTAAAAACATTGGACCGGATAAAGAACGAATAAAGCCAGGGGACTTACACACGTAACATTGTGCATGTGCATGCTAGAAGTTACTTGTGTGCCTTCTGACGTACGGAACTCAGTTCTATACATTAGAATGCACAATGAAGGGGTCAACCCTTCAAGTACGCATGCCATATCTAGGCATTCAAATGAAGGGGTGGGGGTGAGGAAGACCAGATATGCATTGATCCATACGGATGCAGATCAATGCGTAAAAGGTAAGGCAGGGTTCATGTAAGTGTCCAAAACTACTACCGACAGAAGGGAGTGATGGGGGCGAGCACTTCCTTATTCCTTGTGCAATTTCAAACCCAGCATGTATATAAAGCGTGCCAGGGTCTGGATCTGGCCCATTGTAACTGATATGATAATCAGTATGTGTTCAAAAAGAAAAACTGAAACTTGTTACTGAGAGCAAGAAAAAGGTAATATGGGGAAAGTACTTACACTGGAGAGATGTATCTATATAATAAATAGGACATTCTGCTACAGTAAACATATGAATATAAATTCTCTATACACTCCAGTAAAGGTATTGGACCAGTTTCATACGTACCCTGAAATTCTGTAACCCCACATGTAGTAGAGTAGGGCGGTATAATGGCTTGTGCCTACACTTGTGTCTCACAGCGCTGAGGTCATGAGTTTGATTCCCGGACTAGGCCTTATCTGTGCCGAGTTTGTATGTTCTCCCCATGTCTGCGTGGGTTTTCTCCAGGTTTTCCTGTTCCCTCCCACTGTTACATCCTGGACTGCTACTTCTTGTTCTGTCCATAGGGGCAGACCTGAATGTTATTTTATTATGGACATTTCCATCACCTACCTCTAGTGGCTGCTGTTGTGCGCTCTGTCTGGGACTCCTCATTATGGGTCTTCCATAGACGGACGTAATTCAATGAACAATAGCTACTGCGCATGCGTAGTAGCTATTGTACGTAATCTGCGTATCGTTTCGATACGTAGATTGCGTATATGCGGTCTTTTAGACGTAGTTCTGGATCTGGCCCATTGTCTCTTCAGAAATTCTAGTGAGGCTGCCAGCGATTTCGTTATAGAGCTAAGTCTCTGCTTAGTATGGGGAGAGAACGTGGGACCTATTGCTGTGTTGCTGCAGAATATTAATCTGGAAATACAGCTGCTGCAGTCTCACTGCTAGAGGTTAGCAAATGGGATTCTGCAGCCACTAGAAGACCAGATTGTGAATTAAGCTTTAGACAGCCATTGTTTCTGACATCCATTGACATCCATTCATATCTCTCAGAAATTTTTAGGTTGATAACATTTTCCCACTTTAGGGCCCCAGGTCCTGACCTCCACATGGTTTACTTGTGTCTGGGGGTCCGTAGTTATGCTCCCGTAGTGGGGAGTGCACGCCCTTTGCACTCCCCGCTGTCGGTAGTAAATTTGGACACGTGCTTCTCCAGATGGCTACCTTAGCTGTTTAGACTAGGGACCAGATTCAGATCCCCGTACAATTTCCGTGCGTGGGGGGGGTCTGTAATTACATGAGAGAGGGGAGTGCACACCCCCTGCATTAAGTGTAGCGTGCGGATCAGCGGTCCATATACGACCGCTGATCCGCTGCAGTGTGGGGGAGCCCCCTCCCACACTGCACACTTAGCATGCGTTCCCCCGCCCACTTTAAAGTTCCGCCCGATAGTCTAGATGCTAGGGTTCCTATAGTAACCCTATCGTAACATCTGGAGGGCGCAGTCATGACCTCCAATGCAGTCAAGTCACTTACGCGCCTTGCATGCGTAAGTGACCTCCCCTTATAAAATCTGAATCCGGTCCTAGGTCTGCAGCCATATGGATGTAACGGTGTTCCCTATCCCTGACCCCTCGTTTGCATGGCTATCCCCGCCTGTATGACCATCGTAAATGAATGGTCAGTCCCTCCTGCTTAAGTACTGATGTACGTAACTTAGGGCCTGATCCAGACCTACGCCGATGCGCTGTGCTTACTAAAGCCCAGCGTATCGGCGTTCACTTTCCCCGACACTCCCCCTGTGCGGGCGTATGGCCCCTTCCTTACGCCGGCTGAAGGCTACCCTAACTTCAGCCGGCAATTATATTCACCACTGAAGGTCCCCCAGTGTATTATATACCCCTCTGTAGTATCCCAACCCTTTATGTTCTGCACTGCATTGCCATAATTCCTTCACGTACCCAATAGTGTGCCTTTATCCCTTTGTGAAGCAGTAACAGGCAATTTGAGATTAGAATAATAGGACTATGAAACACAAAAGTGGAGAGGCTGCGCGGGTGATCCGGTGGCAGAGACTGCGTCACCATCTCCTAATTTGTGGCATGTCTAATTTGTGGCATGTCTCAGTCTCACGTGTGGGTGTGAACTGCGCATGGTGAATGCACCCAAACTTGTGGTATCAGTTGAACAGCTGAGTTCTTTCTTATACCCTCCAATTGAATCCGCTCCTGAGCTTCCAACTGTCACTCATGTGGTTTAATGAATGATCTGATATTTAAAAACCTATTTGCCTCTTCAACAAAGGTGGTTACCATAGTAACATCTGGAAACTGAGGAGCAGGGTATTTTGTAGCTAATGGAATGGGTCATGTTGGAGGGTATGTTTTTCTGGGTTCATCTTCAGCAGTAATATAAGACCAGATTTAGACTTATGACAAGTGAGCGTTTTCCAAACGTTAAGATCGAAAAACAGCCACTTCTCGCGTTCCGCCCATGTGCACGTTGCAGTGCCGCTATTTAGGCAATCCAGGAGATTTATTTATTTTGTATTCCTTCATTACTGTGTCAGGCCTCTGATAGCAGAGTGGATACGAGCACCAGGGGGATGGGTTAGGGAATGTCATTTTACAGTTTTGGCGTTCTTTACGCCGATCGCTGTATCGAGACTTTTTAATTGTAAGGTAGGGGCTTTAGCTTGGACCTCCGTGCAATGGCCTCTCATGCACTGGCACCTCCTGTGTGATACAAAGCTCCATTTACAAAGCAGCGATGACTTTAATACTTTATCTCCTGAAAACGAAGTAATTGCCACCTACAATGGAAACCATGGCGATCATTAGCATGACCACGCCCAGAATGTCATATTTGCATAATGGTGTACTAACAATGGGCCTGATTCAGAGTTAAGTAAGAACGTTTTTTACGTGCGTAAATTTACGGAAAAAAACACTGCGTATGCGCAGAAGAGTATAATAGGAACGTAATGGACATCCGAGCGATTCATAGTAAAGGACGTAAAGAAACGCATTAAAAGCGCATAAGTGTGTATTGGTTTCCGCATGCGTTTGTCTGTGGGCAGGCTGCGTAATGCAAATGAGTGTGCAGCGGAATATTAATGTACATTATGGGCGTTTCTTTAGTGATCCGAGCGATTCACAAGATAAATGTATATCCGCATGAAAACTTGCGTATTTTTACGCTGCCATTTCAGCATTACTATTCCACACCTGCTGCTTTGAACTGATGATTTTTGTATGTGTCATGTGAATGAACTATTCAGTTGCAGGTATTTAAAGCGATCGCGCTCTACCCCTATTGTTCATGTGGCAGCGAACAGAGAAGGTAGGATACAACAGTCGTGTTATATCTGTTTATTTATATGTTCCTTTGTAGTAATGTCACCTCGTAACAAAACAGATTCATACTTTGTATGTGCATGATAAGGAGGCGAAGAAGTAAATAAATATGTGCACGTTATCGTTTTTTATAAGCATATTGTTACGTTTGCATACGTACGGATATATATGTGCGTATATATACGATAATACATTAAGTACGTTCTTATTGAAACTGTTCTTAAACTTACGTTCCCTTTTTTGTGGGCGCGGTTATACAAATTTCTTCGGAAGTCTGAATCGTTCTTAATTGTTTTTCCGTGCGTACACATGCGTGCGTTCTTATTTTCACTCTTAAGTCTGAATCAGGCCCAATCTTATTTGCAGAAATGCAAATCATGGACCGGAGTCACAGATAAGGTTTTGCTACTTTTTCCGTGCGTATTTTTAGGATCGGCGTAAGTGCGCAGGCGTAGTAGCTTTATTTACGCAAGTTACGTAGGATTTAGGCACGGAAGTCCATTAGGCGCGCATTTCTAAGTCGTACTTAGTGACATACGTACGGAGGGGCGTGGTTGTCTTCCGTACATGCGAAGTTACGTGAAAGTGGGTGGAGGAAGCACTTTAATGGGCTTTTGAGGGTGCGGTTAGTAATGTGCGCACGTACTTAAGTAACTTAGACACGTATATACACCCGTACCCGAGTTACCTATGGAGTCATAAGTTACCAAAAAATCCGTCCGTGTGAGGGCAGTGTCATGGGTGTTGCCTAGCAACGTATGTGCGTATATTTGCGTACTTATTACATACGTATCTGTGAATCCGGTCCCATATGTCTTCATTTCTTATTTAAGTTAAGATTTATTGTAGAGGGAGGTATAATATTCACTATAACTAATTTAGCAAAGATGGCTTGCTGGAACTTGTAGTGTTCCTAGATCGCTGTGCAAGGTATTATAACATTGTCCCTGGACATTATTGAAAAATACCAGCAAATTTGTGCTCGAGACTTGATGATATTACCCGAGTCGTTAGTCACTCTGATTAATGACTTGTCTGGTAAATCTCCTTTTATCTCCTATTTGATGTATTCAGCATTTTTGGTGTTCCGCTTGTGGTTATAAATGTCTCTGGTAACTTGGCGTCATCTAAAACAATGATCTTTTACTTTAATTGCACATGATTTTCATGGGTTTTGCAGTGTTGCAGAATCAGTGTGTAGGCAGCTGCTAAATCTAACAACCTTGTATTGTTTCAGGTGCATATTGTAGTTTTAACCTCTGTCTTAAGCTTTTGAAATACTAATAGATACATAATTAGCTTTGAGCTACAGAATGATATGCTAAACGACTGCAGTAATGTTTGATCAAATGTTGCCACCTAGTGTGCACTTGTGATATTACACTACTTTGCATTGTGCGTCAAAAGATACTGTACGTGCAGAGTTTGGACCTGATTCACACTTAAGTAAGTGTAGAATCTATGGACCTGATTCACACTTAAGAACGCGATAGGTTCCTAAATATACGCAACTAATAGCAATGACACTCCCTCGGCACGCCCCCGGTTTTCAGGTTCTTATGTGACTTACGAGTGCCATAGGGCTCCCTTAACTGTAGCTTTGCATTTGAATGTGTAGGGCGTCTACTTAGGAACGTAACTGCATAACGGCGCCTTCATTTGCTCATTTATATGCCTCTCTCCACCCAAATCTGCGTATCTGCCTAGTTACTTATTCATGGACAGCCCGTTTTTGCGTATGTTACTACGAACCTCAATAAACACAATTCTTATACATGATGACGTCTATACGAAACAACCAAAATTTGATTAATAAACCTGTGTAGTGATCAAAGTGCTCTAGAGACTTTGGGCCTGATCCAGACCTACGCTGATGCGCTGTGCTTACTAAAGCACGGCCTATCGGTGTCCACTCTCCCCGACACTCCCCCTGTGTGGGCGTATTTCCCATTGCTTATGCCGGCTGAAGGCTACCCTAACTTCAGCCGGCGTAAGCAATGGGTAATACGCTCGCACACGAGCGTACTACCGCTAAGCCCTCCCTCCCTCATTATATTACCTCCCCCCGCCCACCTTCACTAACCTTAACGTAGGGACGCTAGGGGGACGCCCCTTCAGCCGATCTTACGCTTACGCCTGCCGTCCTAGAGACGGCGGGCGTAGGTCTAGATCAGGACCATAGTGTATAAAAGTTACTACGCATGCGCAGTGCTTCCGTTCTTAAATATACGCACTTAAATCGGAAGAATTCTTAAATGTGAATCAGGTCCTATGTGTGTATTTTTATGATCAGCTAAACTGCTCATGCCCAGAATATACGCACGGAAACCCTGGCCGACTGATTCACATAACCGGATGTCAGACTTAGGACTGTAACGAGTCCCGCATGGGTGGCTAGAGGGGTAAGACTATTAGTGCAAATAAGCAGCACACGGGCTACTAATGCACAGTATGGGCCTTCCAACAGAGTCAGGACTGATCACAGGCAGGAGAGCCTTGCGGAAACTAACATACACACGGGAAAAGTTAAGGTAGTCCTCGACCAAGCGTAAGTTGATGAACCGTATTGTTTGCTGTGAGGCCATGTGTCTTCTCTCACTCAGTTCACTCCACACCCGCTGCGTGTTTATAATCAATGGATGTGTGTTTTTATGAAACAAATAAAGGCTTGGGTTTGTTTATTTAATCTTAAGCTGATTTCACATTTTGTGCAAGAGTTTAACATTTTAAAGGTCCCATTATTTGTTTTGATTTTGTGAAGATATTTCTAATATTTTAAATCAGTTATTAATAATTAATCAGTTTAATTTTGTGAACAAACACCATTACATTTACTATTTAACTGTATTGGTTTTTGTGTAGTTTTTATTTTTTAAATGCTTATTTTTAAAATGATTTATATTTTATATGATTTATAAAAGTATTTATGAGTATTGTAAATTTTGTCATGATTATTCTTATTTCAAGGTGTATTTTAATGGTTCCTTTCGTATATGTTAATGAGAGCACCAGTGTATTTTTGAATCATAAGTAAGTTTAAGCACCTAAATGCATGACCAATTCACAGCTTATAAAGTCCGCACGTGCGCACATACCTAATTATACGTAGGAAAGACTTACGTTCTTACACACGGGGAGTGGTTAATCACTTTCTTTTCTCTAAATAGGTATTGCCGATTTTCCACATGCATATATTTAAGTAAGTTCACAATGGGCCTGATTCAGAGATGCGATTTTATCGCTACTTAGGTGCGTATATTTAGGATCTTAAAAAATTTGCATCAATGCGCATGCGTAGTAATAGTGCAAAGCCGTCTACGTAGAGGTTAGGCTCTTAAATTCGCTAAGAGCGGACCTTTGAATCGAGCGCAAGCACTTAAGATCTTAAGTGCTTCGAAAGTTTAAGATCTGAAGGATTTGCATGGAAATGGGCATGGGGAGGCAGGGAGATGAGGGAAAGTGGGCGCGGGCAGACACTTAGGATCTCAAATAACCACAACTACTTCCCTTAAGATCTCAAATGACAGCGCAGAGTTAGGGTTGCTCAATGGTGGTCTAACAGTTAGGGTGATGGTGGTCTAACTTTAAGATCCGCCGCTGTTTGCAAGGGGAGTGACTATTTAAACAGTGGGCTGTAACCGCTAAGATCTGAACTTAGTTGCGTATATTTGCGATCTTTTCGCAGTCGCATCTCTGAATCACCCCCAATTTTACTCTTAAGTGTGAGTCAGGTCCTTTATCACCATGTTTGAAAGAGTTGGAGAGTGTTATACCCCTTTCAGACAGAAAACTCAGGTTAAACCTGGGTCAAGCTTTTAGCCATGTTGAATCTGTCAGACCGCAACTAATAACTCGGTTGTAGCCTTTTACACTAGAGCCGTGTCTGCCGAGGCAACAGTGCTCCCCATCCCCCATTTTACATACTTTTTATGGAACCCGGGTTGAATAACCCGGGTTCCCCTGTTCACACTGTAAAACGGGTTAGGCTGATCCAAGAATAACCATGGTGTTGACCAGGGTCGTGGACCCGGATCAACAGACCCGGGTTGACCCTTTCACACCACACCAAGGGGTATAAGAGGGAGATCTGTGAAGTAAGACAAGTTTATTTTATTTATTTATATTTTTTTTATTTTTTTGTTCTACTTGGAATATTTGCAATTATTTCCTTGTGAAAAGAACAATTGTTGGATTTCTGGGTTCTTTTGGATATATACCATTAAAGTATTAGCTGTGTGTGTGGACGAGAATCAGCGTAAAGGACATTGATATTGATTCACATCTGTTATGGCAGCCAGCAGCCATGTGAAACATAAGGGGCCAGATTTACTAAGCTGTGGGTTTGGTAAAGTGGAGATGTTGTCTATAGCAACCAATCAGATTCCAGCTCTCACTTTCTTTTTACATACTACAGAATGTCAGCTAAAATCTGATTCCAAACCCGCAGCTTAGTAAATATGACCAAGGTTTCACTTAGGGACGTCTAAAGTTCAAAAATACAGTCACAGGTTAGATGTTCAGAACAGTAAAAAAAACAAAAAAAAACAACATATATATTTTGTCATCAGTTCGACCACTATATCATCAGCATGGTACCTCCTAAGGTTGTCATACTTTACATAAACAATAACTTCTCTCTCCACCTGTTCTGACTTTGTCCTACTCTCTGTTCCCCTATCTGTCTGTGTCCTGCTCTCTATCCCTCCTCTCTGTCTGTGTCCTGCTCTCTATCCCTCCTCTCTGTCTGTATCCTGCTCTCTGCTCCACCTCTCTGTCTGTTTCCTGCTATGTTCTCCGCCTCTCTGTCTGTGTCCTGCTCTCTATCCCTCCTCTCTGTCTGTTTCCTGCTCTCTGCTCCACCTCTCTGACTGTATCCTGCTCTCTGCTCCACCTCTCTGACTGTTTCCTGCTATCTTCTCCGCCTCTCTGTCTGTGTCCTGCTCTCTATCCCTCCTCTTTGTCTGTTTCCTGCTCTCTGCTTTTCCTCTCTGTCTGCATCCTGCTTTTTTTCCCCTATCTGTCTGTGTCCTGCTCTCTGCTCCCCTCTCTGTCTTAGTCTCTCTGTCCTCTTATCTGTCTGTGTCCTGCTCTCTTCTCCTTCTTTTTGTCAGTTTACTACTTTCCACTCCTCCTCTAGGTCTTTCTCTGGCTCACTGCTCATATTCTCTGTCTGTGTCTGGCTCTCTGTTCCTCTCTCTTTGTCCTGCTCTCTGCTTTTCCTCTCTGTCTGTGTCCTGCTCTCTGCTTTTCCTCTCTGTCTGTATCCTGCTCTCTGATTTTCCCCTCTGTCTCTGTCTTATTCTCTGTCCTCTTATTTGCTTGTGTCCCGATCCTTCTATTTGTCAGTGTGCTGCTCTCCACTCTTCCACTAGGTCTTTCTCTTGCTCACTGCTCCTATTCTCTGTCTGTGTCCTGCTTTCTGCTCCCTTTGCTCTTTCTGTGCTCTGCTTTCTGCTTTTCCTCTGTGCTTCTGTATTCTGCTCTCTACCTTTCCTCTCTCTCTATCCTGCTCTCTGCATTTCCTCTGGCTTGCGTAAATTCTCTGTCTTACGGAGCTCAAGATCTACCCCTTTATCTATAAACGGGAGACTTATCTAAGAAAAAAAGGGATTATTACTAATTATTCCAACAAAGATACACAACGACACCATTTGTGAACTCTTTTTTTAGTCTTTCTTTTGAGACTGTTTATCTATTTTATATTTATTTATTATGATTACTTATTTTAAGAATGGCTACTACCCAGGTTATTTTATTCCTATATACCTTCTAGGGGTACCACAGTGCCTTTTTAGTATTTATAACAATATATTTGACCTTATGTCAATGTTTACCTTTTCTGATCACGACCTTTTTTTTTATTTCTCTGCACTTCCTGGTGTTCACTCTCTGCTGCAGGCTTTATCCAATAGGTATTGCTGACTCCCTTGCTGCTCACTCCCATCACTGACATCACTTCCATGTCAGAACAACAAGTTTCCTTGCCTGCTGATATTGCATCATTGAGTTCTCTTGTGTGTTCTGGCTCCCTGGTTGCTGGCCCTGTCTCTAATCCTTGGTCCCAATTATACGATCCTCAATTCCTATATTCCTGTGTATCTGGTTCTGTCTGTGTCTCTGGTGTCTGTACCTCTAGTGTCCAACTGCTCCCTGCAGTACCTAGTCTCTTTAGCCGCTCCTATGCTACTTCCTGCAACCCTCAGGTGCTGTCAACTATCCTGGCATCTGTGCAGTTGTCCAGAGGGCCACGACCTCCCATTTTACTGCACATTTTCAGGCAGACTGCATTTTAACTAATCGAAATGCTTTCCAACCAATCCAGGCTGACACTTTTAACATCTTTAAACATGGGCGGGGCTGTGAATACAAGTGGGCGTTTCCTCTTAATCAGCTGACATTATAGGCATTTTCTCTCTCTGTGTACCAACCCAGACATAATTCAGAGGGGCAGGGGCTGAGGTGACAGAGGGGCGTTCCCTCTTAGTCAGGAGACAGTATAGGCGGCCCCTCTCTCTGTGTAGCCATCCAGACATAATACAGAGGGTGGGGCTGAGGTGACAAGTGGGCATTTCCTCTTAGTCAGGAGACAGTATGGGCGTTCCCTCTCTCTGTGTAGCCATCCAGACATAACACAGAGGGTGGGGCTGAGGTGACAAGTGGGCATTTCCTCTTAGTCAGGAGACAGTATGGGCGTTCCCTCTCTCTGTGTACCCCTCCATACATAACACAGAGGGATGGGGCTGAGTTCACAAGTGGGTGTTCCCTCTTAATTAATATACAGTTCCCTCTCTCTGTATACCCATCTACATACTTCTGATTGAATCAAAAGACTAAAAATGGACTCCTGCACATCAGAGTGACTTCAAGCTAAATACACAGCTGTAGAGACTAGCAGATCCCTCCAAATATCCATCAAAAGTATTCAATGGTTTCAAAACTGGAACAGTGGGTCCAGGTATGGTCTAATAGATCAACAATCACTTTTCCAACATTCCTACACACAACATTAGGTTGAAGGTGTATGAATATCAACAAATATGAAGTTGATGGGGTTGTGTTGACAATACTGAGGTCGGAAGTATTATTATATTGACCTTAATGTTGCCTACAGATAAAAGGCAGACGATAGCCCGGATTCACACATAAGTTTGTGATCCGTAGGTTAGGATACAAATGTATCCGCACCTATTCTCTGCTCCCCTCCCCCACCACGCCCCCGTTTTTAAGTGTCTAATGGCACTTACCCTTGCCATAGGGCAACCTTAACTATCCGTGCGTATTTTCTCTCTTAAGGAGGGAAAATACACACGTAGATTCCCCAGCCCTCCGTCCCAGACTAATTTACACCCCTCCCCCCCCACCCACTTTATTGAAGTAACCCCCAGCACACCTCCTCTTACCTTAAAAACTACATACAGTCTTTAATGACCGCATGCAGATAATATCCGTTCTGAACCCGCTACGCAAATTGCATAGTCTATATGACTAACCCAAAACCAAATCTTTACCTAACCGAGACAACAGCCTAACCCTAGCCCCTAATTAAAATTCAAGAATTAACCTTCAATCTTACATTCCGGTCGAGTCCTCCAGTATCAAACACGTGATACTGTTGAGTATGTTATCGTCAGTCAAGTGATGTTGTCTGATAGGAAAAATTGTGTCAAGCTTGTGTCCATCAGTCATGTGAATTCATAACCCTTGACTGTATCCTGTGGGTCTTGCCTATTTGATTATGCACTTTATAGTTCATTTTGTACAACACAAATATGTATAAAATTCTTCTGAGACCTATTCATCTCACAAGATTTGGAAATGTAACCATAATGATACAGTCATGCCTAATGCAAAAATGAATTGCGAGGGAGGTGGATTAAACAGACAGGGTGCCCTTTGCAAATTGACGAAATGAGAGTTATTTTCATGCATAATTTACATAACGTGCCACTGTTTGTAAGATCATTAACCAAGCTGCAATAAAAACTCTATACCATAATTTTCCCAAGCCTCTATGAAACTTCCTCTCATCGCTTTAATTAAAAAATAATTAGCGGTGCCTGGTCTATCTGGACATTAATTGTTCTTGATACTAATTGTCTGCATTTTATCAGGGGAGGATGTGACGGTTCTGCTTAGCTTTGTGTTTTGTTTGAGCAGAGCAAACATCTTGGTTGTTATGTAACCTCGTAAAAATTAAAGGGATGGTTCTTATTCTTACGAGCTGAATTTACTGTACGTCGCTGGGAAATAGGCAGCAAAATGTGGAGAGTGTTATAAAATTGGGATTTTTATCGCCTCATATTTGATGTGGTGTCTGTTTTTTTAAAGTTTGATACGTAGCCAGATGGCAAATTGAGCAGGTGACAGAATGAAACTGCATCAGAGGGAGTCACTTATCAGTGAGACATTGTAGAGAACTTTTTAGTTGCACAAGTTTTGCCGTAAGTTGTACGTTATCCTGAGATGGTGATACCAGAATACAAATGCAGGCAGGAGCAAAAGACAAGATGTGTCCGCATACACCTTTTTGCCAAAATGGATCTGTCAGATCTGTCATACCTACATGTAATCGCCATCTCTAGTGGGACCCCCAATGGGGAAAGGTGTTAGGGACTTAGATTAACTATGGAAATTAATAAAATTCTGCTTCCCTTTTATTTAGCACTGATTGCGGCTCCTGCTGGGGGTTTGAATGGAGGTGATGTCATCCATTCAATACTAGGTACAGAAGCAGTCACGCGGTCTGTGAGTCATACAAGATGGTGTCACCTCCATTCAAACTCACAGTGGGAGACACGATTGTATTGAATGGGTGACGTCACATCCAATGAAAATCACAGCGGGAGACATGATTGTATTGAATGGGTGATGTCACATCCAATGAGACTCACAGTGGGAGTCACGATTAGAGCTAAATGAGAGGTAAACAGTTTTATTGCATTAGCAATGGTCACAAAAGTAGCAACTTTAAACAAATGTAAACGACACCGCACCTGCATACATATACTCACTTGTCTAAAGATATATCCCAGCTCATTTTCTCAGATCATCACAAGATCTATAACTCTCTTCTGCACTTCATAAATGCTCTGATTCCCGGTTACAGGACTTCTCCTGGGCTGCACTCACTCTCTGGAATAACCTTCCTTTCCTATTAAGACTATCCTCTACTCTCTAAACTTTCAAGCGCTCCCTTAAGCGCTCACCTCTTCAAACAATCTTATCAAATACTTCAACCTTCTTAAGCTTTATTTACCATATTAACAACCACTTTGCTTTCCATTTTCCACTTTGCCTTTCTATTACATTATTAACACTAACCTGCACACTCTCTCTTTCTATTCTAAAATTTCCTCATCTCTGTTATTAACACTGCTGTGTGACGGATCATACAGAGCACTGAACACTGTTACCATACACTCTGTCTCTCTCCATAGTAATATCCCCTCAGTCCTGGTAGTAACACTGCTGTGTGACTGATCATACACAGCACTGAGCACTGTTACCATAACAACACAACACAAAAACATTCATTCTTTTTCAGTATCCAAGAATCAGCCCTTACTCTATGATTTAAATACCACCCTCCTCCCACCCTGATTACACACTGCTCACAAGGCAGATTGTCCTAACTCACAGTTTGAAAACTACACAGCTCAGAATCCAGGATTGTTCATAGCGCGTAGTTTTGCTATGTAACCAACACGTGGATCACTGTCACCAAATAATCACACACCCAGAACATTGAAATTGGCTATTTCTTGTAATTCTGGGTCCAGTCCATAGACTGTGTTATGCTCCAACTGGGCAGAGCCTGATGTGAATGGTTGATTAAAATTGTATGCATTATGATAGCACTATATGGTCCATATTTACTAAACTGCGGGTTTCAAAAAGTGGAGATGTTGCCTATAGCAACCAATCAGATTCTAGCTGACATTCTTTAGTATGTAATAAGAAAGTGAGAGCTAGAATCTGATTGGTTGCTATAGATAACATCTCCACCTTTTTAAACTCGCAGCTTACTAAATCTGGGCCTATAAACCTTATTAATAAAATAGAATAACAAAATATTAATAGCCACATTTCATTTACCAATTGTTTTATTCCTATTTAATCAAGAGAAGCAGAGAAACACAACAATCATTCCGTGATACTTTAGTCACTCAAGAAAAAACGACCAGGACATTATAAGTCTTTAGGTCACATTTGTTTATGTTCCTTTACTTCAACATCTACGCTGCAGAATAATAAAAAAAAAATAATAACAACAGACTACACTGAACAGTCAGTTCTCTTCTCCGATCGAATGGCGTGATTCCGAGATTCTGAACTTTCGTACCCTCTATGTTGTATGATATTAGCTTTTGAAAGGTTACCAGCTTTCTGGAACCTTTCAGTCAATGGAAAATGACCTTTTACAACATGTAAGTCAAGGTGCTGTGTGTAGAGTTTTTCTGCATAAGGTCATCAGGGATAATGTCTCTAATCTCAATGTTCCATGTTCTATCTCCATAAAGTGACCCTTGTGGAATTGAAACAAGACGAAAAAGCTGTTAGTCTTTAAATTGGATTTAAGCTCTTGGATTTAAGCTCTTGAGAGGTCAACTCTCTCCTTCCACCCAAGTCTGGTGAAAGATCTCTTGTGTACATCACAAACTGGAGGATTGGAAGCTTCCCTTTACATTCAGTCTATGTTTATCTCATGCAAAATTGAAGGTATTTGCATTAGCAAAGGAGTAATGTGGTTATAATGTGGGTGTTATGCCAAAAATAACAATCTTCCACCCTCAGTGTTCCCATACAAATCATATTTACTGAAATGAATCATTATGTATGTTAGGCAAGGTACAGCTTTGGTTTTTCATGTAAAAATACTTTTTTATATACAACTTATAAATTGAAGGGCATTAGCAAAGGAGTAATGTGGTTATAATGTGGGTGTTATGCCAAAAATAACAATCTTCCACCCTCAGTGTTCCCATATAAATCATATTTACTGAAATGAATCATTATGTTATGT
>WWET01001247.1:331147-343889 GCA_011038615.1 Limnodynastes dumerilii
ACACACAGTCTCTCATAGTAATGACCAGGGCTAAAAAGTACAGCCTGGGTATGGATTGGGATAAGGGGTGACTCTACTCCCCTCCCCCAGCCTGTTTTCTTTACAGTGGATTACTGGGGCACGCCCACACGTAAGTATTTACGTGACACATACGTGAATGGCCCATACGTTCATAATTACGCTACGTTACTGTGCATATTTTCTATGGTGCGCATGCGCAGTACTTACAAATAGGCGATTCTACGTCTCTGCCATGCGAAAATTCGCTCAGAAGCGTTGTTCTGGATCAGGCCCAATGTCTGTATGGTATAGCTGTCACTAAGATACACAGTCTGTATTGTGTGGCAGTTTTTAGGATGAATTAGGAGTTGTATAGCAGAGACTAGGATACTGTCTGTATTGTATAGTAGTGACTATGATTTGCTTTCTTTTATTGTGGTTACAAGATTATGTTTTATGAGGATTACATGGATACTATAATCTATTAGCTATGTTATAATGTTAAATAGTTAATAAGGAGGGCGCAAATTTAAAGTTTGCAGGGTGGCGTCGAACACCCTGGCACCGGCCCTGACTACCAATATGTGTGATCGCTTTCCTTAACTATATGACACCATTATCCTGACACTTTTACAATGCACATCGCATGGTATTTAAATATGCATGCTTTATTTGAGCACCAGATGTCCAGAATATATCATAAGCTATCATAATATTTATAAAAAAAACTAACACGTATAACACCCGGAGGGAAGCCTAATATTTCTGCAAGGGGGCAGGGCCTAATGACTTGATTTATGCAATCATTAAAGCCCCACCCCTGTCAATCACTCACGTGATCTCTAGTGTTCCTGGGGATTGGCTGGGCTTGATGACATCATCATCACCCTGCCATTAACATAGACAACTACCAGCTCCTTGTTAATTTCCACTACACATATCCATGTGACTTTAATACAGACCATTCACCCCTGCCAGGCCTGTCCATCCCCACAGAATGGAAATCTAGGCACGTCCCTAGTCATGGTTAATGGAAAATACACTAACCTGGGTGTTTACCCATTCAGAAGTGTATAGCTCATTAAAATATAACATCTCAGATCTATAGGAATGCTTTTTTTACACCAGCAAATGACAATTATAATGTATCCCACTGTGACTGTAATTAAAATTGCTATATGTGTAAATGTAATTAAAGTACTAAGACATTCTAATGGATACATTATGTGACACTTTCGTGGTACTCCTTGATTAACGTTAGCTTTCATATATTCCCAGGGATGCACAGCTGTAACATACTATGTGCATAATTAAACGTCTGTGTTTTATTGATAATTATACATTAACTAAGGATTGTGCATTGTCTATTTTACATTGGTAACTCAACATATAAGAAGCAGCTTATTCTGAGAATACTGTGTAATTATCATGTGTAGACTCTCCCTTATATAAAAGCTGCATGAAACAGATACATTGGTGCTGGTGGGAGTTCTTTTTCGCACCCACCACCAACACCACCGGAGTGGACCGTAGGGGCTTTGAGTGTTAGAGGGAGGCTTAGGATCAGGATGTGGGGAAGGGAGGGTTAGGGTCAGGCTGCAGGCAAGAGAGGGCTAGGATCAAGGTGCAGGGAAGGGAGGGTTAGGGTTAGGCTACAGGGAAGGGAGGGTTAGGGTCAGGCTGCAGGGAAGGGAGGATTAGGGGAAGGGTTGGGGTTAGATTTGATACTCACCATTCAGAGAACCATGTTCTGCAGAGGGCTATCTTTATTAAATCTGGATCCGGCTCATAAAGTATAAATAACAAGGGCTATTCCTCTGAAATAATGCTTGCATGTAATACACACGATACAAGCTCTAATATATTAATGAAAAAGGGTCTGCATTCATCTTACTAAATTAGTTTACAATAAAGCGTAGATTTAATAAATCATCCTCACATCTAAATTATGAATGGAGGCATTGTCCATTGCCAGAAACCACATTCTAGCTATAATTTTCTTTATGATACAATAGGTGCCGTATGTAGTGTATTTATGGTGAACACCTCAATTTTATAAGGAAATGTACCATTGCTTAGCAGAAAGAGAGAAGTAGTGATGTCACTTTATAGGTCAATGCTGCAGCCTCATCTGGAATACTGTGATCAGTTCTTGAAGCCATCTCCAGAAGGACATAAATACATTAGAGACTGCGCAAAGAAGAGCAACAAATATGTTGATTGGCCTGTGTCACACAACATACCAAGAGAGACTAGAGAAAGTAACATGTATAGCTTGGATCAGAGAAGGGAGAGGGGGGATATCATAGTAGCTTTCACATATATCAAGGGGCGACAGAACGGGCCGTCCCTTATCTGCTTTCACTTCCTATCTTTCTATGCTCCCTATTGACCACATGTGGTACTGGAACAGTATGTATGACACTTTTGGCCATAGTTGTCAGAACTCCATCTGCAGCAGTAACATAGTTACTCGATGTGTGATCCTCGGTTCCATACATATTAGGGCAGATGTTTGCACACAGGTAAATGGGGCCATATGTAAAGGCTTAACCACACATGAAAACATTCTCTCCCATGGTGGCTTGTCACACCCGAGGATCCAGTTCCATGCTGGAAGTCTTTTAGGAACCCATGCACACTCGCCATTGATCTGAACCCATGCACACTCGCCATTGGTCTGAACCCATGCACACTCGCCATTGGTCTGAACTCATGCACATTCACATTTGGTCTGAACCCATGCACACTCGCCATTGGTCTGAACCCATGCACACTCGCCATTGGTCTGAACCCATGCACACTCACCATTTTTCTGAAACCATGCACACTCGCCATTGGTCTGAACCTATGCACACTCGCCATTGGTCTGAACCCGTGCACACTCGCCATTGGTCTGAACCCATGCACGCTCGCCGTTGGTCTAGTGGCGAGTCTGGATCTGGTTCTTTGTATGTGGGTTTCTCCATTTTCTGGTTTCAACAGGTCAAGCATCAGTTTACTGCCTTTGCTTTGTTCCTGTTTAAAGGAGTTAAATGTTGTTGGGTCATTGCCCTGTAGGCATTCTCTTTGGACAGTTACTGTAAGTTCTGTGTTGTGACCTTTTTTTTTTCACCCTATGTTGTGCCACCTTACGTTGAGCATTTTCTCAAAGGTCTACTTTGAACTTCAGAACGCTAGATGTATTCTGACCCTCATTACATGAAAGGAGTGTGTAACTATTACACGAATGTGTAACTAATCAGATAGCTTAAAAGGGTATCCTAAATTGTAACCCAAATTGAGGGTAAATAGGGTCTAGGGTCAGTATAGTTTTCAATAAACAAATGGGCAGACTAGATGGGCCACGTGGCTCTTATCTGCCGTCATTTTCTATGTTTCTATGTAATCACCATGTCCATCTCTTAATATTCTTAACACACAGACAGTGCGATGTCTGTAAACTTTTCACCTTTAATAATATAGACTGAATGATTGTCCATATAATGTAACTCAAGTTCTGCAGGGTAGATCACTGAATATATGTTGACAATATAGAGCAGTATAAGAGATAGAAAAAAGGAATTGAGGTGAGAAGATATAAGCCTGTAGGGCTCAGATGGCTAAACACACCTATAGGCAGCTAATTCACAGTTAAACTGAAGCAACTATACAAAATGGAGGATCTAGCTGTCTGACCTGTCACATGGTATAAGACAGCTAGACATAAGCAATCAAATGCAGATCTGCACAGAACTAAGTAGACTTAATTAGCAGAGTGCAGAACATAACCTTATCATATAAGAAGCTAATAAGAAAATGTACAGTAATAATACAGAAGTGCTGTGGATACATGACAAGATGCTTTTTGGAAGGTGGATCATGTCTTATATTGATCCTTATGGCTTCTCCTGATACATTAATGACTATGGACTGGATTCAGATTTCCTGCTTTTTCACACTGTGAATGCTTTAAAATTTCTAAGATCGGAGCACATCCCGGACCTCGGATGTGGTCGATGGTCGTGGTTGTTGGTGTGGTTGTTGGTCCAGCCACCTGCTTAATGGCAGTTCTTTTATTGTTCGAAAACCACAGCAAATAAAACATTTCTATTGGGAACGGGTTCCTGTTTCAACCTGTTGCAAATAGTCACAGGGTGCAGCGGCTGCAGCGAGTGAAATGTTGGCCTTATGGCTTAAGGGGAAGGTTAGGGTAAGACTGCAGGACATGGGAGGTTAAGGCTGTGGAACATTGAGGGTTAGGGCTCAAGAAATGGAAGGTTAAGGTTAGGCTGCAGAAAACAGAGGGTTAGGAAAGGGTTAAGGTTAGGATTAGGTAAAACACCTAGCTGTCAGCGCAGAAATTTTCGCGACCCCAGGAGTCGCAACCGCTTTCTAAAATGGCCGACATTAGCCATTCAGCTTCAATGGTCTGTCGCAAAAACACCAGCAAACCACGTCCCCAGACTTAAGAACAGTGGGGTAGATCCTGAACTACGTGTGTGCGTACGTATTTTAGCGGTGCGTATTTTCTCACAAGCGGGTTATAACTTTCTGTCTCTCTTCTGCATATGTGGCAATGAAGGTAGTTTGTCACAGATGAGTAAGAGAGAGACTTGATGTGATAATGCTGGGAGTCTGCTGTCTGCAGCTACAGACAGGGTTCATTCTCCACTCTCTCTTTCACACAGAGCTCACAGGTGGAAGACCTGGGTCTAATCAGAGTTAGTTAGAGCTGGAGAAATGACCATAAATAGCTGATTTGTACTGTGGGTGAGGCAGCTGATGCCAGCTAAGTGGATGGTGTGAACAGTGTCTGTTTGCAATCCTTATCACAATACCTATTCCAATATCAGAAATTTCTGTACACTTAAATTTGGAAACTAAAGGTAGTGCCTGGCTATTGGACATTCACCTGTTTAAGGAGTTGAAATCTGATATTAGTAATGTATAGGACATCACAGATCTTGCAAATTTATAAACACATTTTGCTGGGAGGTCCAAATGCATCAAGATTGCAGATCTGTATATAGTTGTCTCATACAGTACAATGGGCTGGATCCAGACTTAAGTAAGTGTTTGAAATTAGTTACTCCTGGGCTAAACTATGTTAATTGCAGGGGAGTCATATTGGAGTTGAGAGGTGATGTTTCTTATCCCAAGTCTAAATAACAGTGTGATAGTAAAGCTGGTCAGTATCTGTGTGCAGTAAGCTATTCAAGGATCCCTGCATGCAAAGAATACAATTAACTTGACTCCCCCTGAAATCAACATGGTTTAGCCCAGGGGTAACGAATTTCAAGCACTGGATCCAGCCCAATGTCACTTTAACCTCTCGTCTTTCCCACTCTGTGTAAAAACCATCTACTGGTACCTGCAAAGCTTCTTTGGATTTTGTTAGTTATTACACTAGAATGTCCGCTGGGAAAAAAAAAAAGCATTTGCTTGGATAACTTCTCGTTGAGGAGTGTTGCCCATTTTACTGGGATCAGTATGAATTGGCAAAAACATTAGATGTTTGGAAAAAAACGGAAGTCAAATAAAAACTCCACAAAAATTTGTGAGTTTGGTTGCAATAAAGAGTTGATAAAAATTAACTACTGTAAAAAATGCAATGTGTTATGTGTGAGAGATCTTCGTGCCGAGCCAAGCTAATTTGAGAGATGAAAAAAGATGCAGATTTTCAATAAGAGGTGGAATATGTAATGCGCTATAAACAGTTGGTGAGAATGGGAAAGGGCATTCATTATTACATAACTCTCCACACAGCAGACTCA
Source organism: Limnodynastes dumerilii (assembly GCA_011038615.1). NCBI lineage: Eukaryota > Metazoa > Chordata > Amphibia > Anura > Limnodynastidae > Limnodynastes > Limnodynastes dumerilii. Next base: position 336,904 of record WWET01001247.1, read on the forward strand.
GAATCCTGTTGTTGTGCAGTAAAACATTCTGTGTAAGGGACAATTATACATAGTTTCAAAGCTATTAGACGGAAGTCAAATAGAGTTGGATCACGGTCTGTCTCCTCCTTCACATTTAAGTAGCAGAATGATAAAGCCCAATGAAAATGTAAAATGGCAATGCAGCATTTGCCTATGCACAGAATAAAGATTCATTTTTGTGATGGCCTTTTTCATGTGCACATATCTTCATACACTTACAGTTGTGCTGTATGGAGCAAATGCGGATCCAGTCCCCGGTTAGAAAGTTTCATTTCCGAAATAGGGACATCCGAAAGTTCCTTTTCGGATGTCCCTATTTTGAATACCCCCCAGTTTACATTTTTTTTTTCTTTTTTACAATGGTAATTCATGCAAATATCACCCCTCCCCCCTCTAGGAGATCCCGCTGGGGTTTATAGATCAAGACTTACGGTAGCCCTCTGTTTGAAACTCTGAATGCAGAACCCACTGGGATCCGATAGTAGATTACCACCATATTCATGTATACATGTGAGCCCACCGCTCACCTCAAAGTACCGGCTTAGGGACCCAACTTTTTAACTTCCAGTCCACTTAAAATAATGACTGAATGTTTTGGTTGCTGGTTAGTACACCCTTACAGTCCATATAAATACAAAATCCCTTCCACTTGCAAAAAAACAGAAATTTAGATAGCTTAGAAATTCAAACCAATCACGGCACTGACAGCGCACACAACTTTAAATAACAGGCGTATTCTGTTATAAACACTAACAAAACACACTTTACGTGAGTAACGCATGATTGCCATCTCTCCCAGAATGTCCTGGAGACTCCCGGAATTCGGGCATTGATCCAGGTTAACTGAAAGAGTCAGCGGATCTCATGCAACGGGAATGAGGCCATAATTTAATGGAAATCATGACCTCAAGCCCTGACCGCTAGCTCATAATTTGCATCATTAGGATTCGCCCCATTAGAAGTAACAGTAGGCCGTATTCACACCTAAGAAGCTGCATTTTCTTAGGTGCGTAGATTAACAAAATGACAAACTATGCATGCGTGGTAGGTCATTTACACAATCTACATACCAGTTGCTTCCATGTGGCTTGTAAAGACCGTGCGGAGTAGTTTAGTTAGAGAGAGGTGTGCTAATGCCGCCTCGGGGAGTGTTTAGGTAGAAGTAGGAGGGGGAGGGATTTAGATTACCGGGGAGGGCGGGGAGAGGTAATGTCCTAAGAAGGAAACTACGCATGGTTACTTAAGGTAGCCCTATGGCACTCTTAAGTGTCATTAAGGTACCTAAAAATGGGGGGTGGGTTAGGGGCTGCACCATTGAGTTAGGCGCAGATCTGTCCGCACCTAATTGGCTAGTATGAGTTGTAGCATTGATAGACAGGGGGCTGGGCTTCATGATGGGATATGCACAAACAAAATGCAAGAGCTCCCAGAGGAAAGAAATCTGAAGTCTGCAACTATCGAGTTTCGTATCTGGTCCTTAGTCCAGGGGCTTTATAAGGAACAATTGTTAGGTGCTGCCTTGAGTCTGTATGTTATTAGCCACACATGATCTTAGCCTTGCAGGTAGTCAACGGCTAGTAAGAATTCATGACTCCTCCCACAGTCTACAGTAAGAATGTAGGGCCGTATTCACACCTAATAAGCTTCTGCTTCTTAGGTGCGTAGTTGACCGAAATGACCTACGACGCATGCATAGTAGGTCATTTATGCAATCTAGGTACCAGTTAGGCACGTAGATTGCCTCTATGCAGTCTTTAAAAACCGCACAGAGTAGTTTAGTCAGATAGAGGCGTCCTAATGGAGTGTTTAGGTAGAAGTGATCTGTCCGCACCTAACTCACCCTTAGGTGTGAATATGACCCACAGTTCTTTTATCCATTAGTGCAGAAAAGGCAGTCTCCCCATTCCAGGTGGTTGGAAAGCATGCTCCAACAGTCTAGACATAGCTGATGTCTCACAAATCATGAGAGCGGATGTAGTTTCCCAACACCCGGTGAGCCACTGGTTGCCAATGGCTGTTGTAGAAGTTGCCTCACTGAACGGTCAACTCGATTTAGTTTAGACACCTGAGTATTAATCCCTGCAGCCTTATGGTCGTCTGGCCTATTCTGTTCTAACTGTGACCTTCATTCCGTGTGACCTACTCTAGAAGCTCTGCCAGATGGAATTCGGAACTATTTCGACCTATCACACCGCACGCAGCTTGCCGAGGCTGGGGAATGCCAAATGCTTTTTTTTTTTTTGGGCTGCTGCGGAAACGCTGGCACTGTGTAACATTAACGTTGAAATATGCAGCAATTAACATATAATTGCACAAGCCTCCCTGAGAATCTACTCGGAAAAGGTGACTCAAACCTACTGAATTATTGAAGCATGGCCGTCTAAATTCAGCCGCAACAGTCCAAAAACCCATAAATCACACCTTAACTGGGCTGACAGCTACTTCAATATTTGGTTAGATAATCATGAAAATGTAAATTAAGCTGACACTTCAAAGTACAAGAAATAACTGCTCTTTTCTAACCTTAGGAAATATAAATTGGCTTTTTTTTTTTCAGCTTTTGGAAAAAATACATTTATAATAAAACTGATGTTTTATAATCAGATTAGTGACATTTCCATCACAAAAAAAAATAAAATTTTCTGAATCAGACACAATATGGCTAATTGCATCTCCGTATTGCTGGGCTGGGATAAGTGGGCTCTTTTCTGAATGTATTAATATCAATTTTTCCATCAGTAGATTCATAACAGACTAGGCACATATTAAAACGTTTCAGGGGAAGGGCACAATTTTTGATATGCCAAAACATCCCCCTGCCTTTGTGACACACACACACACACACACACACACATACACGGATAATCATGATACAATTATTACTTTTAACAACATTATTTCAGCTGGACTCAGAGGAAATATAGGTTAAATTACTCAAAGAATGGCCATATTTGTAGCACATGTGAACTACCCATACTTTTCAACTCTCCCTAAATATCAGAGAGACTCCCTGAAAAGTAAGTTATCTTCTTAACTCCCTGAAGTGTTGGCAATCTCCCTGATGCTGATTCAGTTCCAGAGAACCGACAAAATTTTGAAATTAATGGGCTCCTTTTACTATCATTAGCGCAATGAGTGCTAACGATAGCAGCCAGGCTCTCGGCGCCTCATGAGTAGTATTTACAAATACTTACCCCTCCGGCGAGGTTCCATGATGGGCTGCGGGGCTTTCGCTGGAGACATTCTGCTGTGCTCGTAGATAAGGTCCCGGCGCATGCGCAGTGGCTAACTTTTGGGACTTGAAAATTTCCAAGTCCCAGAAGTTAAATACGTTGGGCCGGATCCAGAACTACGTCCGTCTTCCATAGACGGACGTAATTCAATAAACAGTAGCTACTGCGCATGTGTAGTAGCTATTCTACGTAATCTGCGCATCGTTTCGATGCTTAGATTGCGCATATGCGGTCTAAAAGACCGCATATACGTAATCTATGTATCGAAACGATACGCAGATTACGTACAATAGCTACTACGCATGCGCAGTAGCTATTGTTCATTGAATTACGTCCGGTACAATAGCTACTACGCATGCGCAGTAGCTACTGTTTATTGAATTACGTGCGTCTATGGAAGACGGACGTAGTTCTGGATCCGGCCCATTGCGCATGCGCCGGAACTTCATCTCCAGGACTGCAGAGGAAGACGCCAGACAGGTTAAGTGGAATACTCTTTACTTGTTTTTTTATTTTAATATTTATGTTTCTATTTATTTATTTCTTCATCATCATAATAATAATAATAATAATAATAATAATAATTATAATTATAACAAACCAATATTTTTTTATTTTTTTAAACACACATCATCTGTGTATTCCGGAGGTCTCTTTATACATACCCCCCTTTCCTCCCCATAATAACATCTATTAGGGGGAGGAAAAGGGGGGTATATGGGGAGACCGCAGAAATGCTTAAATTAATGCCATCTGAAGATGGCATTATATAGAGTATCGTTACGGATTGTTAAAATCCACACTTAGTAAATACAATAATCAGCTGGCCCGCATTTATTAGAGCGGGCCGGCGATCGGGGGGTGCTGTAGCTATTGATCGCCATGGCAATCACAGCTTTGTAAATGGTAAAGCCTTCGTTTTAAGGTGATAATTTTTCAGGTGAAAACTGTTTTTATCTACTGAAAACGAAGGCTTCCAATGGGACGATATCATGCAGTATGTAGGCAAGTCCGATTATCAGACCTAGTACCTCAACCTCCTGGCTGCAGGAGATGGAGGTGCCACACGCCACTGTCAGCCAGCCCTTTAGAAAGCTGCAGAACATCTCACACTGGCAGCTGTCAGAGGTTCTGCACAGAGAGGACACAGCGCTGCAGAAGCTCTAACACATTTTTTTTTTTTTAGTTCAGAAATTTTTAGTTCAGTCAGCCAATAGGCTGGCTGCATGGGACTCCTGTCAAGATTGACAGGAGTCCCAACCAATCAGAGCGACTCTGCAGCCAGCCAATAGGCTAGTTGCATGGTCTCATTCAGAGATTATCGCTCCCAGTCTCTCTCTGCTGTGTATGGCGCCGATATCGGGACATTTCCTTAGATGAAAATCATCCCACATATCAGGCACCACATACTGAGAGCGATAATCTCTCTAGTGTGTGGCTACCTTAAAGACCAGGTTCAGACTTCCGCCAGAGTAAAGTGAATGTCGGGTGTCTTGGCAGAAGTGTGCTTGCACCTGCCAGATGTTGAGTAGCAGATCTCCTATCTGTCCAATAAGGCGGCACATCCCCTCCACCCTCCAAAACCCTGTAAGGTGGGCAGGGCAGGTCATTTAAATATTAAAGTAGGTTTGGTTTTAGTGCTTGCATGAGATTCAGCGGGTGACTTCAAGCTTGGGTGTAGCAGCATAAGTGGCCTAACGTATGTACAAGAGAGGGGAGTGATGGACTGACAGACCTCCGTGCATGCGATAAACAATGATGGCACTAAATGGAAAAGAAAAATAGAAAGAAGAAAACAAAACAAAAAGAAAAACAATAAAAAAAACCCTAATAAAGAAATAGGGAAAGCAAAAACACACAAACAAAAAAAACCACGAAAATCCCTAAAAACATATGGAGATAAAAAATAATATATATTTTGTTTAATTAAATGGCAAATAATAAAGAACAAAAATAAAGTAGTAAGGTGTTAAGGTACACGTTTGGAGTGTAATATTAAACCTGGATGCAATATTAGAAATAGGCTGTTCATATGTGTAGGATAGTGTTCTGAAGATTATAGGAAAAGTAAATGAATGATCTGACCACCCAAAGATTTATCACCCAGAATCCCATGGCATTGTATGGAGCTGTGTGTTTATAGGCCTGAGTTTATTAAGCAGTGATAAACCTCTCCAGAGCTCATCTAATTCTCTAGTGATGATTTATGGTGCACCGTAGATAGCCTAGGTAAATCAGACAGGGCTGTTTCTCTGGATGAAATAAACTTCTCTGTAGAACTTTAATTATTTTATATATATTATACATATCATTCAAATAACTTCATCTATATTTCAAATACCATGGATAATATCCAGACTTGATCAAATCAGGCTATTTCGGTCATGTACGGAAATACAGTTGTGCTCAGTTAAACCTTTCCCAAAATCAGGGAAAATGCTGCCATGCTTGTTGGGCCCACCTGCTGGGGAAAGTTGAACAGGGCCTCAGGTCAGCACGGTGGCTCAGTGAGTAGAACGTGTGCCTCACAGCGCTGAGGTCATAAGTTTGATTCCCAGATTAGGGTATGCATGGGTTTACTCCGGGTGCTCCGGTTTCTTCCCACACATCAAATACATGCTGGGAGGTTAATTGGCTGTGGACTAAATTAAACCAATCTGTGGACTGGAACCAGACCCCCGCACGCTTTCCGCACGTGTGGGGTCCGGTTGAGAGAGAGAGGGGAGTTCACACCTCCTGTCACTCCCCTCTCTCGTGCAGGCTTTATAGCAGCTTACGCTGCCATAATTCATATGGCCGCTGATCCGCACAAGTGTGGACAAGTGTGTATGGAGTTCCAATAGGGGCAGGGACTGATGTGAATGTCTAATGTTCTCTGTAAAACGCTGTGGACAATTTGTGGAGCTATATAAATAAGTGTTAATTTGCATTAAGAGTCTTGCCTCTCTAGCCACGCATGCGGGACTCATTCCGTGCTGATGTGCATCAGTCCTAAGTCAGCCGTCCGTGTCTGTGAATTGGTCGGCCATGGTTTCCATGCGTATGTTTGAGTTCTGGGCACACGCAGTATATCGGCTCGTAAAAAAAAGACCTTTTGCACTTACTTAAGTCTGAATCAGGGTCTCTGAGTTTGGGAAACATCCACATTTCAATTCAGCGCATGACTATCAGCGAGGATCTGCTTCCTCAAGATCCAAGTTTCCATGGCGGAAGCCTTTCTGGCAGAGAGATGGGAAGATCTGGGGGAGGGGGAATGTGTTAAAATCGTACAGTGAGGCTTGGTTAAACCCTTACTAATGATTCAAATGTATGCATAATTTTCCGTGAGGCCTGTATGTAAAATTTAAAGCAGGGCACGTGCGAGGACAGTGGCCTTCCCTCGTGCGCACAAAACACTTTCTGAACTCGGCAGCAGTTGCGAATGAGGTTCCAGCTGCGGCAGCAACAGACTTGTGTATCTGATCCTAGGTATTCATACACTGATCAATGTAATTAATTATAAAGCCTATGTATATACCTTCTAACACCCCCCTCCTCCCACTCCAGTCTGTTTAGGGCTATGTTTCTGAAATCCAGTCCTCAGGGGTTGGTAATTTGGCCGCATAGTTGTATAATGAGTAGTGATTGTAGGGGCAAATGCATGCTTGGCATTCTTGTTTAGACACCTGTCAGGGCCGCCATCAAGGGGGATGGTGGGGGGGGGCAGCCAGGACACCTCTCAGGGCCCCATAA
>WWET01001247.1:349227-362540 GCA_011038615.1 Limnodynastes dumerilii
AAAGTGAGTAGGGTGCGGGTCAGCAAATATTAGATACAAATATATAATAAGATGCAAGATATATGGCTCAGATGCTCTCCTTCCCATACCCTCATAAACAGGCACCCAAAGAACCGTGTCAAATGCTTTTTAAGTGTTGAGGCTCAAATGCATATTCTGGTGCCCAACTTGCTGTTGTGAAGCTGTAAACGCTGTTGTTGCTCTCCCAAGCCCCAGCACTGATGACCTTCTCCGTATGAAACCCAGCTGGAACTCTGTCAGTAGATCTTGCAAAATTTGTTTGTAATCGGTTGGTGTCAGGAATGGAAATGGATTATTTGTTAGGATTATCATTTCACATATTCAAACTGCACTCCTTTATTAAACATGGCTAGTCCTTGAACAAAGACATTTACTGAAGGACATTTGTCACCTCAAGGGGTCTAGCTGTATAGCCAAATGTCCCTCTAGGAGTCAGGCAGAGAAAGGAAATGGTCTGATACCATTCAAACGTTACCTGGGTGCATCTCAGTGGCCTCTAGAAGGAATACAGAGATATGACCAATTACTGACCCTAGGATCAAAGCAGTGTTCATATTTTGGGGAAATTCATACTTTCTCATATTTGTGGAAACCCCAAACTTTAGAGAAGTATGACACTTGTTCTGGCTGATAATACTTACAATTTTGGAGTCAGTGGCATGTTTGGAAGGGACCTTGATAAGCCACAGGGCATGCGTACATCATACCTAGGGATTATTTGGTAGCTAGACATCAATCATATTGCCAGGGATGTGAACATACTTTTATCAGTGGTACAACCACTCAGAGGCAGAAATATGGTTTCATGGTTCAGTTATCAAAATCAGAGGGACAGGTTACAGAATCTCAGACCAGCCCCATACGAAGGTTACAGCCTGCTGACCAATCACCTCTCCTGGCCAGGGGGGTGACAGATAAACTGATAAGGTGTCTTTAAATATGGACTCAGCCAAAGGCTCAGGATGGTTCCATGTGGGGTCCAGATTGCTAGTCTGTGGGAATAATCCATTGTTTTCTGCTAAACCCCAACGAAGAAGTAATTTCCACAAAGGTGATTATATTCTGTTGTTTTCCCTTTTTGTTTTAAATTCCTTGTATGTCTTTTTATTCTGTGTTATTCTTGTAACCATTTATTGTTAAATCTCTTTTATGTAATAAGTATTGTACCTTTTTGTAGAATACATTTTTCATTTATTTTGCCTTATTCATATTTGCTCTGAAAGTCCTACTCTCTGAATAGACTTGACTGCTTTTGGCTACTGTAACAATAACTCACGAGGTGATAATTTCAATAACTGCGGTTATTAATCCAGGGGGATTGTAGAAATAAGGTCAAGGGGTTATAGTTTTCTGTTAAGTGCGGTGTAACTTTGTTGAGTGGATCGTGTTAACCTTTAAAAACACTTGGTGGCAGTTGGAATATTTTGGATAAATATAGAGATTTACCATAGTAGAGGTGGGTGGTGCTAGACTAGTAATGTGCATTTAATGTGCTAGGCCCCCGGGTTAACGTCAGTTTGGGTTTCCAGGTCAGGGATTCTGACGTAGGTGGTCCGGGTTCCTGACAGTTGGTCTTCATTTTTGTTTTTTGATTTTAAAGTCAGCATCAAATAGTGTAATAATTCAATATGAGTCAATATTTTGGGGATCCTTATTGGCTATCCCCCTTTCCACTAACAGACCCATCTAGATCCAGCCTTCCATAACAATGAGGAGAGACCAAGCCTCCTCGCTTTTACATAGTTATCATCAGGTCTTCCTGATTACGTACATCTGAAGATACGATGAAGGGGATGACCCGTCAGACACAAATGCCGTATCTTCACCATAAAGGCGGGATAGGCATTTAAATAAAGGATTGTGGCGGGGAAGCACCATTAGAAGAGCGTGTCATGGGCGTGCACCCCCCTCTATGATGCAGAATTGCGGCCCCCCCACATGCACATAAAGCATGCTGGGATCTGGATCTAGCCCTAAGTATGTATGTATGTATAATACAAATACAGGATCTACAGTCATTTTAGTGACATTGGGCCTGATCCAGACCTACGCTCGCAAGCGATTGTACGCTGATCGTAAGCGTAAAATCGGCAGAAAAAACGCACTGCGCATGTGCAGAGTGACAACTTCCGTCCCATTTGGCCAGATCCAGAGCTACGTTTCCATAAAGTTTTAAGACGTAGTGTATTTACTATGCACACCCCTCGCTCGTACTTACTTTGACCGTTTTAAGATTCCCGAACTCGACCATAACTTTACACAGTGTGGGCCTGATTCAGAGATTGAAAATAAGAACTTAAAGTTACACCTGGGCTAAACCATGTTGATTTCAGGGGAGTCAAATTTCATTTGTTGCAACAGTATTATAGTTAAAAGGTGATGTTTCGCAGCTCAAGTCTAATTAGCAGTTTAAAAGTGAAGCTGATCAGGAATCTGTGTGCAATAAGTAAAAGCAAAGCATTCTCCCTGCATGCATAGAATAAAATTAACTTGACTCCCCCTGAAATCAACATGGTTTAGCCCAGGAGTGACTTTCTTCTCTTATTTTAAAGCACTTACTTAAGTCTTAATCAGGCCTTTAGTTCTTAGCACTTAGTTCTAGATCTACCCTATTGATTTACTTGACAACATTAAGTATATAGCTTGACAAAAATTAACATGATAGCTTTGTTTACCTGAAAACACTAAGGTTAATAGAGTTATATAGTGTTGCCAACGGTGAAAAGTTAGACCCTAACCCTAAACCTAACAATAAGTATAGTACTCACCCGTCCATGTCACATTAAGTACAGAACTGTAGATCAGGCTTCCTTGTCGATTCTCCACCCATGTGTTGAGTGTGTGACCTTATACCACCAAATACACTTAAGTCTCTTTACCTGTTCAATTTATCAAGCAGTGATTATCCAGAAGTGTAGCAATATCTATTGATTTAATGAAGACATACATTTGAAGTAACATGTTTATGTTAGCAATTTGCAATGCGAAAAGCATTTTACGGCCTCGAGACACATTCTGACCTAATGATTTTCAGTGAAACGCGTCGTTTTCGCTCCCATTACATATTAGAAAAATGTAATATCCCTCTGCAGTTTTTATGCAGGCTTCTCTTTCTCAGATTGGAAAGGATGGGAATTAACAATCTTTCGCAAGTAACAATAATTTATTTCTTTTTACCCTGGCTTTTTTTTATGTCTATGAAATATATCTATTTTCTTTTAAATAGCACCTGGAGGTTTGGAAGAAAATCAATGGATAGCGATCAAAACACATAAAACAGCACAGCATGCATATTTAAAGGCCCCTTAAGCTGAACTTGCCTTTAACTACTTTGGCGATGAGAAATATGCTCTAGGTTCCGAGAAAACATTATTTATTGAAGAGCTGGAGTTAAAATAAAAAATAAGGTGTCTTATTTGTGCTTTATTAAATATGGTGAATAACAGATCGCACAAATAGGCTGATGAACATTTTCTAATGGATAACCAAATATTATTTTAAGAAACATAAAATGTTTTAATAAAACTAAGAACCATTTTTGTTTATTGAACTCAGAAGAGACGGTGTAGGAGGCAAAGGAGCTGATTGCAGTTCCAGAGAGCCATTAATCCCTCTCTTCCGTGGTCCATGCATTGGAAAACCTCATGTACGGTGTACCATGTAGTGATAAACCTCCTGTACAGTGGTTCGTGCAGTGCTAAGACTACTATACAATGGATCATGCAGTGCTAAGATTCATGTACAGTTGTCCATGCAGTAATGAGTCTCCTGTACAGTGGACCATGCAGTGCTAAGCCTACTGTACAGTGGACCATGCAGTGCTAAGCCTCCTGTACAGTGGGCCATGCAGTGCTAAGGTGGACCATGCAGTGCTAAGCCTCCTGTACAGTGGACCATGCAGTGCTAAGTCTCCTGCACAGTGGACCATGCAGTGCTATGCCTCCTGTACAGTGAACCATGCAGTGCTAAGCATCCTGTAGAGTGAAACATGCATTGCTAAGCCTCCTGTACAGTGGACCATGCGGTGCTAAGCCTCATGTACAGTGGACCATGCAGTGCTAAGCATCTTGTAGAGTGAACCATGCAGTGCTAAGCTTCCTGTAGAGTGAACCATGCAGTGCTAAGCCTCCTTTACAGTGGACCATGCAGTGCTAAGCCTCCTGTAAAGTGCACCATGGAGTGCTTAGCCTACTATACAATGGACCATGCTGTGATAAGCCTCTTTTACAGTAGACCATGCAGTGCTACCTTTTCTGTACAGAGGTTCATGCAGTGATAAGCCTCCAGTGCTGTGGACTTTACAGTGATAAGCCTCCTTACTGTGGGCTATGCAGTCATAAGTCCTGTATACAGTGGTCCATGCAGTGATAAGCCTCCTGTGCTGTGGACTATGCAGTGATAAGTCTCCTGTTCAGCATCCATGCAGCGATAAGCCTTATAAACAGTTGACCATGAAAAGCCTCCTATACATAGCTCCAGCCTAGAATACTGTAGGCGCCCTGTACAATGGACTATTTAGTGGTAAGCTCCCTGTGCAGTGATAATTATCCTATACAGTGGATCATTCAGTGGTAAGCCTCATGTACTGTGGCCCATTCAGTAATAAGCCTAATATGCTGAGATGTCTCCAGTACAGTAGACCATGCAATGCTAAACCTCCTGTGCAGTAGATCATGTAGTGATAAGCCTGTACATTGGCCCATGCAGTGATAAGGCTCCTTTGCAGTGGTAAATACAGTGATAAGTCTTATATACAGTGGTACATGCAATGCTAAACCTCCTATGCAGTAGATCATGCAGTAATAAGCCTATACAATGGTCTATGCAGTGATAAGACTCCAATACTGTGCATCATGTTGTGATAAGCTTCCTCTACTCTCCTGCACTGCATGCTTCTATATTTTCTTTATACACAGGACACTTTGGGCCAGATTTACTAAGCTCCGGGTTTGGAAAAGTGGAGATGTTGCCCATAGCAACCAATCAGATTTTAGCTGACATACTCTAGTATGTAAAAAGAAAATGAGAGCTATAATCTGATTGGTTGCTATAGGCAACATCTCCACTTTTCCAAACCCGCAGCTTAGTAAATCTGACCCTTAAAGCCCACATCACGGCTTTTAACAGGGCTGATTGATAATACGGCTGGTTTTAATATGACTGAGGGATAGTAGCTGCTGTCCAGGCTTCAAAGCTTGTCACCAGTGAGTTATAATATTTAAGATTGAATTGGTTACCAGTCCATGGCTAGAGGGTACCATTGTTCATTTTTTGCCCCAACGCTGGCTGTTGACCTCACACATTCTATATTACCCCATAAAGGCATGGTGTATGTATATGGGGTATTGTGCACTGCTCTGCTGTAAACTGTCTGATTCTCCTGTGGGTACAGTGGTCTGTCTTCACACCTTAGAAGCTTCTGCTTCTTAGGTGCGTATTTTAACGAAATGACCTACTACGCATGCTTAGTAGGTCATTTACGCAATCTATGTACCGGTTAGACCACACAGAGTGTCGGGGTAAGCACAGCACATCGGTGTAGTTCAGGATCAGGCCCAATGTCCGTGCGGACATTGCACAGATAGTTAAGGTACCCCCATGGCACTCATAAGGTACCTAAAAATGGACGGGTGAGTTAGGTCCGGATTTATCCTCACCTAACTCACCCGGATCTGTGAATATGGTCCAGTGTTTCTATCACCTAACATGTTCAGTAATGCTTTCTGCCATTTAATGCTGTCTTTTCAGTATGTGCCGGGTGACTATTATCCAATCCCTTATCACTCTGACCCCTCACTTTCCATATTTATTTATAGTTCTCTTTCATCAGATTAACCTGCTCTTCCAGTTACATATTTCCCATAGATAAGTGGCCGGCTGGTAATTTAGGGTCAAATAGTTCTCACCTGAGACCTTTCCAATCCCACTCTGCTAAATTAGGCATAAATTGGTGAGCACGGCTGAGGATAAAGTGTAATAGCCTTGGCAGGTTAATAATATATTATACAATGAAATATCTCCGCGTCCTCTTTTCAAGCAGCAATTGGCGACAGAAGCCGACTGCTTAGTCCCGTACTTTAACCCATCTAATTATATCAGCTAGAACATGACATTTTCTATGTTGACTCCTCACTTGACTTACGGGTTGTTTGACTGGTTGCTCATGCTAACTAGGAGACGGGATCCCCTATGTACTAAAATTAATATAAAGGTGGTTGTTGACATATGGCCTGTCCCATTCAGTGGTGCTAGCCCAGAGTAAGGGTGGGGGGGCACTTGCATTGTCCTCCTCTGCAGTGACCTTTGCTGACCTTACTTTTTGAAGGCTTCGGTAATGGGCCCAAGCTGTTGGCTCCTTAAAAGGATTTTACTTACCTCTTCCCAGGAATGCACTGCACAACGTCATGATGTGCCCTGGGTGCCAGGGAAGACCTTACACCACTGGTCCCGTTGAATGCTTATAGGGGTATTAAATTGCAATTTGATGTGCAAAAAAAACAAAACATAAAGGGTTGGTTTTGCCAACTGGACAGATTTAATTGAGTGCGATGTGTCTCTGGATTGGCACATTGCACAAATCTACATCATTGGATTTATCTTCTCCCCATAGAGGTGAGAGATCTTAGTTGAGTTCAGAGGCATCGATCAGGCAAACCAGCTGAGTTCAGAGACATCGATCAGGCAAACCAGCTGAGTTCAGAAGCATTGGGGAAATTGTATAAATCACCCAAATGTCGAGCAGGTGAGCTTAGAGCCTTTGGGCTAGATCCAGACCTACGTTTCCATTACTTTTCATCGTGTAGCGTATTTTCTATGCACTCCCCTCACTAGTATGTACTTTGGCCATTTTACGCTTGCCAAACCCTACCTTAACTTTTCAAAGCATAACTACTGAAGTACGTAAACGCTACACGTAAGTAAGTGCCTAAGCACACACATACTGTACATGCTTCACCCCGCCTCTGAAGCATAATTACGGTTGCCGTATGGCTGTCACGTCTTTTCGGTCGTAGTTACGCAGTTGATACATGGCTGTTACGTATGTTCATAGTTACGTGGCGTAAAATCTGCCGTGTGCATGCATAGTACATACAAAACAGCGTTTTTACATCATCAGCTAGCGGACTTAGTTCTGAATCTGCCCCGTTGCCTTTGTGCATGTAAAAGCATCGATCAGGCAAACCAGCTGAGTTCAGAAGCATCGATCAGGCAAACCAGCTGAGTTCAGAGGCATCGATCAGGCAAACCAGCTGCGTTCAGAAGCATTGGGGAAATTGTGTCAATCACCCAAATGTCGAGCAGGTGAGCTTAGAGCCTTTGGGCTAGATCCAGACCTAGGTTTCCATTACTTTTTATCGTGTAGCATATTTTCTATGCACTCCCCTCACTAGTATGTACTTTGGCCATTTAACTTTTCAAAGCGTAACTACTGAATTACGTAAACGCTACATGTAAGTAAGTGCCTAAGCCCGCCCATACTGTACATGCCTCACCCCGCCTCTGAAGCATAATTACGGGTGCCGTATGGCTGTCACGTCCCTTCGGTCGTAGTTACGCAGTTGATACATGGCTGTTACGTATGTTCATAGTTACGTGGCGTAAAATCTGCCGTGTGCATGCATAGTACATACAAAACAGCGTTTTTACATCATCAGCTAGCGGACTTAGTTCTGAATCTGCCCCGTTGCCTTTGTGCATGTAAAATGACAGAGGTTTAGAAGTCTAGATCTATACCTAAACCGCTGCACCCCCTATGCTGTACATGTAATACCAAGTCACGCCAACTTGTGATCACAACCCAGACCCTCTGTCATACACTGTGGGAAATATCATTTTACTGAAGTCTTGATAGGATTTCAACCGGGTCATAAGGATGTGCCCTCGCAAGTTAGTGGTTTAGGCTTAGTATTAGGGTCAGCATTATAATATTCGATTAAGCAGGATTCGAAGTAATGAATTATGTGATCGGAACGATCCGTGGACGCGGACGGAACTTACATGCCAGCATCGAAATTCAGCTCATCGGACCGGTAAACCACATTGAAGGCAAAGTTAAAATGTTAAAACAGAAATGTACGGTAATGTTTACACCCGCTTTCCACCGGAGCCCCGCCCATTTGAGCTGCAAGCTCCACCCCTTTTAAGGGTGTGACCTTAAAGTCTGTCCTAAATCCAGACATTGGGCCATATCCTGAGCCCTGCACGCTTTACGTGCACTCCCCGTTGTCAGTAGAAAATCTGGACCAGTTTCCTACCTTAACTTTTATGACGTACGGCCACACACCTGGGGCCAGATTTACTAAGCTGCGGGTTTGAAAAACTGGAGATGTTGTCCATAGCAACCAATCAGATTCTAGATGACATCCATAGTATGTAATAGTTAAATGAGATCTAGAATCTGATTGGATGCCATGGGCAACATCTCCACTTTTCCAAATCCGCAGCTTAATAAATCTGGCCCCTAGTCATTACCGGGCTTCCCCGCCTCTGATTCCTCATTTACATGGCTATACAGGCAGGGATACGGCCAACGTAACTTAAGGGTCAGCCCTTCAGCGTAAGTACTTCACGCGCCAGATGTTTTGCTACAGGGGACTTACGCAAATGACTTGCGTAACTCCCCTGTCCGACTTAGTTCTGGATCCAGCCCATTGTGATGACATTCCAATGGATGCCACCTCTGAATGTACAAGAAAATTACATATATTTACATTTCTGTCTTTTCAATTGTAATCAGTTTCCATTTGAACACAGAGAACGGATTGTTGATGGCTTTTCCCGATCATATATTGGCAATCTTCAGCTCTCCTATCCTTCTTGACCTTCCTATATACCCTGATGCCAGACAAGTAGGGGACTGCTGAGAATAAGCAATAGGGGCTTTCTGAACTATCAGTATAGAAATATTGATCATTTGGTGCAGTACCGAAAGCAGAAACTCAATTACGAAGAGCAAATTTATCCATTAACATTCCTGGAGTTCTGCAGCACACAAAGGCTCATTAATAACAGTAACAGACACTCTCTACAGGCTGGGAAATGATTAGCCAGGGAGACATGGAAATAATGAATAATGAATGAATAAGGATCATCCCTATTTCAAATTCTTCTCAACCGCAAACCTGTCAAGAGGTTAAAAGCACCAAATACTTCAAACTTCATTTCTGAACTTACAAATCACGCCGCTGTGCCAGCATCTACATAGCTGTTGGTTAACTGAACAAAAAGCCTAAATAATTTGGTCCTGATAACAATTGTCGCTTGGCTTTCAGTGTGATTTCTTTCTGTGCTTCTGATTGTGCATTTGTGAATAAATTGTTCAGTTAAAGGCTGTTTCCCACTGGCTTCGAGCTATAGTTCTTTTATTTTAGTAACCTTGAAATGATAACATTTCAGTAGCAGGTGCAGCTAGGACTCTGCAAATTGATGGATTTAAACGTGAAACGGGTTGTTCTTTCTTTGTCCCCTGTTTACAAAGAGACAAAAGAGACGGATTCAGAACGCCACTGCCGGTCGGAGTTCAGTTGGCGGATCGCCGCGGGATTCTACATCCGTTCTGAGAGCAAGAGTCTACCTTTATTTATTTGTTTGTTTGTTTGTTTATTAATAAACAGGTTTTTGTATACAAAGTGGAGGGTTAGGGTTAGGCTACAGGGCATGTAGAGTTAGGGTTAGAACTCAAGAAGGGAAAGGATAGGGTAAAGCTGCAGGATAAAGAGGGTTAGGGTAGATTTAAGAGTAGTGTTAGATAAAGACACTTACCTGTTGGTGAAATACTCTTCTTGACTACAGGAGTCGCAGCACAGTCACTTTCTCAAATAGAGACGGCCGGCCATTGCAGGCAATCTATAGTAAGCTGCCGTTCGATTGTCTATCGCAGAACAGACCATCGTCCCTGAACACCAAGTCCCTTAAGATGTATGCGCCAGCCTAATGTGAAATGGGGATGGAAATCAGCATCGTATTAAGGCAAAACCCAGCCCTTACAGACAATTTAAATCCTTAACCCCCTTCCACTATGCATACTCAGCACGCAAACCTTACACTTGAGAAAGGGCTCCCCGCCCGAAACGCGTAGTAGATCCAGGTCTTAACACTTCACCCGTCTCCTCCTGCTCCTGTCGGTGGTCCGTCTCGTGGACATCGTCGGCACCTCCCGGGAATCAGACGCCGCCTCCGGACCCTCACCAGCAGCCGTGTGGAGTTGTTAGAGGGAAGTGGACTCTTAATTTCTTACTTTTATCCTATTTTAACTCTAATGTTTATAAGAGTTTTGGAACATGTATTAAAGTATTTTTCGTTTATTATATTATCTGTTTCCTTTTAAGGATTTCACAGAAGGAGCTCTTCATTAGACAGACTTTAAAGTTTAGCTGCGGTCTCCCTTATAACTTATTAACCCCTTGGTTTATCCCCGCTGCGGGACCCATTAAGAATGCATCTGTTACCCTTGGGTTCTCATACACACTTTTTTTTTTAACTATTTTATTTATTTTTTGGGACTCAATTTATTGATTATTTTGTATGTTATATTATTCTGAGTGGTATTTATTGCAATATTAATTGTCTCTGCTGCGGGACTCATCAGGATTGTATTTGCTACCCTTAGGTTTTCGTACACAGTGATTTATTTCTGTGGGACTCAATTCATTGATCATTTTGTATGTTCTATTATTCTATTTATTGCAATATTAATTTACTCCTTTAATATTCGTTCTTCCAAACCACCCGTTACTGCCCCACCAACAGAAAGGCTTCCACCATGTACGTCTGGATCGTGAGGACCCATATCTATGCTGGAAGCCTTATGAGTGCGCTCGCAGAGAGTGTAAAACGTCCATATTCACTAAAGACTGTAGTCACACTTAAGTGTGAGTTGGGTGTGGACAGATCCGCACCTAACTCACCCGTCCTGCCCCTAACCCACCCCCTCTTTTTAGATACCTTATGGCACTTTAGAGAGCAATAGGGCTTCCTTAAGTAAATGTATGTATATTCCTTCTTAAGAAGGAAAATATGCACGGAGAAACCCTCCCCCGCCCTCCTTGGCTAATCTAAACCCCTCCCACTTCTAACTAAGTCCACCCCGAGGCGGCAATAGCACGCCTCCTTTTTCCTAAACTACTCCGGCTGTCTTTAAAGATTGCACTGGTACGTAGATTGTATAAATGACCTACTATGAATGCGTGGTAGGTCATTTTGCGACATTCCACACTTAATAAGCCGGAGCTTCTTAAGTGTGAATCAGGTCCTAAGTTGGATCTGGTCCAAACCAGATCCAGAATTTAGAAAGGGGGCCATTTTCTGTTCTTTGGGAGCTGATGTGAGTGCATGCGTGTGCAATGTTCTCCTAGCAGTCTTCTACCAATCAATGGGGTAGATCCAGACCTAAGATTCACGCTAGCGTATTTTGTATGCACTCCCCTCGCTCGTATGTACTTTGGCCATTTTACGATACCCAAACCCTACCTTAACTTTTCAAAAACGTAACTACTGACGTATGTAAAAGCTGCTCGTACGTAAGTGCCTAAGCACGCCCATACTGTACGATTTAAATGCCTCACCCCGCTTCTGAAGCTTAATTACGAGTGGCATATGGATGCCACGCTCATTAGTTTGTAGTTACAGTGTTGATACGTGGCTTGTACGTACGTTCAGAGTTATGTGGCGTAACATCTACTGCGCATGCGCAGTAAATACTAGTGGGCAATTATACGTCAGTGGCTAGCATAAAATCGCTCGCATACGTAGTTTAGGATGTGGCCTAAGTTTGGATCTGGTTCAAAAATACTAATAATTTAGAACCAGGTCCAGAATTTAGAAAAGGGGCCATTTTCTGTTCTTTGGGAGCGGAAAGCGCCCACATCTGGCAGTGCAGAGGTGTGCAGTGTTCTTCTAGCAGTCTTCTACCAATCAACATTCTTCTCTAACCTATGTTATTAATAAGTCATTTTTTGGCCGAAGAATCTCCAAGGATCTCTTAGGATCCTCTGTCACTTCAATTTTAAAGATCAGACACCGCACTCAATAATAAAGAAAAAATCCCCTGCAGTTGAAATGATAATTAGGGAGTAAAAAAGGAGGGTTGGGCTGGTCAAAATTATATACCAGATTATCATATATGCCCTATTTAAATCACCTCATCTGGTGCTACCATTCCCCAGTAATTCAACATGTACAAAAAGAAAAGAAAAAGAAGGGGAATATGTGGTGCACTCTAACTCCCTTGTAAACAGTAGAAATGTATATAAAATCTCAATCTTTATTGTATATAAGTTAAAATTTAAATAAATCCTTCTACCACTGTTTATTACTCTAAATTTATATTACAACTAGTAAAGGGATTTTCACTTCCAGGGATTGTTGAGCATGGAAATCCCGGCAGATACGGAAACCTCCCCCATTCAGCTCCAATAATCTTTCCACAATCAGAGTCACTCGGATCACATTAATTATCCATCGACGAGATTAGTCTGAACAGCGGCTGAACCTCCGAACCATGGGCCTGACCCATACATGCGGCAGATGTTACACGTCGTAACACTGATCGTATGTAACATGTACATAACTCCGTCCGATAGGGTGTGACGTCCCTACGCAAGCTGATTATATGCATTGTGAGTGGAGGGAAGCATTTACATGGTACAGAATGGGCTGGGATAGGCACTTACGTACGACAAGGTGATATATACGCAAGGAAAAGTTAGGGCAGGATTCTGAACATGTAAGTCAGCCCAGTTACGTGCGAGGGGACTGCCCGATGGATGCATTATACTTAGTAGTGCATAACTTGGGTACACTTGCGTACGTAAAACAACCTTAAGTCTGGATCAGGCCCCATGTCTTGGGCGTTGTGTTGCCACCACAGGATTGGTTGATTAGAAATTCCCCTTAATGAGCAACTGAAACTTATATTATAGCCACATAGGACTGTATTCACAGTTAGGTGTGGCCAGATGTGCCCCTAACTCACCCCTCATGTTTAGGTACTTTATGGCACTCCCCGCCCCCCCCCCTCCCCGGCTTATCTAAATCCCACTTCTACCTAATCACTCCCCGAGGCGGCATTATGCTGCCCCTTTTTACTTACACTACTCCGTGCCGTCTTTAAAGACCACACGGAGGCGATCTACATACCTAAGTAGTATGCCGATTGCTTAAATGAGCTACTAACGCACTTAAGAAGCACAAGCTTCTTAAGTGTGAATCAGGGCCATAAGGCCTGATCCAGAGGTACGCCGATGCGCTGTGCTTACTAAAGCACAGCGTATCGGCGTTCACTTACCTTGACA
>WWET01001247.1:367114-387269 GCA_011038615.1 Limnodynastes dumerilii
ACAGTGGGAGTGTCGGGGAGAGTGAACGCCAATTCGCTGTGCTTTAGTACGGACAGCGCATCGGCGTAGGTCTGGATCAGGCCCAATGTTCTTAACTGAGGATCAGGCCCAAATACTGTTTGCTACAGATGAAATTCTGATCCCCTGAAATTCAACATGGTTTTGCTCAGATGTAACCTTCCACCTGATTTCCTCTTATTTTCAAACTTCAAACTCCGAATCCAAAATGTCTATTGAATTTCAGAGGTTATTAAATAATCAGTAACATATCTGATGAAGAACATTCCAATAACATTAATGGCTTGCTGGGGTGCTCTCACGATAAAAGTAGTACAGCAAAATGAATAATAGATGCACTTCCAGACTAAAACTTAGTTCACAGGGGTTTTAATACATGATCCAGCGATATATATATAGTTATATGGTCTATGCCTTGGGCCGGCTTTGGTCCTCTGTATCTTTCCTCATTAGCATACTGTTTCCCAGAATTCTTTAGGCTGAATTATCTAGTTCTTAGAATGAGTGAATAATGTTTGAGAATCATCTGCTTTGATGGAAACCTCAAGGTCTCTTATATAACCGTGGATATTTTTAGGATTGCTCTCTTATTTTAAGTGTTAGATATAACTCGTTTACATGGCTATTGTCATGATCACTGTATTTTCCTTTATTGAAGTGTCTTACTTGTTGCTGCAGTACACTTCCTGGTTTGGTTCTGTCTTACTTCACTCAGGTGTTTCTCATTGTGTTCTCTGACCTCACTGCTCAGCTGTGTCAGTTAAACCACTCAATGACTACACCTCCTTATTAGAGCAACAGGTTTCCTTTGCCTGATGACTTGCATCCTCAAGCTCACTATGTGTTCTAGATCCCTGGTTCCCGGACTTGTCTTGTGTTTTTGGTTCCAGTTATCTGACTACTCCTCATGTCTCGTCATGTACCCCTTCCTGCCTTCTGGTTCCTTTATTTCTAATGTCCTCCATACCAGTATCCAACTCATACCTCTGTACTATCGTATTCCACTGGCAGTAAGTGTGCCTCCTGTATCCGTCTTGGCTACTCCTACACTTTTAGGCTCCCGTTCACCATCCTGGCTTTTGTGTATCTGAATGGAAGGTCGCAACCTGCTACTAGCAAGCATCCAAATACATCACCAACAGGAGCTGTGGTCAACACCTGTTTGTAGTAAGACACTGAGTTCTGGCATTGGGCTCGATGCGTAATATTTACCCAGTTATGAGACACTTGTTTGCTTTAAACATCATAGTTATAATGTCAAAACACCTAAGTCATTTACAAACATTTATTTATTTGAGAACACAAATTGAAGTGCAAAATGTCACTTGATTTTGCGCATCACTTACTGGAACCTTTGCTAAATGTGAATTCTGAGCAACATTACATAAACATGAACCTTAAATTTGGAAATCTAAAATTTTAATTATTTACCTGTTTTTATTAATTTTTTTTCTTAATCAACTTCAATTTTTTCCAAGAAAAAGCCTTTAAATAGAAAAATGTTTTGACAACATGTCTGATTCTCCAAATGACATTTGTGCCCTTTATTTAACTGGTTGTTAAAGCAACATGTCATTTCACTACTTTTCCGCTTTTTATCGTGAAGTAAACGACGCATTGGCTCACCATAAATACTGTCAACATTATAAAAATCCAATTTTGCCAGCAATAAACCGCCCAGCATAACCTCTTTGAAATCCCATCTGACTTATGAAAATGTAAAGCAGATCTTTCTTTTATTACACAGAATTCAGTCTTCTCGCTAACCTGTTTTTTTTACTTCCAATTTCACAGCAGTCTAATAAACCGGTGATGGAGAGAGAGTCCATTAAACAAGACAATACACAGGGGGATATATACAATTAAAAATGTGTAAAATAGCGGTGTAATTCTTGGGCCTGACTGTCTTCCTGACATGTACAGTATGTGATAACTTACCCCGATACAGATTTCTCTGCATTGGCAGCGGGATTTCGATACCGGATCCCCATTGGATGAAGCCTTTGGTACAGGCAAGGTAAAGCCACTCCCCTTGCTCCCAAGGACTTGCGATTCCTAACCCTGGGCCTGATCCAGAATTAGTCATGTTAGGGGACTTACGTAAGAAGCATGCATAAGTCTCCCTGCATGTTACAACTGCACATGCTATTACGCTACAGATCTTCATACATAACACAATTTTGTAGGCTAGGATATTCGTCGAATGGGGTGTTCCAATAAATCCGCATGTTCATTCTACACAAAGGGGGCGGGATTGGCATGTAGATGAGGGTGAGGGGGCAGCTGTAGGCAGTTCGGACAGACAGAATTGTGCAGAAAAATTAAGGTAAGTGTCCAGAACTCTGCACCAGAGAGGGGAGTGACAGGGGACTTCACTCTCTTCTCACATGTGGACTTCCAGACCTCCAGATCAACATGTGTATCCAACATGCACAGAGGTCAGGATCGGGTCCCATGCCTTTAAACTTCCGCACCATAATTAAGTAACACGAGGACGGCTCAGAAGTCTAGATAGAGAAGACAGTGCATGCTGTGTCCTCGGTGTACAGCTTAAATACTTCCAATCACCGTGTAGTGCAATCAATCTGCATTCTAGCAATCAAAATAGGACTGATTTTTAAATATAGTTCATTTCTGGATCCGCGAGATCCAAGGAAACCGTTATTTTGTATTATTATTATTCTCCGATGTCGAGGTGGTCACAAGCTATATGCTCATTTCTTTTGGATTTGGAATTGGAAATTGGGTTGAATTTGGAATCCCTTATTGGGTTGTATAGTGTCGACCATCAGTGGCTTCTCTTGACTTAGACATGGCCTGTAGCTTGTCCAAATATTTACTTGTAAGCTCTGTGTAGTTGCATTAATGTTTGTGTATGGATTCAGCTCAATTGCAAGCAAACATCGTGACTGTACACTAACTTCCTTCACCACCTTTTCCCTCCCATGGAACACCTCTCCAAACACTAATATCCCCTACGGTGATTTGCATCTAGATCACCCCGGCATGCACACTGCAAAGGAAAGCAGAGTTACCCATCTTGCCAAGAGTCCCATGCTCCTTGCTGACTCCCGCTCCTGTGTCTCCCCTGTTTATCTGCCTGTCCTCCTAGACTATCTCTCACAAGCAGGTTCTTTTACCTCATGTCCTTTTCCTTCCCTCACATAAACCATCACCTACTCTCACTGCCTACAATGGCTCCTACACCTTGGGTTCTGCCGCCCTTCTGCTTATTTGGGTGTTATGTTGACGCAGCAATATTTATAAACCACGTCCATGCCCTGAAATTCTCCGCAATGTTTGTTATTTTTTCTTTGTTTTGTTCATACTTTTTCTCTGTTCTGTCTGTGTACTTTGTAAGGTGCAGCAGAGCCTTTTTAGCTCTAAATATATACTAGTATACTAAACATAATAATAATAATAATAATAATAATAATAATAATAATAATAAACAACGATGATGATGACGACAATAATGATAATAATATTAATGAAGAAAAAGAAAAGAAGAAGAAGAATGTCACACCATCGTTGGTACGTCTGAGTTTGAATCAGGCCCAGTATCTCTGCTTATTCTTTCCTAATTGTGTGCAGGATTTTTGGTTGTTGAGTAAAACACAAGTTGACAAGTATCATTTTCTGCAAACTTGCCTAAGTTTGTTAATGTATTCTGTAAGTTTTCTCCTAAGGGTTAGTGGACTGTTATGGGATAAACCAAAGAGAACAGTCTTTGGAGTGCGATATGAAATGACTCAATGTCTCGGAAAGAGATGAGAGAGCGCCTCCCTTTACAAAGCCTACATAAGAGTATACACAAGGTCATGTAAAGCTGTAATAGAGAGAGGGGAATTATAGACATGTAAGTACAATCTACACGCAGAGTTCAAGGTAAGGTTATGGTAATAGGTATTAGAGACCGTAATGCAGTTACACACAGGCTGCTCTTGAAGCTGTAATAGCATTTTATGCGTAAGGCGCGCACAGGCTAAGTGTTAAGGAAAGCACTCAGTGCCATTAGGACGTCTCTCCTGCATAGGGCTGGCTACTCTTTTATGTGTAATCTATGTCTGCATGGCAAGCAAGATGAAAAATAGGCTCCTAATTAGTGAGGCCCTTGTCTTGTGACGTCACTTCATTGAACGAGCAATTAACCCTTTAGATGCGGGTTGGAAGTGGATTCCGCTAATGTTTTGGGCCATTATTTCTTCTGTTTATCACTACCATCAGTTTCTTAAACGTTTACTTAAACTTTTTTCCTACACAGTTAGTAATAAGGGTCCGGATCCAGACCTACGTTCCCTTTAGACATTATAATTTAATTCATCCTATCCATAAACATCTCCTTTCCACAACCTAACCTTAACTGTCCCCTAACCCTAACCTTAACCCTCCCCTCTCCACAGCCTAACCCTAACCTTCTCCATCCCGTAGCCTAACATTAATCCTCCCCTCTCCACAGACTAAACCTAACACTTTCATATCCCGCAGCCTAAACCCAGCCTTCCAGCCTTAATCCTCCCCTCTCTGCAATCAAACCCTAACCTTCCCTGTCCCACAACCTAATCTTAACTCTTCCCTAACCCTAACCTTATCCCTCTCCTCTCCAAAACCTAACCCTAACCTTCCTTGTCCCATAGCCTAACCTTAATCCTCCTCTCTCCACAGCCTAATCCTAATATGTTCATGTCCCTCAGCCTAAACCCAACCCTCCCCTATCCCTAACCATCTTCGTCCTGCAGCCTAACCTTAATCTTCCCCTCTCCAGAGCTTAACCCTAACCTTCTCTATCCCATAGCCTAACCATAGCCTAACCTTAATCCTCCTCTCTCCACAGCCTAATCCTAACATGTTCATGTCCCTCAGCCTAAACCCAACCCTCCCCTAAACCTAACCATCCTCGTCCTGCAGCCTAACTTTAATCTTCCCCTCTCCAGAGCTAAACCCTAACCTTCCCTGTCCCGTAGCCTAACATTAATCCTCCCCTCTCCACAGCCTAAACCTAACACTTTTGTGTCCCGCAGCCTAAACCCAACCCTCCCCTAACTCTAACCATCCTTGTCCTGTAGCCTTAATCTTCCCCTCTCTGCAACCAAACCCTAACCTAACCTGTCCCACAGCCCAACCTTAGCACTCCCCTCTAAAGAGTGTAACCCTAACCTTAAGCCTAAAACGTCCCCTAACCTTAATCCTAACCATCCTCGTCCTGCAGCCTAACCTTAACCCTGACCTCTCCAAAGCCTAACCTTACTCTTTCTTGTCCCAGTACCTAACCCTAACCAGAATGGGTACCATGTTGAAATAAGAGCATTTGACAAGATACCCATTCCAGGACTGACTGCATTTTAAAGGTGTCAGCAATGATACAGACACCTAGGTTTTAGACCACAATTTTTTTGAATTTTGGGGAAATACGGTATATCCCTTCTAGAACATTTGTCTTGTTAGTGCCATGTCTTGGAGCCTTGTTTGTATATGATAAAAAAAAAGAAAAGAAAAAAAGAAAAAGTAAAGTAAAATTTTAGCTGTAATAATAGTCAGACAAAATGACATGCAAATTAATTTTTCCCATAAATATATTTGCATAGATTATTGTAATTAAGTTTACCATTTTCCTCTCTCTTGTCTTGAGGATGCTTTTTGCACGGTGAATTGAATAGGCGTGTGAGGATGATAAGCATTGAAATGCATTTTCTTTCATCCTATATTATCATATATCATATATTATTTTTGCATTGAAACTGTCAACGTATTTTGTTTAACCTGCAATTATCCGTTGCACAAAAGAAACAGCAATTAAATCGCATTAGCAACAGATAATGTTTCCTGAACCAAAACGGTGCATCAAAGTCTTGCAGCTGCCTCCGTTCTTCCTAATAAGATAAAGATCTGTCTCCTTTTGCGGATTACAGCACACAGGTGGGAGATCCCTTTCCTAGCGTGTTTTAATCATTTTTCAAGCAAGTTTATGGTTTTCGTTTTGTAGTGGGGCAAATGGGCCGGATACAGACCTACGGGCTTGTTACGTTTCATCACATAGGGGCTGATTCAGAGATACGATTTTCACGCAACTTAGGTGCGTATATTTAGGATCTTAGAAAATTCGCATAACTGCGCATGCGTAGTAATAGTGCAACGCCGTCTACGTAGAGGTTAGGAGCGTAAATTCGCTAAGAGCGTAACTTTGAATCGATCGCAAGCACTTAAGATCTTAAGTGCTGCGAAAGTTTAAGATCTTAAGGATTTGCATGAAAATGGGCGGGGGGAGGCTGGGAGATGAGGGAAAGTGGGCGCGGGCAGACACTTAGGATCGCAAATAAACGCTACTACTTCACGTAAGATCTCAAATGACAGCGCAGAGTTTTCACTTAAGATCTCAAATGCCAGCGTAGAGTTAGGGTTAGTCAATGGTGGTCTAACTTTAAGATCCGCCGCTGTTTGCAAGGGGAGTGACTGTTTATGCAGTGGGCTGTAACCTGCTAAGATCTTAACTAAGGTGCGTATATTTGCGATCTTTTTCGCAATCGCATCTCTGAATCACCCCCATAGTGTATTTACGCTAGCTTATTTTCTACTCACTCCCCTCGCTGTTACGTACTTTGGCCGTAGTTACGTTGTTGATATGAGGCAGGTACTGTACGTACGATCAGGATCTGGCCCAATTGCCCTGATACACACTTAATAACGTACCTAAATATACGCAGGTCATGTGTGTATTTCTGCGATTCTATGCGACTTGCGCATGCAAGATGCAGGTGTTATACAGAGTTCAACTCTGTGCCTAATGAGATCCGTAGAAAGGGGGCACTCCAGTACTCAGTACGTTGGAAGTTAAGAAGAGTGGGTGGGGGGGAGGCATTTAAATAGGGCTGAGTGGGCAGCAAACTCCGCACGTACTGT
This sequence comes from Limnodynastes dumerilii, assembly GCA_011038615.1. Taxonomy (NCBI): domain Eukaryota; kingdom Metazoa; phylum Chordata; class Amphibia; order Anura; family Limnodynastidae; genus Limnodynastes; species Limnodynastes dumerilii. The sequence continues at coordinate 374,030 of WWET01001247.1, forward strand.
AGCAAAATCCACCCAAAGATACGCATGGAAGGTTAAGGTAAGCCCTATGAAGGCGGGAGTTAGGGGCGTCTCATGGGAGTTTACTTGCCACTTAGGTGAGTAGTTTTGCGAATCCGTGTGTACTTATTTCATTCTTATCTGTGATTCAGGCCCATTAGGCCCAGCAGTATGTTTTGCATGTGTTACACAAATGTTTGTCCTGGTACAGGAATTTCTTTGACCTCTTCCAAAATGGATGTGGTTGCCGGGACAGCCGGCTGGCCAAATTTTGACATTGATACAGTCGCCGATTGAATGGCAGCTATATCATTGCCTAAATGTTAAGGAAAATGGAAAATTACTATTTGGCACGGATAGCAATTTCTGCCTGTTCACATGGTGACAGACTGTGGGGCTGCATCAGGCACAAGTTAGGGCTACAGAAGGGAGGGTTAAGGTTAGGCTGCGGGGCATGGAGGATAAGGGCTCAAGAAGTAGAAACCTTCCATTTATAACAAGATTGGCAACAACAACAACAACAACAACAACAATAATAATAATAATAATAATAATAATAATAATTAATAATAATTTTTGCTGGTATTCAAGACTAGGCAAAGCATTCCTTGGGGTGCATTTACTGCAGAGATGTCTATAAAGGAAAAGTAAAATTAAGATGCTGCCTAATGTAACCAACTGAATTCTATCTGTGATTTCCTAGAGTACACTAGATACATATCAGGTAGAAACTGATTTCTTGATATGTGGATTATTATTAAAATCACATTTTTACTTCTTACTGATCAATTTAGTTTTTTTTCTGATTTATCCATCAACAAATTCTAAATTACTGGCCCATAGGGATACTACCTATATGCATTCCTAGTAGTCCAAGAAAAAAGAACACAGACACGTCGACAAGCAGGGAACATAAGTACATATCTGCTAAATAAAGTAAATAGGGTTGTGTAAGTTACAGGAAGGGGGTGTGTGGGATAGAATCTTAGAAGCACAAAGATGTTTTTACAGATGTGTCCACATTCATTCATTTAGGCAATATTATAGACCACTAATAAATGGTGACATCAACTCAATTCATATTCATACTATTTATACTATTCATATGTACAGGGAGCCACAGTTTAGTACTAAATGAGAGGTAAACAGAGTTGTACTGATTTCTTTTTATTTAAATCCAAGAACACCTTTCTACAGTGGGAGAGTCCACTATACTTGAATATTTCACACCATGTTTGGTGCCATATTTTCCCATTTTTGTGAAAGGTGTATGTGGACACATCTGTGTACACTGACAAATCATTTACTAGTTGGCTGTGTGTAAAAGAAGGACCCCTCTAAAATTATTAACCAACAAAAACACAGAGAACCTGATCTGGACTTTCACAATGAGAGGGTTTTCCACTCTTTACAATGGGAAAATGCACACATTTCACATGCAAGTGCACTGTGCAGTACATATCTATATGTGTAGGTTCCAGACATGTATGCTTAGAGGGAAAGGGTGGTGGACTGTATTCACAGATCCGTATTTACTACGTGCACATTTTTACTCTTGCACGTAACAAGGCCACACCCTCCAACACCTACGACACTCCCCTCTCCTGGCCCTGCAATCGTAGACTTACACCTCCATAGACCACTCTGATCTTTATGTGCATACTTACATGCGTATATAGCTTCTGTGCGTGCGATTCTATATATCCGCGCCCTCAAGCGTTGATTTAAATGCCTCCCCCCACCCACTTTCATGTAAATTTTCAAGTACGTATTTCAACCCCGCCTCTCCGTACGTATGTACCAAAGTGCGATTCACAAGTCCGTGCCTAAAGTACTTACGTGCGTAAATACTACGTAACTTATGTAAATAAGGTTACCACACATGCGCAGCTAAAACGTACTTAAAAATACGCACATATCTCAACATAAAAACGGATATCTGAATACTGTCCTGTAATGTACATAAAAGAATAAGGGAGTAATGAGCAGCCTCCGTACTATCCATACTTTTAACCCAACCCCCCCCAATAAATAAAGAGGGAACATACATTTTAAGCTAGGAGTGAAGTATCTTGTGAGTGGCCTTCCCTCACCCACATGGATGCTGGGGTGCAGTAAAGAGCGATTCTACTCTGTGTTTTACCTGCCTGTACCTGCCTGTAGTGCACCCAAGTACTGTCTAGTAGTAGGACATATCCACACATTAGCCTGCCCTTCATCCACTTAAGCTTACCTGCCCTCCCCATCTTCATCTCCTCTTTGTTCACCCTCTCTCACTTAATATGTTAGCTTTTATGAGCAGGGCTCCTCCCTCCTGTCATCATCCCCCTACCTTGTCCTCATCACTTCCCACCTTTTTCTCTCTACTGTTTATCTCTCTCCTTATTCATCTGCTCCTACACACATATCCAGCATCTTTATTTTCTTACATATTGTTCCGCTACTTTGTACTATATTTAATTTTTGCCATGTACATGTATTGTATTCCTTATTCGTGTTTTTACACCCTCTGTTAATTATTGTATTGTATATGTTACTATTGTATTGCCGCTGCGAATACCGTGTGACGCCTTATAAATAAACGTTAATAATAATGCCTTTTTATTACATGTTTTAAAGATTTACGCACAGCCTAGCATCACCCCCTATCATTTTAATAATGAATTTATGTACAAATTTATTTTTCATTAAATAAATACTGTCAAAAATAACTAAAATGACCAAAAAAAAAAACATAAAAAAAATACAAAAAACTAAATACAAAACCCAAAAAAAAAAAAAAAAAAAAAAATACAAAACCCCAAATCATTTATCTGTGCACATGATAAAGTTATTCATATTGAACACTAACTTTTTTTTTTCTTCCCTAAAAGCATTTTTCAGAATATAAAATCTCTCCATTAAAACCTAATTTGTCAAGATTCTAGTAATGGATTTTATCAAACCTGTCTGAATACATTTTTAAACACTGCAGACATATCTCTAAAAATCCAGCAGAGGGCACCATTGTATACCACAAACTTTGTCTTTCTTGTAACAGAAAGCTGCAAAGGTTATGTCTACCACAAGAATGAATTGTGTTTTACAGTGATAAATAAAAAATGGGCAGTTCTTATTTTTATTTCTTTCAGGCTATTCAGTAAGTCACCTGAGTCAAATAGGTTTGTAAGAATTTTGTCAAGCCGTTTGCTGCGTAAAATTACAAAGCTAACCGTTGACGCACGGTGTTCCACTGCAAGATGCATCCATAACAGACCTGGACTTTGCTGCTAATGTAATCTATCACTTATCCTTTGATAACTAATCTCACATGTGGAGAAGAGGAAGAACATCAGGCCGAGGGTCTTGGGATTGGTTGTTTAATGTATAGAAGCGGTTCTAGTTAATCCGCTCACACTTAAACAGCCAAACTGCAGATGCTGTCCATATTATTGCTGGTTAATTCTGAGCAGCCGTTAGTTGTCGGAGGTGCAGGGGATAAAGATTCATTTTCATTAAGAAAGGTGCAAGGTTGGGGATATAGAGGATCTTTATCAATGACTTTAATTTTGAAAACAGATGCTGTTGCCTGGCTGCTGTATCTGTGCTCCGTCTCTTAAAATTAGAGGTTTTCGACGGTAGTTATAGAAGGTTGAATATTAGGAATAATGTTAATGTTGAAAGTCTGGATCTCTGTGGGGGAGGGGGGGCTATATGTGGATATAAGCTACTGCTACCTATAACTTAAAACATCTGGAAAGCACATCCTCTTTGAAGCTTTGTTTCCTTTGCAAATCACTTGTGTCAGTAAGCCAAAATGTCAGTTCCCCGCATGTGTGTGACAGTTGTTACGCTATGGACCTCCTAGCGTACAGAATTTAGGGCCGGATCCAGAGATGGGAACGATTGCTCGCTTACGCAGGCAAGGTGTGTAAGTGGGCTGAATGGACTGGAGGGTACAACTGGATGGACTAGAGTAATAACCATTGTAATAACCACTGTACGGAACTTAGGTCCGTATTCAGACTACCGGACGTATAATATTTACATCCGGTGTTTAGCGATTTTTACTACAGCACATGCATAGTAATTTTTGTACGTAATCTACGTATCTTTTCCTTACGTAGATTGCATATATGCGGTCTTTAAGACCATATATGTTATACGTCCGGTAGTCTGAATATGGGTCTTAGTTCCTGTAATACTAAGGGGATGTGTCCTGTAATGCCAAAGGGGTGTGTCTTGTAACACCAATTGGGTGTGTCCTGTAATGCCAAAGGGGTGTGTCTTGTAATGTCAAGGTAGTGTCTTCTGTGAATAGACTAAACCCAAGTGTGTGTGTCCATCACTGCCAGGAAAATAATTTCTCAATAACAATGTCAGCATCAGTATTTATTGGTTGTTTAATTGTTAGTGATTAAATACTATCAGCATTATTGTGATTGCTTTGAATAGGAGAGCCATTGACTTCTTCATCTCCAAAATGGCACTGCAGCTGATTAACAAGAGACCAAAGTGTATTTTTCTTTTCTGTATCCATTATTAAAGTCACGTTGTCTTAGATAACTGCCAGTTTAGGATTACATCTTGGCCTCCATGGAACTGGCCGTCTCCGTAGGCCTCAACGCAGAGAAATATGATACAATTTCTACATTCTGTCATGCCACAATAACTTCTGGATATGATCAACATCAGGGAGATTGCCAACACTTCAGGGAGTCAGGGAGATAACCCACTCTTCAGGGAGTCAGGGAGATCACTTAAACTTCAGAGAGTCAGGGAGATCACGCACTCTTCAGGGGGTCAGGGAGGTGACCCACTATACAGAGAGTCAGGGAGGTTACCCACTCTTCAGGGGTTCTGGGAGGTCACTTGCTCTTCAGGGAGTCAGGGAACTCCTCAGAGAGTCTTCCTGATATATTTTTATTTTTTATTTTTATTTTTTAAATGAGAAAGTCTATTAATCAAAAATTTTTTTATGTTATTTATGCTGTCAACAACATCAATATATATACCCATTAAATAAATACATATATATTATCAGGGTTAAGAAAGCAGTACTTAAAATGTAAGCTTTTGCTCATGGGATCCAGATTTCCATACGTACAGAAGAAGGGAGTGTCCTTCTATGTCCCTCCCCTCTCTCATGCGCACGTGTCCAAAACCCTACCTTAACTTCTCCACATGGATCTGTGTCCACCCGAAATCAATTTGGAACTGCTGAACTTCGCTCTGGCACTTCATTAGCAGGCCTATCCTATCTGGCTGGCGGAAGAGAAGTGCTGCAACCCCTCTTTCTCGTACGGATCCGTAGTGTAACACCTGGTACGTGCGTGTTACTTATTAGTGGACTTACTGCTTACTAGAGGCTAACTATATTAAACGAGGATCAAGTCCATGGTTATATTATAGTCCTCATTCCATCTCTTCCTGACACTGGTTGAGAATGCTCAATCTGCCGGCTTCTATCGCAATCAGGTCTAATCTGTGCTTTCAGTATTAAGAAATAAAAGGTAACCGTGGCCGAGAACACGGGACAGATGGGGATTGTAACCGGCGTCTGCCGGCAGATGTGTCTGCACTCTCATGCAAGCTTTCCAAACAGGTTTGTTAGACGAAGGTGATAAAAATGCATAATAAATATTTTGTGGCTGCAATTAATTCAGATGGTATTTACCACATTGCTCTTATTAAAAACCGTTTACTGACGATCACACTAAGGAGTCAATGACCCTGAAAGTTTCAGAGATGAGTCTTACTTCATAATGCATAGAAAAGCTTCATTTTTTTTTAGGTTTTTTATTGTTTTCTTTTTTTCCTTTTCCTTTTTTTTAACTAAAATATCACATTTTTTTGAAATTCTGTTTTATGGAATATACATGCTGTTTTGTCTGCCTTTGTGTGTCAGAACAGCACTTGATATCATACAAGCCCCTGCACAATTTACCTTAGGGACACATTTCTGCGAGTTACCCCTGATTCATAGGTACAGCTGGGCTCAGATAAAGCTTTCTCTGCCATGATGCTGATTTTGCGACATGGTGGGGAAGCTAGATTGCACCCCATTAAAACTTGTTGTATTTACCATATAGCAGCTGCTGGCTGCCGAGATCAGACAATGGAGGTGATATCACCCATTCAATTCACGGGATGACTCATACACTCTCTCTGTAGGACATTAAATGGGTGACGGCAGTTCCATTGTCTTACCTCTGTAGGAAGCAGGTAGCTGCTAATTGGTAAGTAAACAAAGTTTTAATGATTTTTGAAGCCCTATTCAACTTTTTCCAGCAGGTGGGTCTGTCATGCATGAAATTTCCCATGTATGGCAGAATTCTCCCTGTTTTTGAGAAAGGTTTAACTGAACACAACTGTACAAACAAATTTGCAATTCTAAAGAATGTTAATGGATCAGATTCGGACCTAAGAATCTGATGCTTCTTAGGTGGGAATTTTGCATACAGGGCCACTGCGCATGTGTTGTCATATAGACTACGCAATTTACGTGGTGGTCCCATACGCAGATTAACTACGTGCGGTCTTCAAAGACTGCATGTAGTTTTTAAGACAGCCTCCAGGGTAAGTTCCGTAAAGTGGGTGGGGCGGAGGGATGTAAATTAGGCTGGGGAGGGAGAGCTGGAGAACCTCCTTGCTTATTTTCCTTCCTTAAAAGGGATAGTTAAGAGTGCCCTATGACCCTAGTATGTGCCATTAGGCACTTAAAAATGGGGGCACGGGAGGGGAGCAGGGAAGTAGGTACAGATACATGTGTATCCGCACACTTATGTGTGAATATCGTCCAATGATAATGGACCTCCGCTACTGCTGCGGTCAGTACCTCGCCGCTACCTTAAGATTGCTGCACCATTTCCATGTAAACTGCGCTGCAAATGCTCTCCTTGCTTGTCACCATGTGATCACTACTGCTCCTGAACCATATCGAGCGTCCGCAAAAGAGGAACCAACTCTGTTCCTTTCTATTCTTCTTTGTTCTTGAATATTGCAGGTGCGGCCAACCTGTGGCACTCCCTCTCTTGTGAAACTACAAGCCCCAGAGTGTTCTAACTGTATGGGCATAGCTGATATCTTGCAAAGCATGCTGAGTTATAGGGTTTCACAACACAAGTAGGCTGGACAAGCACTGAATACAGCATGCAGTCATTGCCCTTCCCCCACTGAAAAACCTGCCAGACTTTATCTCCAGCGGTTGCTACCCACCATTGATAGCAGTGATTTCACCAGTGGTGTCTCTTTGATGTATTTTTACCCTTATCTATTGCAATTAGCAACTGTTATGCATGATCACATGTACACATTCTTGTGTCCCCCCATTCGTCCCATCTCTATGACTTACACGATGAACATCACATGTTGATATTCACATAACAATCTCATTGCTCCGCAATTCCTTCATTAATCTCTGGCAGTATCATTTCTTCCAATACACAAAAAAACAGACACCTCTTCTCGCCAATGTCATTTATCTGCCTGATCTCTAAAACCTCAGTTTTTGATGATTGAAGTGACAGATCATTCCTTATCTGAACTGATCTTGCCATCCTATCCTCCAGATTATTACCTAAGCAAGGCTAAGCCATGATATACCATGCAGTGCCTCTCAGCCCATTTACTGAATACACACATTGGGCTGGATCCAGACTTAAGTAAGTGCTTGAAATTAGTTATTTCTGGGCTAACCCATGTTGATTTCAGGGGGAGTCAAGTTAATTGTATTCTTTGCATGCAGGGATATATCTTTGAATTGCTTACTGTGCTTGAAATTAGTTATTTCTGGGCTAACCCATGTTGATTTCAGGGGGAAGTCAAGTTATTGTATTCTTTGCATGCAGGGATATATCTTTGAATTGCTTTCTTTACACAGATACTGACCAGCGTTACTATCACACTGTTATTTAGACTTGGGATAGAAAACATCACCTCTCAACTCTAATACTGTACTTGCAACAGATGAAATATGACTCCCCTGCAATCAAAGTGGTTCAGCCCAGGAGTAACTAATTATTAACTCTTTATTTAACATTTCACGTTGTTACTCTGCTTCTTAATTCTGCTGTAGAAATATGTAAATTGTTGGACCTGCGGCAGGCTCAGTGATGTCACAGCAGCTTAAATGACTGTAATGTTAGCTCCTTGGCATGCATGCAATATAATTAGAACAAGGAGGGAGGGGTTTCATCAGTTTGTAATATGCTATAGAAATATTTTGCTTAGGTGGAATCATATACAGGGGAGGAGTCAGCAATGACCAAGCAAACAAAGCTGACAAAGCAGCTCAAATGACTGCCATCTTAGCGTATTTGCCTTAAGGAGATTTAGCACAGAAAGGGTGAGGTTTTAGCATTCTATAATGGAGTACAGTTCTATTACAGTTCTTTCTCTGACTTTATGTTTCGGGGCAAACCATGATATGGGAAGCATTCATTACAAAGCGCCATCTGAAGAAAAAGTACCATTAATTCCACTGAATTGCAGATATTATTACCGTTACAGCTGACATAGCAATCCTGTAGAAATTGCAGCGTTAAATGAATTTATTCTCATTAATGTCATTATGCAGTAAGCAGCCTGATTAATACATTTGTTACATAGTAACAATAGGTCAGGCTTTCTGCTAATGATGAAAAAGGACACTATAAAGAGATGATCGTGCTGGCTCGGAATTCACTTTCCTCACCCTTGTTCCAGACCTGTTATCTTATTACTATAGTAACACAGTGACACTGCCTCATAGTTTTCAGGGACAATGCTACTTGTTGTAACTTAAAGCAATAATGAAATCTTAGAAAAAAAACAATACTAAAAATTTGTCTGTTCCAAACATATTTCAAAAATATATACACCTTTATATATACAAGTATATATACTTTTTAATTATTAAATTGCAAGTTCACTGTCTTTTGCAACATCATTTTGTTTGATTATTTTTTTCTACTACTTTATGCAGTCTCTGTGCAAAATCTCTCTGGAGGACAAACAAAATTAGCAGCCAAGATTGGACTGGATCCAGATTTAAGAAGAAGCTTGAAATTAAGGGCCTGATTCACACTTAAGAAGCTTCTTAAGTGTGTATTTGCCAGAAATGACCTACTGCGTTTGGGTAGTAGGTCATTTAGGCTATCTACGGACCAGATCTGTATATAGATAGCGTAAGTGTGGTCTTTAAAGACTGCACCCAGGGATTTACATCCATAGAAGCGTCTTTATGCCGCCTCAGGGCGTTTTTAGGAAGAAGTGGGAGGGATTTAGATTAGCTGGGGAGGGCGGGGGGAGGCGAGGAGGTACAATGTCTGTACAGACATTGCACGGACAGATAAGGTAGCCCTATAGCACTCGTAAGTGCCATTAGGGAACCGAAAGACGGGGGGGGGGGGGGGTTGGGGGCTTGATGAGTTAGGAGCAGATCTGCACGTACCTAACTTACTCTTAAGTGTGAATCAGGTCCTAAGAGAGAAAAGTTACTCCTGGGCAAAACCATGTTGATTGCAGGGGGAGTCAAGGTAATTGTATTCTTTGCATGCAGGGATATATCTTTGAATTGCTTACTGCACACAGATACTGAACAGCTTTATTATCACACTGTTATTTAGACTTGGGGTAGGAAACATCACTTCTCAACACTAGTACTGTTTGCAGCAGATGAAATATGACTCCCCTTGAAATCAACATGGTTTAGCCCAGGAGTAACCTTCCTCTCTTATTTTCAAGCTCCTCCTTAAGTCTGGATCCAGCCCATTGTCTGTGATGCAGAATGGAACGTGACAGGTCGTGTAGTACCAGAAGGTAGATGTCACAATTTATACAACGCTTAGAGTAACATTTCAAAAATGTTCTGCTCATTATATCTATGGTGTAAAGTGACTGCGATTGTCATGTTTGGTCACAATCATAAATCATTGCTAAAATGTATAACTATGTAAATGAACAGCCAGTCAGTCATCTAGAATAGTAGACTAGTTGTTGCAGCAGTTGGGGCATGTTCTGATTACAGCAACAATTTCAAATTCAACAAAAATAAAACCAATATCGATTTAACAATGACAAATGCTGGCAAGATTACCGTTTATTGCCCGTTATATACCAGGTATTAGTTTGGCATGGTACCCCTAAAAAAAATCCCTTGTCCCTGCTTCTGCGTCCGGCTCTCTTCTCCACTCTACCTCTGCTCTGTTCACGCTCTCTCCTCATTGTCGCCTCTGCTCTGTCTTCTCTCCTCTCCACTCTGTCCCCGCTCTCTCCTACACACTGGCTCTACTCTACTCTCTACTCTGCTCTGTCCTTGTTCTCTTCTCCACCCTGTCCCCATTCTCTCCTCCTCTCTTTTTCTACTCTCTCCTCCTCTCTTTCTCTACTCTCTCCTCCACACTTTCCCCACTCTCTCCTCTGTTCTGTCCCCACTCTCAACTCCACTCTCTCCCCACTCTCTCTTAAACTATGTTCCTGCTCTTTCCTCAGCCCTATTCTCTCCTCTTCTCTCTCCTCATCTTTAGCCCTGCTCTTTTCTCCATTCTGCCCCCGCTCTCTCCTCAACTCTTACCCTTCCATTCCCCTATGCCTGTCCTGTCCTTGTATCTCCACTGGTCTGCCCTGACTCTCTCCTCCACTCTGTCCCTGCTACCTCCACATCTCTGTTCCCTTCTCTTTCCTCCACTCTGTATCCGCTATCTTCTCTGCTCTGTCCCTGCTATTTCCACTGCTCTGTCCCCACTCTCTCCTTCACTCTCTTTATGCTCTCTTCACAACTCTGTCCCTGCTCTCTCCTCCACTCTGTTCCCGCTATCTTCTCCGCTACGTGCCTGCTATCTCTTCTGCTCTGTCCCTGCTCTTTCCTCTACTCTGTCACTGCTCTCTCCTCCACTCTGTCCCTGCTCTCTCCTCCACTCTGTCCCTGCTCTCTCCTCTACTCTGTCATTGCTCTCTCTTCCACTCTGTCCCTGCTCTCTCCTCCACTCTGTTCCCGCTATCTTCTCCCCTACGTGCCTGCTATCTCTTCTGCTCTGTCCCTGCTCTCTCCTCGAGTCATCGACCCTGTTACATAGTAGAATTCTAACCATATTGAAACTTCAATGCTGGCAGAGAAGACCATGTTGTATGATTCGATCTTATGGCATCCCCTCTCTGTGTACCTATACTGTGACCACACTCCAGGGGATTTCTCCATACTTGTGATGGAACGCATAGGGTATACTCTGGCTGTCAGATGTTACACTGGTTACAATGCAACACACAAAGGTCTGGATGGTGTCATTCAGTGCTAGAATCCCAATATCTTTTTCTTGCAGAATGTTTTCTAGAAAATCATAATTAACTTGAATAATTTCCAGTGGTCTATTTAATTGTCAGATAGCAGAATATTGGGAATCATACTTGGAAATAACCATTGTGCACCAGACACCAGTGATATCCTGTCATGTTCTTTATATAGTTGTGTTTGTTATGAACCATGGGAAATCACGTCTTACGGCATTGGCAACTCTTAATCCTGCCTGCAGCACACATCTGCCGTCTTCCGGGACCACCACATACATCTGCCATGAGTGTTATGGTTCTAACGCCAGCTTTGTGTCATTGCAGCAATTTGCAAACACAAACATTTAAGGACATTTGTTGGTTTAAAGTTATAGCTTTTGGGTTGGATGCAGAATTTTTTGCACTTTTTTTTCAGTCTCTGACAGCTTAGCGTTCCACGGGTGCAGGTTGAGTGGCTGCCAAGCCCACCCCCCCAACCCCCTTCTCTTGCGGGTTCTGTAGCAGCTGCTTACCCTGCTCCCATTGTGGTTATACCACTGCATGTGCTCAAATACCATGTTAGTGTTTAGTGTTTTAGTTGCTCTTCTCTGCTCCAAGCTATACATGTTTACTTCCTCTAGTCTCTCTTTATATGTTGTGTGACACAGGCCATGGGCCATTTTAGTTGCTCTTCTCTGATCCAAGCTATACATGGTTACTTACTCTAGTCTCTACCCCATTAGGTGAGGCCATACATACATACATACATACATACATACATACATATATACATACATACATACACACATACATACACATACATACATACATACATACATACATACAAACAAAACATACATACATGCATACATACATATATACATACATACATACTGTATGTACATACATACATACATACATACAGACACACTATACATACATACATACATACATAGATACTGCACATACATACATACATACACACACATACATGCATACATGGTTACTTACTCTAGTCTCTACCCCATTAGGTGAGGCCATACATACATACATACATACATACATCTCCCATTGTGGTTATACCACTGCATGTGCTCAAATACCATGTTAGTGTTTTGTTTTTTAGTTGCTATTCTCTGCTCCAAGCTATACATGTTTATTTCCTCTAGTCTCTCTTTATATGTTGTGTGACACAGGTCATGGGCCATTTTAGTTGCTCTTTTCTGATCCAAGCTATACATGGTTACTTACTCTAGTCTCTACCCCATTAGGTGAGGCCATACATACATACATACATACATACTAACAAACATACACATACATACATACATACATACATACATACATACAAACAAAACATACATACATGCATACGTACATACATCCCTCACGGAAATAAATTCCCTTCATTAGCTAATTCACAATTGTGATTGTATGTGCGCACATGTGTATATATGTGTGTGTAGCTGCGTGTATTTTGCATGTGTGTGACTTAAACACCTGAATACTGCGTAATATCATAATCTATTTCCGAGCGTTACCTTTAATAACCTGACGTTGTGTATTGCGCTTCTGAAGGGATCTTCTTCCGTTAAGACAAATGAAAAAGCCGATGCGGCAGAAGACGTTGGGTTGTTTTCCTCAGTGTCTGGCATTTTTACAATCAATCATAAAGACTGATACATTTCACCTGTGCAGAGAATGACCTTGAGCGTCACCTTTATGCTGGATCTGTACTAGTTAGCGGTGATATTTACCCGTGTCTTTTGCTTTGTTTACAAGGCTTTCAGAGCAGCTGTGTTACACCCTGCAGATCTGCTGCTATTTCTCTCCAAAATATAGGCACCATCAAAACACACAAACTGGTCTTCAAAAGGTCTGTCCTCAAACATACAGCCCCATGATCTGCCAACATAACTGCTCAGGACAGGGTTGTTAGAGGGGGATTCCAAATGCTTGTAATACATTTGTAATACACTTGTAATACATTTGGAATACATTTGTTGTCTGGGATAGC
>WWET01001248.1:7052-25301 GCA_011038615.1 Limnodynastes dumerilii
CCCTAACACAATAAAAATAATTACACCTGTGTACCAATAATAATAAAAATGCTAAACCCCCCATCGCCCCTAACGGTATTTTTTATGCTTCGGTATTTTTTGGGTGCCGGTATTTTTTATGTGTCGGGGTTTTTTAGGGGCCGGTAATTTTTTTCGCCGGTATATTTTTGGTGTCGGGATTTTTATCGCCGGTATTGTTTTGGTGTCGGGATTTTCATCGCCGGTATTTTTGTGGTGTCGGTATTTTCACCGCCGGTACCCTCGTGGAGGTATTTTTATCGTCGGTATTTTTACAGTCGGAAATATGATTACAACCCGTAAAATTGGCACGCCCACACATAAAGATTTACGTGACACATACGTGAATGGCCCATACGTTCACATTTACGCTACGGTACGGAGCGTATTTTCTATGGTGCGCATGCGCAGTAATTACCAAAATGCGATTTTATGTGTCCGCCACACATAAATTCGATCAGAAGCGTTGTTCTGGATCTGGGCCGTCATATGAAAATACACATTTACAAATCATAATATTGCTCCCTATCATCTAAAATTAATACAGGTGGCCACACTGTGTTTTTATAAACTTCTGTTAAACTAAAGTGTGTTGCATAAAGTAATAAAAAATATTTCTAACTCACTGTTTAGCTATCATCATTCTTGGGATGAGTTGCATGTAGTTTCTTCTTTCTTTGCAGTTAATCTTCTCCAGTTGCTTGAAGAATCTTGTCCGCTTGCTTCAATATGATGTTCCGGTCCTTCCTTCTGCTCTTCGGCCTCTTCTGGCACTTTCTCCCTACAACAGGCTCCTTCCTCTTCATGGGCGCTGCTACTAATAACCATTCGGACACTAGAGGGCACCCTTTTATACAAATTATGACATCATAAACACTAGAGTGCTCACTAGAGCCCACTAATGTAAATTATTTTGGAGTTTGCCTTTAGTAAATATGGCATAATCGCCAGCACAGTTCCGGGACTTTGGTCTTTTTTTGGCAAAATCGACTTTAGTAAATTACCCCTAAGGGAGCAAAAACCATTGTACATACAGGATTGTAGGCATCAAAATATTCTGCTATTTCTAAAACCTGGTTATAAGGTATAATTTTACTTTAATAGCAGATTTAAAGATGGCAAATAGGTTTCCTAATGCAGCATTTTAATATTGTTAGTAATATTTTATAGACAAATACTAAACACATTGGGGCTGATCCAGAGCTACGACGTTACACTGAGCGTTTTAACGCTCAGCGTAACATCGCTGCTCTGCCCCGACACTCCCCCTTGTTGGAGTGTATTTACACTCCCTTACGCCGGCTGAAGGCTACCCTAACTTCAGCCGGTGTAAGGGAGTGTAAATACGCTGGGACGGCGGCGTTAGTAAGATAACGCCGCCCTCCCAGCCTAATTACCCTCCCTCCCCCCGCCTCCCTGCACTAACCTCAGCATAGTAACGTTGGGGGACGCCCCCTCCAGCATTACTACACTGAAGCTACGGACGCCCGATCTGCTACCAGGCGTTTCCGTAGCTACGCCGGGCAACATCTGCCCGGCGCATGTGCAGATCGGCTTTTTAGCTAGTACGGCAGGTGTAGTTCTGGATTAGGGCCATTTTCTCACTGAGATTCTGATACTTTGAAATCTTAAAACTTAGTTGTCTTGATCAATTCTTCTCAACCTGTTTTTGGAGCGTCCCAGTTACCCACTATGGAAACAGGTCCTGTTTTATACTCCAGGGCCAGATTAACAATGGGGTTAATGGGACTACAGTCCCAGGCTCCCACACACTGCAGATCTTCAGTTCTCCCACTGCAGGAACTGACATCGTTCTCCAAAATATACTATACAGTGTGGGTGCTTGATAATTTTCAGCTCCAGGCCCACATGGCCCTTAATCCAGCCCTGTATTGTTCCACCACCCTCAGTGACACAAGAAATTCACCTGTTTTTACCTTAGCCTTCACTCTATTATTTTTTTTTCATTAGCTTTATGTCCACTCCATCTCATATTGTAACAATTGGAACATTATAATGTAGTGTCATTGGCCCGTATTCACCTTAGTAAAGGACGTACAATGCATGCGTCCTTAACGCAATCTACGTACCAGGTCTTTAAAGGTCACACAGAGTATTTTAAGTAGAAAGAGGTGGCGTAATGCCACTACGGGGTGTGCCTAGGTAGAAGGGGGGGAGGGATTTAGATTAGCCAGAGAGGGCGGGGGGAGGCGGGGAGAGGCAATGTCCAATCAGACATTGCACGGAGAGATAAGGTAGCCCTATGGCACTGGTAAGCGCCATAAAGTTACCTGGAGGGGGGGGGGGCAGGACGGGTGAGTTAGGTGTGGATCTGTCCATATAATGTTTACACATTCCATTCATCCCATCCATTTATTGCATAATTCATTGCAGCCCATTTTAAAGTAAATATCTGCATCACAAAGCATCTTTGTGTTTCTCCACTTTCTTCTGTATATTGGTACTCGGTTTCCCGTCACATTAATAGATGTAGGTATGTCATGAGAAAGGAGCACAGCAGAGAGATACGTGCTATGTAAATCCACTACTTAACATGCATAACTAACTTATTGTGACTTGTGTGGGGTTGCAGCCTATTCTGAGGGTAATCTGGTGATGTGTAGGGATGTTGTCTGTTCAACATGTTTTGGTTTTGGATCTGTATTAACTTACGGTTTTGGTCTTGACAATTTTGGTTTTGGAGCCATATTTTTTGCTAATATTACATAATTTGGCTTTATAATAATAAAACAGCTCTCTCATAAATTGCACAAAAAAATAACGCTATGTAAATAAAAATAAATAGTTTTTTTAGTAAATGAGTAAAAAATGGGAGTCAGCTATTTTTATGAACAACGCAGTCAGGTACACAAACCACACAGATATACAAACCACAAAAAAAACCGCTATGTTAATGAAATAAAAACATTGCTTTTTTCAGCAAATGATTGACAACAGGGATTATGACAAGTCAAGGTGAATATATATTCTAGGCCATGAATAACTATAACCACAGACTGTAAAGAAAAGACTGGAATTATTTGACCAGATCCAGACCCCTGCATGCTCTTTGTACATGCGGCGGTCTGTACTTCCGACAGATAGAGGGGAGTGCAAGCCCCCTGTCATTCCCCTCTCTGTGCAGGCTTACGCTGCCATAAGCTTACCTTAAGTCCATTGTGCGGATCAGCGGTCTGTATGACAGCTGATCTGCACCAGTGTAGGATCCCCCTCCCACACCATACAATTACCATGCTTCCCCCCGCCCACTTTAACAGCCCCAAATGGGCTCGTACGGAACTAAGTTTTGAGCGAATCTTGTTACTCTAGC
Organism: Limnodynastes dumerilii; assembly: GCA_011038615.1. Taxonomy (NCBI): domain Eukaryota; kingdom Metazoa; phylum Chordata; class Amphibia; order Anura; family Limnodynastidae; genus Limnodynastes; species Limnodynastes dumerilii. The sequence continues at coordinate 10,402 of WWET01001248.1, forward strand.
GTTACTATCGTAACACTAGTATAACATCTGGAGGGGGCATGCACCCTCCAGTCAATTCAGGCCACTTACGCACTATTTGGTAGATCCAGAACTACGTATACGAGTGAATTTCCGCTAGCGTAAAAGCGCCCATTAGAACTTACTGCGAACGGCAGATGTTACGCCACGTAACTCAGAGCATAAGGGCCAGTCACATATCATCATCATAACTACGTATTAAGGGGCGTGCCAGCCATATGATACCCGTAATTACGCTTCAGAGGCAGGGTGAGGCATTTAAATCGTATTGTAGTAAGGGCGTGCTTAGGCGCGTAAGTACGTGCAGCCATTACGGCCGACAGGAGTTATGCTTTGAAAAGTTAAGGTAGGGTTTGGAAAGCGTAAAACAGCTAAAGTACATACGACCGAGGGGAGTGCCAAGGGGAGGGCATAGTAAATAGGCTAGCGTAATACGCTAGGAAACATAATGGAAACATAGCTCTGGATCTGGTCCTTTGCCACTTACAAACCATGCCTGGCTTTCCTATTCTTATGTGCTGGTTTATCCACCATTATGTGCCTGGATTTCCCATCCTCCCTTGTGTGCATCAGTCCAAGTTTGCCCATTGTTTGTAGCCCATGTCCTAATTTCCCATCCAAATTTGTTGCATGGTTATTCTTGCCATATTCTTTGATATACTTCATTGTAGTTTTCTTATCCTCGCATGTTTTCCATGTCAGAGCAGACATATTTTATTCTTGTAGTCCAGTGTTGATGCTATGGTCTGTCTTTTTTTCTCCAGGGTACATGTGCAGGAAAAGTGGGGAGGGGAGTTGCCTAATGTCTAAAAACCCGGGTTTCTCCGGTAAAGAAATGCCAGGTCACAAAAAAAAGACACCCTTTTAAACACCAAAAACCATGGATATTCCCAGGTCGGACTCTTTCAAATGACCACTGAATTTCTCGGGTCTGTCCTCTCCAATAACTGTCAATCATTGTAGAAACAAGCTCTTATTGGCTGCTTCACATGTCATTTAAAGGGGACTTTTCAGTTGCACACAATGATGATGTCAGTACATGGTGGCCATTTTAGCTGCATTATTTTGACAATGGGTGACAAACTAGTTGTTTCTAGCTCTGAGACCATGGTTTTGTTGATCATTTTGCTGTTTGAGACCGCAAATGACACCCTGTTGCAGCTAATTACATTGTGTCATTGTGACATGGTGAGGAAAAGGATGCAATTTCTGTTAGATTTGCAGAAGAGACAACAGCGATATTTGGGCAGGAAAAGTGCATACATTAAGGCCACTCAGATGTCCATTCTGCGATACACCACCCTCAGTAACCGGAGTTTGTGGGCCCGAAAGCGTAACCATGCTGAATCTTTCTGGGTTACAGTGGAAGACTTTGAGGAGGATCAGTGGATTGCGCACTTCTGGATGTCCCGTGGGACCTTTAAGTGTGTGCTTGATCTCATCTCCCCAGTGCTGACTAGACAGACCACAGCTTTCTGGATCTCCATTCCACCCTGGAGGAGGCTAGTCATTGTCTTGTGGTGGTATGCTACCCCTGGGGAATATTGCACGATGTCCCGCATGTTCGGAGTTGGGATTTCGACCATCAGTAATCTCGTGCATGAGGTGACGGAGGCTTTGCTTTAAGCACTGTATCAGCGCTTTATCTTCTTGCCTGTCTGGATGACACCATTGCCGGCTTCCTGAGAAGTGGCTATCCGCAATGTGCTGTAGCAATTGAACGGACACACATCCCCATCATTGCCCCTGTGCAGAATCCAGCGGATTACCATAACCGGAAAGGCTGGCATTCCATTGTTCTCCAGGCTGTTGTTGACCACAACTATTGGTAAGCATACGTTACAATGATAACTTTAATTATATGTAGTGTAATGGAATGCTAAAGGTATGCTATGTTCAGCTTCACCGATGTTTTGTTGGCTGGCCTGGACATTCTCATGATGCCCGCATGTTGGCAAATTCTGAAATCTACAACCTGGCCGAGGAGGTTAGAGGAGGATACTTGATCCCCAGAGAGGTAAATAAATAAATTAACCACTGTACATCTTGTAACTGCTTAAACCTGCTATTATACCCCCTGACCCTCCTGTACCTGCTATTATAACCTGCTATAATTCCTACTCCCTGTCCCTCCTGTACCTGCTTTTATCACCTGCTATAATACCCCCCTTGTCTTTTCTGTTTTTTTTGGTATTATGAAATGAGACTGAGCATGCATATATTTGAAATGTTAACTTTAACACTTTCTTTACAGAAGTCAAAGAGTGTGAATGGAGTGGAGGTCCCTGTGCACATCATCGGGGATGCTGAATACCCGTTGCTTCGATGGCTGATGCAGAGCTTCACACAGCATCATCACATCATCATCTTTCTGCAGAACAAGTACGCTTTACTCAGACACTCAGCTCGGCTTGGATGTTGGTGGAAAACGCCTTTGGGCGCTTAAAGGGAAGATAGCGGCGTTTGTTAAAGCGCGTGGACATTGACACCCAACTTGTGCCGCATGTGGTTGCTGCTTGCTGCATTTTGCATAACATCTGTAAAATGCAGAAAGAGCGCTTCCTACCACAATGGACCTTTCTGGACTTAGAACTACCTGAGCCGTCTTATTCTGAGACAAGTGCAGAAACCATCCGTACAACCCTGTCCAACAACCTTTCTCATTTTTCTCAATAAAAACTATTTTTTTTTAAAACAGAACCTGTTTATTACAAGTGCAATTATTATTAGAACTGTAGCATATTAGAAATCATATGCTTTTTTGTTTTTGTTTTTAAATAAAAGTGCTTTTTTTGTAAACTTATTTTAAGAACATATAAAAATATAGATCCATAAGTAAAAAGACAACGATATGAAAAAAATAACAACAAATCATAGTTGCTCATAGCGCGAGTAGTGCTCCGGGTGATACTGCTATTCTTGGGGCGGAGCAGATGTGTTTTGGGTTGATGATGGATATTGAGGTGGTGGAGGGTAAACATGGGGAGGGTAGGCAGGGAAAGGCTGCCCGCTTGCCTGGTAAGGTTGGTATGGGGAAGGGGGTGGGGGGGTTGGTATGTTTGATGCCGCCTTGCACTATTCTTTCAATGAATGTCATATTGGCTTCATGGATTTCCCTGGTGATGGTAGTGATTCTGTCAAGGAAGTTTTCTTGTAGCTGCCTCTCATGCTGGAAGAACCTTTCCATCCTCTCTATCTCGTTTTTCTGCATCACCTTGTCCATTGTGTCCAGTTGTTCCAACATGGTTGCTGTCATAGCTTTGGTTGCTATTTCCACCTTGCTCATGTGCTTCTTCCTTTTTGGAATGTTATAAACTATGAGGGGGGAAAACAAATTGCTTTTTAAACATTGCCAGAGTTTTTATTTTATGCAAGATTAAACAGCCATGTGCTTGAGGCCTCATCCCTTCTGCACTTCTTGCAAGCAGCAACAAATTGTTATACATGAAAAACACTATTCCTGTTGAAGTTGAGTGTTTGACAGTGTGGCATTACATATAGTTGTAAAAAAAAACCCCACACATTACTATTACTGTTCTCATGCCTTTTGTATTGCTTATTTTGACAGTGTGGCATTGGCTATAGTTGTAAAAAAAAACAAAAAACACACATTACTATTACTGTTCTCATTTTGTATTGCTTATTTTGAACATGTTCTTAGCTTGTATAAATTGTTTTAGTTTTTTGGTTAGCATTCTAGGGTTATAGTTAGTTTTGAATTACATAGTTACAGCTGGTTATACTGTTATAGTTTGGTTATTAGTAGTTTGTTTTAGCTAGTTATTGTTTATATAGTTGTAGTTATGTTTATAGGTATCTTTTAAGATTGTTATAGTTATAATTTAGGTATTGTAGTTATTTAGCATATATATTAGGTAATAGTTAAATTTTGTTTATTACTACATTGTTTATTACTGTGCCGCTTTTGTTCTACATATGGGCGTCTTTGACAGTGCCAGATAATTGCTCCCTTATCTCCTCCTCAGTCCTTATGTTGAGCAGCTCCTGCACCTCATCTTCACGTCTGTGTGCACCCACAATAAAAAAAACTTGATACTTACTGTTTTGAGGCAAACTTTGCATGGGACCAGACTCTTCCATAACATCGTCTGAAGTATCACCTATAAAACAATAACCAGCACATCAGCATTGACGCCCAATACAACTGTTGCAATCTTTACATTGACTGTGCCAGCACTTACTATGATGTCGCTCCAATTGTTTAGGGCCTTGCTCTTGTTCGATGGATTTTCTAGATTGATGTGCTATAAATACAAATAAAAACATTACTTCTATTTCTTATAAAAGGCATTCTAGGAGATGGATACACATTTGTCATCCAAAACAAGAAACTTACCACAAACTATAGCAAATGCTACCCTATTTGAACACAGCAATAAAAGACATTATTGGACTTTAAAATACCTGAAAAAAGAATTATGGATTTAAAAATTGCATGCAAAGACTATTTGGACTTTTCTATTGAATTCAAAGACTTTTTTGGACTTACAAATTTCATGCAAGGATAATTGTAAAAAAAAATTAACTTTTACTCATTTTTCCTGGGAACAGCATTATATAGATTGGGCTCCTCCGTGGTAAAGGATACATCCATGCTGGAATCTTCAGACTCTGGGCCTGATCCAGACCTACGCCCGCGAGCGCCCGCGAGCGTAGCGTATGATCGCCCGGGCGTATAAACTTTCACGCCCATGACACTCCCATTAATTGTACCTACTTACGGCGGCTGAACCCTACCCTAAGTTTTTCCAGCGTACGTGCAAATTTTCGTACCGATATGCTGGTCGTACTGGGCTTAGCACGCCCATACTGTACAATTTAAATGGCTATCTCCACCTCTGTGTAGTAACTCGAGCGTCCAGACTATCGTCGTACAAAACGCACGCCCCTTGGGTGAAAAATACGCTGAAAATACGCTCGCTGTACGCTCATGTCCTTCGGACGACCGGAAGTTGTCATACTGCACATGCGCAGTGCGTTTTTTTGCCCGTTTTACGCTCACGATCAGCGTACGATCGCTTGCGGGCATAGGTCTGGATCAGGCCCTCTGTCTCTTCATCCTCAAACATCAGTGGTGAGGAAGGGTGGGATGCTTTGCTTGCCTGAGAGCTGCTTTGTCCCTGGCCAGTTATAGACGATGAAAGAGAGACTGAATTGGCACCCAAATATTGTGTTTGGCTGCTACCACTCTTCTTTCTGGTATCGTGGGTTTTAAAGATCTCAATTTATTTACCACTTGTTGCGTTTATTATTATTTTCTGTCTTCTAATTTTTTTGTGATGTTGTGGTAGATATGGGCGTCTTTGGCAGTCCCAGATATCTGTTCCCTTATCTCCTCCTCAGCCCTTATGCTGAGCAGCTCCTGAACTTCTTCTTCATGCCAGTGCTCCATTTCCAACTCTGAAGTAGGGCAGCATATGATGATGTCATCATAAGCTGCCCATTTTTCCATCCAATCGGATTGCAATGTGAAAAAACACAACAACTCTGGACCTTTCACATCGCCACCCCTCCCGAGTAGGACCCGGGAAACACCCTTCTTTTTTCCTGGGTCGAAATGCCAAATCTTTCATCCCGGGTTGTACCCCTTTCACATCACCAACAAGTACCCGGGTTTTTTTGCAGAGAGCCGGGTTTTTGGCAAAAAACCCAGGTATTTGGTGGTGATGTGAAAGGAATATAATACTTACCTGTAAAAAATATATATAATTTAAAACTTTTAAAACAAAGATTGCATCATTGGATCCCATGCACATAAATGATATATGGAATGGTATTTAAGCATAATTACCTGCACCATTATCCTTGACATAATTCTGGACTCTAGTGATACCATGCAAAATCCAGTGAGATCCGAGGACGAGACAAGGATGTTTTACATAATCACCTAGTCCAAAGGAGCGGGAGAGTACCGAGCTGGCTTGGCTCGGTACTCAGATTGTTCAAGTTCGGGTGGGCTCGGTTTTCAAAACAAGCATTACGTAAGAAGGCAGCGTTAGTTAAATTAAGCCAATGTGGTGTGCAGGGTTAACTGTTTTGAGAAGGGTTGCATAGTTGAGCGGTCTTGTCTAAAGCAAGCAATTTTAGCTAGTTTTCCGGTTATGTTGGGCAGATCACTGAGGTTTTGGAGAGATTTGATGGATGTTATACTGGATTGTTGTTCACTGCCGTCCTTGCTATGCTTTGTGGCACCCATCAAAATGTAAAAGTAATCACATATTAGATCATTTCAATTCAATCCCCCTTTAAAACCAAATTTTAATAAAGTTTCAAATAACTATAGTAACTTCCACTTATGTCTGTGTTGTGTCTGGTTATTTCTAGGCTTTATATTAAGGATAAGGGGCTAGATCCAAACCCCCACATGCTTTACATGCGTGTGGTGGTCAGTAAGTATGCGCCCGTAGCAGGGAGTGCAAGTCCCCCCACCCCCAACCCCTAATTTAAATGTCTATTGTCCTCTACAGCTGAGTTACAACAGGCATTAATTAGAGGTCAGCCCCATTTGTGTAGCGCCAGGCATACGTAACAAAGTTATGTATGACTGCAGGTACAATAGCTTAACATGTTTGTGTGCATGCGCAAATGTTACCTGACAGGGGAATTATGCAAGCAGCTTCTGTAATTCCCATGTTGTACAGAAGTCTGGTTCTGCCCCAAAGTATGTGCCTTAGCATGGACCATCAGTCATAACATATGACATAAAAGTGGTTAGTAAACCACCAGTGTTACTTTTTTTGCATAAGATAACCCCTGGTCTAAACAATTCTTAGACAATTACATTTACTGGAAGTGTAATCTTTATAAGCACTTATGAAAATCAAAAGTTAAACACAGAAATTAATCCCTATATTAAATAAAAGGTTGCTTAACAAAACCTCATCTACAAAGTTTTATTTAATGGAAAATGAAAGCATTCTAAAAAAATAACAGAGAAATGATACATTTCAATTAATTAACTGTTTACATACTTAAAATACAGCACAAAGAGAATATAAAGGTCCACAAAGAAGTTTAATTTATATCATTTTGTTTTGTTTTAAGACTAGTATCACGTGTCTAAATATTGAAAATTAAATGCCCTTTATGTATCACATTTCACTCAAGGATTCTCACTCAGGATCCACAGCTGCAATTGATTTTCTCTGATGTGTTGTATTTTACAAATTAACTGTCTTTTTATTAATGTACTAATCAAATAGAGAAGCAAATCCTTTTACAGGGTGAGGTCATGTTGACCTTGTCATGGGTTACAGAAATGTCATTCAAGAATGCTACCAGCTTGTTTTTTTTCTAAATTAGTAGCTTGAAGCATCACAGTTTAATAATTATACTGCATTAATTACACATCTGTTAAGAAAAAGGCAGCAATGCAGTTGAGCCAAAAGTCCCCAAAAAACCCCAAAAGAGCCTCATTTCACTGCTCCTTCTATAAAATTATGAGCAACAATTTATTCAATGAACTATTGTAAATTACCACATGGGCTTGCATACAAATTAGATTGTAACTCTCATTCATCCATGAATATATATTGTGTATTTCTTAAATATAAATATTCCAAGATAATCTGCTGTTCCTTTCAGATATACTCTATAGAGTGACACCTGCAGACTTTAAATGTATTACTCAACATACTAGAGTGAATTGGGAGGTGGAGCACAATTGCAGTTTAAGGCCTAAGGTAATGTAACAATTATATAGCTTGAAGAAAACATATGAAAAAGTGATTTCTTAGGATTTGTTAAGAGACAATTTTTAGTGACCATTTTTTTTCTTTATTGGGACCTGGTATTGTTAAAAAAAGATGATAAAAGTGCCCAACTTTGGTTTGGTAAGTAATATAGGGCCAGATTTAGAACTTTGGGCCTGATCCAGACCTACGACCGCAATCGCCCGCGACCGTAGCGTACGTTTGCCAGGGCGTATAAACTTTCACGCCCATAATACTCCCATTGATTGTACCTGCTTACGGCGGCTGAACCCTACCCTAAGATTTTCCAGCGTACGTGCGAATTTTCGTACCGATACGCTGGTCGTACTGGGCTTAGCACGCCCATACTGTACAATTTAAATGGCTATCCCCGCCTCTGTGTAGTAACTCGAGCGTCCAGACTATCGTCGTACAAAACGCACGCCCCTTGAGCAAAAAATGCGCTGAAAATACGCTCGCTGTACGCTCATGTCCTTCGGTCGACCGGAAGTTGTCATACTGCACATGCGTAGTGCGTTTTTTTCACAAATTTTCGCTTACGATCGGCGTACGATCGCTTGCGGCCGTAGCTCTGGATCAGGCCCTTTTTGCGTATTCTGTAAGCATGGAGGTCCGGTAGCCTGCAAGGAACAGGGGAGCTCACTCTAATATCACTCCTCTCTCTCGTATGGCAGTATGTATAGGGCCTGATTAAGGGGTACATGTGCTCTAGGCTAACTAATTTGCAGCACCTCTCTGGGCTCTAATATAGCCTCCTGTAATATATAAGCATCCAAAAAGGGGATCAGAAAACACCAACTTTTTAAAGCTGTGCATGTAAACCCATTGTATGTAACAAACCTATCCAAATTCACAAGATCTAGAACGGTGGGGTGTGTGACGGTCTGCTTAGGCATTCGAACACCCCATGCTCCGATTGGGATGAAACCAACAGAAATTAAATCCTGGACAGGTTTTATGGGGGTTAGAGTCCTGGTCAGACCTCCTGTTAGTGGACACTAGCCAGGACATTGAACCAGGGAGCCTGTCCTGTGCCTTCCACTGGATGGATATAACAGTTGGCAGTGGCAATTAGCAGTGGTGAGTAGGGCACTATCCACCAGTTATCTATCACATCCCGATTTAGGAGGGACTGTCCCGATTTGTGGGCCACAAAAGGGATGGGACTTATCAAATAAGGGTGTGGTTAGAACAAATAATATGTATATGTATAAATATACTAAATGATAAGTTGTACTGAGGTATAGTACAATGGGACTGGCTAGCTGTAAATACTGTATTGTAAATACTGTATTAGTATAACTGCAGAGATTATTTCATGTATATAATGTACATTATACACTGAAGAATTTTGTACTGCTGATCATAGTTATGACCTCACAATTTCTAAGCACAAGAGGCTATTTAAGCTTGAAACACTCACTGCTTGCTGCCATTTGGTCTTATTAAAAGAGAGAGAGAGAGAGAGAGAGAGAGAGAGAGAGAGAGAGGAACCAGAGCAGCTTTAATTATATTTAAAGCAAAAAGAGGATAACATTTTGTTCGAGAATTTAAAAGATGTTATCAGGGGCATAGTGTCATGGGGAATGCAAAAAGCCAAGGACTACTATAGGATCTGTAGTCCCTTTTTTCATGTTTTGCATGTCATTTTTGATAGTTGTGATAGTGACTGTAGATATGCAAAGCCTCCTATGTTAATTTTTGTCAGTGTTTCTGGGGTTGGCTAGCCCCAGCTTAATTGTTTACTTTACTATAAAAATGTATTTATACATTATGGTATGTGCTATAAACTTAAATGACTATATCTCATATTTGTTACTGTTACATTTGTTTAATTAATCAATCAATCAATCAATCTGTATACTAAGGCTATATTAAAGAACACTCGGTAGTTATAACATTCTATATTTTAAAAAAGTACAGAAAGTAACACTTTGCCGAAAATATGTTTTCTTTCTTCATTTCTGGTTACAAACTTTCTCAAAATGTCATACAAGTTAAGCGCAGCTGTGTGTTCTTGATGAACATGAAGTATCAGGATGTGCGTCAGGCGTTTCTACGTCATTATAGACCTCAGATACTTTTTCAAATGGCGAACTGCACTAAAATGCGCTCCGATGTCACAACTGAAGCAGGCACAGTCATGACGAGCACCAAGAGCAATACCACCTGCTGGAGAAGGGCTTTTATGGTGTCAGACTCCTTACTGAGCTTCTCAGCAAAGCCACTGAAGGAGGTGGATGTTTCGCCAGGCAGATTTTTCAACAGCAGGAGTTGAGTACTCGCAATATCAAAATCTTTAGCGAATAGGCCCAGCATCTCTTCAACAGCATCATCACTTGGCACATTTCCATGCAGCGCATCAAGGATAAGGGGCTGGATTCACACCTAAGAAGCAGTTGCTTCTTAGGTGCGTATCTATAGTAAAGGACCTACTATGCATGCGTTAAAGACTGGAGTATTGTAAGTAAAAAAGGAAGTGTAATGCCACCTAAGGGAATGTTTAGATAGAAGTGGGAGGTATTTAGATTAGCCAGGGAGGGTGGGGGGAAGGCGGGTAGCGGCAATGCCTGTCCGTATATTGCATGGATAGTTAAGGTAGCCCTATGGCATTCGTAAGTGCCATAAGGTACCTAAAAAGGGGGGTGGGATGGGGGCAGGACGGGTGAGTTAGGTGCGGGTCTGTCCACACCTAATTCATACCGGATCTGTGAATCCGGTCCAAGGCCTTCAAGTATGGCTAGTGTTGAGGCCTTCCTGATCAAACCTATCCTTAAGGAAGTCCAGAAATTCATTCTATTCTTTTCTTAATCTGTCCTTTGGTTGGAGGTGCACAGGAGTTGAAGGATTGTTGGTTTGTTCCAGGCAACTCAGTGTATTTCTTGGCCTGGGTTGCACTGGAAACTCTAACTCCAGATCCTCTGCTACTTCACATGTCTCACTGCAAATGCGATCAAAGTTCTCTTCTGATCATAGGCCTTCTAACTTACTGACTACTAACTGACTGAGTACCAGTGCCACAGCTTCCTTAGCACCTGATGCAGTTAGGTTAGGTTTCTACAAGGCACAAGCTAGCTGTTTACAGGGAATGAAAACTTCAATGCTTATTTTCAGGAAAAGCATTGTTTTAAAGTTATGTCGCTTACCCAGCCAACCTCGAACAGCAGCCCTTCTTTCGTCTGAAATAGCGCTATTATTGTTAGTCTTGCACACTCTCAGGTACTCCTGGTGGTATTGTGTAAGAGATTTGACTCTGACACACCATTGTGTGGGGCACATGGCAATAAGCTGCCTTGGAAGAACTGACTCAGAACCACCAACAACAGGAGGCAGAACAAAGTCTTTATATGTTGTCTTCCTCTTCACGGACTCCAGTATACAATTATAGGAATCTTTCACTAAGCATAGAAGGTCACACATATATGTTTTGCGGGTCACTTCCTGGAGTGCCGGATCTGTTGAAAGGTTGGCACAATGTACAAACAGTGACTTGGGTTGTGCGTCTGCCAAGATTTTCTGTACTTCTTTTTTACATGCAGACATATTGGAGGCCCTGTCAAAGCAATGTCCCGAAGCTTTTCTATAGGTAGATTCAACCATAACAACATATATTTGATCACTGCAGCCCTTTAGAATGATAAAAATTATACATTCCTAGTTTACTTATCACTGATTCACTTATCTGAAATGTTTGCAGATTTACAATTCTGCCAGCTACGTGGTGCCATCAGCAATGATGGAAAACCACAGAGACATTTTCATTTCTGTCACTCTACCCCACAGGATCATGTGAGCCATGATCTCAATAATTTCGTGTTGGATTTGAGGGCTGAAGTAGGTTTCACAGCGGGCCAACCACTGTTTAAGTCCTGGTTTCTCCTGTGCTCTCTTTTCCAATAACATCATCAAGTTACCTTTGTAGTTTTCATTCCCACATATTGCATTTCCAGAGCGTGTCAAATAACATAGAGAGCAAATAACTGTCAACATAGCGTTTTCATCATCATTTTCTTGTTCCTTACGCTGCTCTTCTATCGGCTGAGTACTCACGGGAACTACGTGTTCTCTGTTGAAAACAAAACTCAACACATTTTCTATGAAACTGGCTTTTCTGGTGCATGGCAAACTTGCTTGTCGCTTTATTCCAGTTTTTAAAACCTACAGTTAAAAATGACAGCTCTACATCATGGTATCTGTTATGAGAATGGTTCACCAGGCCACAGATGGTGGGGATGGACTTGGCTGTGCTCCAACAGCAGGTCGCAGTTTCCAGTGACCAAACTCGTATAGAGGAGGAAACAGACAACAGATAAACAATGCAGGGAGAGTAGCTCAGAACAGAACAGGACTGGAATACCGGAGGACTGCAGGTACAGCTCAGAACCAGAATGGACTGGAGAGTGGGTATAATGTGAAGTAGGAGTGACACAGTAACAGCACAAGGCTAAATATAGTAGTGCATGTGGAATAAGCACAGAGTCTGAACACAGGAGTAAATAGATAAAAGGGCAGTAGAGACTCACAGTACCAGCACAATGCTGGATAAGGACAGACTACACAAATACAGAGAAAGGGGCTAGCACACAATAAATGGCAGGTACTTCACTCAGACCAGGAACAATAAGGGAGGCAAGCCAGGAATCCAGAGCACACATGAGAGACACAGCAGAGAAACAACAGGGCACTCAAAATCAGAAAGCTAGGAACAGAATTCCAACAGGAGCATGGATAGGAACACTAGAAGCATGAAGCTGAAGCTATGACCTGCAGAGAGGCTATCAGGTGGCAACTATTTAAAGGGAGAGCCACATTCCCATTGGCTGCTGAAAAGACACAGCCAAATACTCAGATAGGGAATCCCAGTTGCGTGGTAATCAGCCAGGATCCCTAGCAAGAAGGAATACTTCAGGGGAAACCAGGACCAGAATTCCCTGCTACAGTACAAAGACAAAATTACACGCTGCTACCATATGCAGTGTGTAACAGTACCATGATCTATCATCTTTCGTAGCCATGTTGGAAGCTTGGACACAAATGTAACAGAATAAAGAATCCTTTTCTGAATCATAGTGCAACCAATCATACTGCTGGAACCATTCATGGTTCACTTTTTTGCCCCCAGACTGTGGAAAGGCAAATTTCTTCAAAGGTTGATATTTTTCTTGAATGAAAGGAACATTTTGAATCGCACTTCTCTTGCTTCATCTCGTATTCGCAGGTCCTCTTGGAGCATCTAAAATAAGGTAATTTAGGAAAAATAGAACTATGGGAAACAGCGCTACAGGTATTTTGTTATTTTTTTATTATTTTTTAAAGTTAAAGAAAAAATTTAAAAATTAAAAACAAAAATCAGAAAATCAAATGTTAATAATTATACGGAATACTTGGTTGTCAATTTGCGAACAATTAGATAGTTGACTTTGAACAGAGAACGGCACCAAAACGCTACTAGATAGAAATTTTATAATTTATTTCACGAGCAAATATCACTAAAAACATAACAATAATAAAATCGACATAAAAATATCTTAGAGTGGCGTGCTTATATATCACTGAAAATTATTTTTCTCAGGAATAATTCCTATTAGTTGTATGTGAAAAAGTCAGCATTCAGAGATGCAAGAGTTTTATGACAGAATATTCAATTGTGGGATGACACAGGGATTTCAGGCTAATACCTTAAAAAGAACAAGAGAGGCCCGGCGCTCCAAACATACATTAAATAACACTATGTGTCAGCACATAAATAAAAAGGAGGTTTAGTTCACAATATAGCTATATTGGGTTAAGCTCACCTGCCCAGCATCAAGGCACCTCCTGTAGGTGAGTCCCTATCCATTTGCTATATGTGTACACAGGAGGTCTCTGTTAAGACACTACCTGCATTTGAATAGCCTGCAGCGGCCATGTATGGGGAGTGGTCAGACTCCCAAGTAAAACTAAACAGTAGCAAAAGAAATGGCTGCGCTTTTATCCACTATGTGTCAGCACATAAATAAAAAGGAGGAGGTGAACTAAACCTCCTTTTTATTTATGTGCTGACACATAGTGTTATTTAATGTATGTTTGGAGCGCCGGACCTCTCTTGTTCCTTGTATTTACATAGTGGTCACTTTGGTCCTTGGCTGCACCCCTATATTTATATATACACTTGCACATATTTAATTTAGTGGATAGAAGAGCAGCCATTTCTTTTGCTACTGTTTAGTTTTAATACCTTAGAAGTGAGCGCATGAAAAAGGCAGTTTTTACAATAGAAACCTTTGGTCTTACCCCGATTGACGGGACAGTCCTCTTACTAGACCAGGAGCCAAGATGTAGGGCTGTGTAACGCGCAGCTGCTCTGGCTGATCAGACCGGGCAGTTCACTATAATGAAATGGTGATGAGCCGTCTAGTATAGTTCTCCGTCACTTTTAAATGCAGGTTGGACTCCCACTTTCCACGTTCCCCATTAGTGTCTCCCCACTCTCCGCTAGGTACGGAGGAGGAGTAAGGCTCTCATTGTTAGTAGCAATCTGGCTATAGATAGGCTCCTCCTTCTCTCGGGCGCAGACAGGTGCACACTTTAAATCTTTAGGATTCGGTTTTCACCCTTCGGACGCGTTTCATCTGGAGACCCCATACTTTCTCAAAGCAAATGTATGAGCACTCCATGGAACTCCATATAAGAGCCCTAGTTCCAGGTGGTAGGATAATTAGTTTGTTAGTGTGCTCAGATTTCTTAAAGGTGAATATGTCTGTTCACAAAAACCCATCTAATACACTTGGTGCCGTTCTCCTAAAATATAAAATTTTAATTCTATATTTTGCAACCCATATATACATATGTATATCCACAATATCTATGCTTATAAATACATATAAAACAGTATATATAAAAACATAATGTTAACATTCCATACACATATATATCTGCAAAAAGATACGTTTAAGTCTAAACCATAATAAAGGCTTGTATTATTATTAATGCAAATTACATACTATCTCAGACCATAATAATACCAAATTACATTAAATTCAGAAAATAATACATATGTATGTATATCATTCACATCACAAATGAGTGAAATAAATATGTAGTATCAATTTACAAACAATAACAAAATAAAAAAATAAAAAATATATAACAAAAAATAATAAAGAGCAG